>OY365806.1:34877525-35272387 GCA_959347315.1 Bimastos eiseni
CTATCAGAAGCACAGGTAGATAGATAGAATCACTCATTTATTACCATTGTTTGCCGAAGCATACCTGAGGATGCATTCCTTTCGATTGCTAATTTATTTATTAGTGATCATAGGATCACGAAGAATAAGATCATTACGATGACCTAATTGTTCTTATAATCCTTAAATGATCAGAGTCGATCATTGTCACATGATCCATTGTTAGATCTTTGTGATCATTTAGTCTAGAGTCGGACAGGAATCATTTCAATCACGCAAGGCGTCCCAAGCTTTGATCGTTTGCATAATTAGAATATTAATATTGTGTCGATGTACAATTAATTCCTAAACTGAAAAGTAAAGTAATAAGCGTTCATTTATTTGGCGCTTCTGTAGGCCTATACGCTTTGTGAATCCTGCAGAAGTAATCGTCATTGAGTTGGCAGAAGTGCAACACTCAGCAATAAAACCTGTTGTCGTTGTCACTGGATGCTCTGCACTATATATATATTCAAATTATAGGCCTAACCTATATATATATATATATATATACATGTATATACAACGCGAATACAAGCACAGACGACGCAACGGAATTCAAATCCTTACACATATATCTGAAAGACCAACACTTTGTCACTTAGCCACGATATTCATCCCATCCCAATGACTTGATCACAGGCCTAATAGTTCATGTGTAAGTATTAGTTGTATAATATAACCAATAAACGCATATATCCACATATAAATAAATAAATAAATATATATATATATATATATATATATAGGGCCTACGAACAGTCCCACGCTTTCTGAAATGTATATATTCATAAGGTGCATATATACATATATATATATTATATATATGTATACAAATAACTCTATGTGTTTAGACACATATACATATGTGCATATTTATATATATCTAAGCCTAAATAAAAGGTCACTATATACATATACATGCATGAATTATAATATATAATATTCATAGATCGGATTACTGATTACTGATGGATTATATATATATAAACCGATGGGCTGTGTATAGGCCTAAATAGATGTAGCCAGCTACATGTGATTAAAAATTCGAGCGACTTGCACATTTACAGCGTGCGGCTTGAAGAAGTTTCTGTTGAGCAAATATTTGTTCAGAGTCAAGAGAGAAGTCTAAGAAGTTTATTAAAGAGTGGCTGGCGTTGCTTCGATCCCTTTAAACGATCGTTTTATTGCCAGACCAACAAACAAATCGCAACAGATATAAATATTCGTCGCCCGACAAAGTCAACAGATCGTAAAGTCGCGACGTTAAAGCTGTTTAAACAATTTTAAAGTCTCGTATATTCTGCGGCGAAGTCGCCACATAAATGTATAGTTATAAGTTACGGCTACGCAGTTCAATGTGACGTAAATTGAAGAAAAGTGAAAAACAGTATAACGGAAAGACAGATGCTGCTGGATTGGATGATGACAGATCGAAATCTCGAAGCTTCTAAAGCGCCACTTGATGGATGGACAGAGAAGGATATGGAAAGCTCAAAGAAGAAAATTACACTAATGGTGACATGCGGACATTTGAATGTCTATCTAAGAGGCAGACAACCAGAAGAGAAGCAAGAAAGTAAAAAAGCACGTATACGACGTCTTAAGGGATGACTGCATCAACTAAGGACGAACGGGTTAGATGACCAACTGGGACAGAGGCGTCCACATAGGGGGTCCGCAGGCAAATGCCTCCATATTCAGTCAGAGGGAATAATTGTTCAGTCTTAGGGATGACATCTTGCCTACCTAACACTGGGGACCGGGGTTTGCCTCCATGACTCAGAGGGTATTGACGGCCCTGAACTGGGGAGGAACTGCGCGCGTTGGCGTCCAAAGAAACAAAGACAGCTAATGCCTACAAGAGCGGTCACTCTCGATCGCGACGTCGTTCGATCAGACGACTAAACCATCGCCAGTTTAAAGTTTAATGGTCGTACAAGTAGCCGTAGAATAAAGCCAATTTACGACAGTCTAGCACGTTTACGACCGACCGTGTCCTTTCCTTTCTCCCACCCACCAAGAGCTCTGTCTCGTAGGCCTTGCACTCCTGATTTTATGAGCTCGGTTACATCTGCTTTTGATATCGTCCGCTCACCGGCAAGCGAACGCTAAATTTTCTCTTAATACAACATGAGCGACAGTTATACGAACTCCGGAACAAACGAGGCCACAGGTGAAGCAAAGCAGAGGACATGATGAGGACAGAAAGAAGGGAACAGATTGGTACGAACGCCATAAAAATGACGGTGATTCTTAGATTATGGGCATAGGCCTAATGTCATTCGTGAAGAAATTGAACTGCCTAAGTGCCAATGAAGCGAAACGAAACATCCTTGCCAGAGTATTCCAGCCAAACGTTTTTATCTAACATTGTTGAAATGTCAATATTTCGCTTTGTACGTTGTCGTTATAGACCATCTATATTTATTTGTGCTCGGCATATGATACTATTGAATTGTTTCAATAAGACACTGCAATAGTTGTACTGCTCTTTATAAGAGGCATGCAAACGAATGTGGGACATAAGCTCCCCGGATAATAATTATAAGACGAATAATTCCCTCCGATTTTGCGTTGGACATAAGCCCCCTGGACATAAGCCCCCTGGACATAAGCCCCCTGGACATAAGCCCCCTGGACATAAGCCCCCTGGACATAAGCCCCCTGGACATAAGCCCCCTGGACATAAGCCCCCTGGACATAAGCCCCCTGGACATAAGTCCCCTACGTAAAGGCTTAATTCAGTCCGTTTTCGCCGGACACTTAGTCCAGATTGAGGAATTGCTGTTAAGGTAGAGTACTGTGGATCTCCAAAACAGCAGAGAAAGAGAGAGAGAAAGAGAGACAGACAGACAGACAGATAGACAGAGAGACAGAGACAGAGAGGGAATTGCTGCCATAACTATTTGGAGGAGTGACCATACTGTCCATACATAATATGTGTGTCTACATAGATGTCTGCCCATCCTTAGACGATTAAAACAATTTTAAAATGATCCCCACCTCCTCTCCACCTCCTTTTCTTCCTCCACTTTTTCCTCATTCATTTTACTCCGCCTCCTCTTCTCCTTCCGCAACATCCTCCTCCTTCTTCACTTCTTCATCAACTTCCACCTTCTCCTCCAATCCTGATCATCTTACTCTAATTTCCCACCTCCTTCTCCACCACCTTCTCTTCTTTTTCCTCATCCTTCTCCACTTCCACATTCTACTGAAACCTTTCCCACATTTTACTGAAACCCCTCCCACATTTTCCTCGACCTTCTTCGCCTCCTCCATTACAACTTGCTCTACCTCCTCCTCCTCCTCCTTCTCTTCCTCCATTTGCTCATCGCCTCGAACTCCTCGATCCACCTCCATAAGCGGCTTTATAATTATTACTACTTCATAATTGGAGCGCCACCGAGCGAACGCATAGTTTTTAGTTCAGTCGGGTGTTAACAGAATTATTATTATTATTAATTTTTGACCGTAGTCGTTAATACGGCTGTCAACGGGTAAGCGAGTACCAGCCCAATGCTGACTAAGGCTGTCACGGGTACCCGGGACCCCGGGTACCTGCCCAAGGCTGACTGTCGGGGGCAATGAAATCGGTTATCGGGTGCTCGACATTCCGTAAAAATGCTCAATTTTACCTGAAAATATTCCACAAAATGTTCCATTGAGCGTATTAGCCGACTGCCCGGACAATGAAATCGGTTCTTGGATGCGCAATCCTCTACATTTCATGACAAAATGTGTATTTTGTAATTGCTTGTTGTGATCATTTTGTGAGTGTACATTCTTTTAGTGTTCATAATAGTACGATGTGCATCATGTGCCCGCAGCGCGTTTGCAAGCGGTTCAATAAAGTACATACTTAAGCACTTACTTATATCGTCGGGTTCTTAGCATTTGCCCTGCTGTATCCCTCCCGGCGGGCCTGCTTGCCGATCGATTTTTTTATTAGGCGTCTAAGTGTGTTTGTTTCCGCGACTTTGCGTTGCAGACGCTGTAGAAAGTTGAAGTTTGTAATTGTGATTACGATAGGTGTCGCAGCAATACAATTTTCAAACCGGATATTCGATCTTTTGCATGACTGTTATTCTTGTCTATAGCAAGTCTTGGAACTATATAATCTTCTAGAATTGAAAGATAAATAATTTTTTGGGACTCTGAATAACGTCATTGGTGGGTAGTATCTACGTGGGATTTCTAAACTTGCAAGTTTAGTGTTTTGTACCTTTTTTGACAGTTTATTCTCATAGCGTTGGCGTAGACCGACGAGTTGGTAAATTGCTCGCTATTCACAGCTGCTGTTGCCTCTTACAAGTGTGCCCCCATCCGTCCTCGCATAAAAATTATGCCTTGACCTTTGTGATCTTTTTATTAACCGTCTTATCTGAGGTCGGTAATCGCAAAGAACACATTTCCTGACTTATTTATAGTACTTAGGACGGCTTACCTTTAATAGTTAGGACTCAAACTTACGCATGATATTCTTGATCTTTTGGTCCGCTGCCATGGGTGAGAACGAAATACTTCCGGCGCGTGATTGACAAAAAGGACTAAGTAAAATGAATCTTCGTATATGTCTAAAACTACGCCTAACACTAACCCTAACCGACCCTCACATTGCTTAACCTGACCCTAAACGACCCTCACGATGCTTAAGCTGACACTAACCGACCCTAACGATGCAAAATTTTATTGAAAAATTATAGGTTTTAGTGTATGCGTGTTATCATTGTATTACAATTGCTTGAGTTCTCATTATTATATATAATCTGTGTTCACATACAAACCACACCCAAAATATTATGAGTAAGTTTGAGTCCTAACTGCTATAAATAGTCCTTTAGGACTCCAACTTATATGTCTAAAAACGTGTGTTTTACATCACCATAATTTGCGTAAACATTACTGTCCATTGAGTATTTTGAGAAGTTAAAAAATTCATAAAAAAATAAACGGACCATTGTGAAATATTGCGAATAGGTGCGTTTGAACGCATATTGTCTTAGGTATGTTGAGGAAGAGTTTTGAGACATTTAGGCCGTAGGCCCCAGACCTTCATGTTTTCCCCGGTATTTGCTAATATATTTAAGGAGACAAAATTTATAGCTAGCGCAACATTTGTCACAACAACACTTCAAGTGTCAAATACAATACAATACAACTGTTATTTGATATCACCCTTCTTGCAGTTTAGTTCAGAAGAGGTAGGGGTCAAATGCGGACATGTGGGGTGGAGGGTCTTGAACTATGCGGACGCCCGCATACATGTGACCATATTAAATTGTCGCCAAAATCACATCTTTTGCAGTTGCAATGGTGGCTGACACATGTGTGATGCAGTCGTCCGCAAAGGGAGGGGGTCAGTCGAATGTGGACAAGGGGAGAAGGAGGGTCATAGATGTAGGTTTTTTTACTGATGTCCTTTATGGACGACCCCCTATGCTTGTCTAGACTAACTTGTGCTTCTCACACTGTTTTTCGCCCGCTTAGCATCATTTAGGTATTGAGAAGCTAAAGGGATTTGGATCACTACTTGTACTCAATGCTTAAGAGTTTATTTGAATTCGTCAGTCTTAATATTACTTACTATCACTGTGCATCAAGATGATTGATTCCCTTAATTGGTCAGCAAGTGCTAGATGCTGCAACATTTGTGTATGGTGCTGTCTTTCATCTTTTCAGAGCAATTTGGTCAAACACTGAGCATGATATGCAATCCATATCGCTCTCAAATGCAGTGTGAGCTTCACCCACAGCCATATGAGTCCTATTTAAAAGTATATACTGAATATTATGCTCTGTTTTGCCATCCCATATTACTGTTGTAACATATTGTTGCACAGTTGTCAACTTGATTTCAGTAAATGAGATTGATTGATTGACTGACAAAAATTGCTGATAGTATGCTTGAAATAAATTGCATGCTTCAAATTGTACTTTCTTTTTCACACCCATCCAGAGTGCTCCACATTTTGTGTGTGTTCCGATTTGTGTTTGTCCAAATCTACCATTGCCATTTTTGCCTTTCAGACTGAAGATCTGCTTTAGGAGTAAGTATCTCTGCAAATCTTGACCATGGCACATTACAAAGGAGCAGCAAAGGAGGCAAGTCGTGCTGCTAATCTGATAAAAAAGCGGCTGAAGGAACAGGAAGAACTGGAAATGAGGAAGAAGAAGATCGAAGAGGAACTTAAGATCAGCGCCATCAGTAACAAGTTCGCTGTTCACTATGACGCAATTGAAACAAAGTTGAAGTCCGACACAGTGGGTAAAGTAATTGTTATTGAAATCTAATGTTTATGTTGACATTTCGATTTCAGTCATGCCAATACTGAAATAACTTTGATGTTATAAATTATGTTTCTGTTGATGTTTGTATGCATTGTAAGTTGATTTATTGTTATATAATTAGTGCTTGTGTGTGCCTCATTGATCTGCCAGTAATGTTAACGTTTTGACCGCTGAACTTTGTATGTAAATACACGTGATATGGGACGTGTATACACGTCCGTAGTGGTCAACGTGTTAATGTCATTTAGTTGGCATGTTAATGATGTTAGTTGTTAGAAAAAAATATCTGAGTGTATATAACAAAAACCAAGACGTGCTGTTTCTTAAAAATCCTTTTCAAATATATCCTCATTATCCAGGGGCAGCAATCCCAAGGGGGTTGAGGGGACAAGTCCCACTCACCATTTGCAAAGGGGGACACATAATATGTTTGTCCCCAAATTACTTAACCCTCTCATTGGGTGTCCCCCACCTCTCAATCAGGATCGCTGCTTTTTCTAATTGGTTGCCTCCCCCCACCTCTCAAATGATTGCCGCTTCTGTTAATATCTAGAACTAGGTTCAGCCTTCTGTCACAAAAAGCTTTACATGGTGCATATAGAACTTCTTAAAAGGAAAGATACCCATCTGGCATATAATTTGATACATTTATAGTTATATTTACATCTCTGTTAGCAAAACGAAACCGTCCATTTTAAAAATAGTTTGGTAAAGTTAGTAGGTTTGTGTGCTAAAAATGTACCATTTTAAGTTTTGTTTTGCTAAGCATTTTCTCAACGATGCCATCCCTTCCCTCTTTTGCCTTTGACTTTGTGTCCTACCATTCACAGGAAAACATTTCCACTGGCCGCTGTGTTATTCAATAATTTACGTATATGTATATATTCTTATTGCAGGTTTGGTTACTTTGGTTGAAATGCGAGCCAAACAAGAGGATGTTGTGAAGGAGCGAGAAAGGCAGATAGCTATCGCGAAGGGTGAGGCTCATCTTAAGAATGCCATGGACAGTTCGAATAAGCTCCGACAGGCAGCTCACAAACAGAGGAGTGCTTTGTCTTTTGATCTGAATGAAGATGAAGATGATGATGCAGAGGAGGAGGAGGAGGAGGAGGTTAGCAACCACAGCACAGAGACTGATCAAAGGACTGAAGGAAACGAAAATCATGGGACGTCACTTGCGACAAAACATGCAGCAGGTTAAATATATTTTCATGTCATTTGCTTTTGAGATACAGTACAGAGCCATTAACACACTGTCATTGGGAATGCATCATCCGAAATAGTCCTTAACCTGAACCGCATGTAAAATGACTTATTGCTTTACTAACACTTTCCATCCAACTGTCAGTATGTCCATTGCACCATCAGTCAGTCATTCAGACATATATTTGACACTAAGTCTGTTGGTCTGACCATCAGTTCGTCCAATCGAATGACCATCCATCTGATTAGCAGTTCATCCTTCCAATCATTTGTCCAACATGCGGCATGTTTGACTCACCCTACGTTTTTTCATCCAATCAGTTGATATGTCTGACAGGCCTTGTCTGACCATCAGTCCATCTATTCGAACGACCATCCGGCTATCCGATTGTCCAGTCCGTGTATCCGATTTTCCAGCTAATCACCCAGTCCATGCTGATTAATATATTTCATTCTTATTAACATCATTTCACTTAGCTTGGACAACACTTTTTAAAGGTATTTTAAAAGCACTTTAGTAAATTTCCACATACAGTTAGAGATTTTATTTGTATAATTTCTGTCTGCATCATTTTATACAGGTAGTCGGTCACTAGTCGTGCATTTCTGACTTGCAGGCTGCATTTACTGTTGTCTTATGGTTGACATAAAATTTGGTTAAGATGAAATATATTCTCTAGTATTCTATCTTTTGCTTTAATGATGTGCATGTACTTAAATGCAAGGAAAAATAATCCTGCTTGTCATTAAATGGTTGAGCAGAATTTGCTGAATATGAATGTGTAAGTTGCTTGAGGTTTATAATTCACCAATTGGAACTTCTTAGGCATGCTGAAAACGATAGATCTGTAAAAATAGACAAATGTAAGAAATTATTTTTTTTGCTTTAGATCAAGATTTTTTGGATTCGGAACTTGTCAAAAAGAAGCGACGACTAGGTTGGTCCATGCATATTTACTATTTTATCCGAAATCTAGAAAACATTTTGGAGATAAGCATTGAGTGAAGATGGAGTCTGAGGTGTGAAGTCTTGTAGACTTTCCAAATGTCTTGCATACACCAGTGTTTCCCAAACTATGGGTCGCGACCCGAAAGTGGGTCGCGGCGAGTTTTCAAGTGGGTCGCCTTGCTTACAAAATGAAACTGCTCTCTTGACCTTCTTTGTTCTATTGCCACTATAGTCTTATCTAGTCTCTTCATTATATCGAGTATATTCAATGTACGCAATTGACAATGAAATGCTAATTAAATTTTAACAAAATATTGTTCGCCTTTATGAGGTGGGTTGCAGTCGTTCAAAGATTTTTCGAGGTCCCACTGCCAAAAAGTTTGGGAAATACTGGCATACACAACTTACTGTCTATTTAATAAGGCACTATTTCTTGTGTCTACTGTTCACATGTTTATTCTTTTTGTGCAACTACATTTTTACCTCTGTATAAAACTTTCTTATATAAGGATTTTTAAAATACAATATTTACAATATAACTGTGTTTGATATTGCCGATCTGCCTATGTTCATAAGGTCATAGAACGGTGTAACAGAGCATCTATGGTGCTGAGTTATTGTGAGAGAATGAATTTCTCAAGGTCTCTAATCAGTGGTTGCCCCAGGTGAGGATTGAAATAGTACTCAGCATTACAGTCCAAGTGCTCTAATGAATCAGCTGCTTTCCCACACATGATGACCCCTTCATGGTATACAAAGCCTTCAATTTAGCTGTTTTTGATATATCACATGCTTGTCATCTTGTTTGTCTGGTTTTAATAGTTGATCAATTGGTTTTTTAGGGAAAAATCCGGATGTCGATACAAGTTTCCTGCCTGATCGAGATAGAGAAGAGGAAGATGCAAAGCTCAGGTGATTGGAATTTTTATTTCTTGTTTAAACATAGTTTTAAATGGAATGATATTATGTTTTGAAACTTCTTAGAATTCATGACATCTTCTTGCCATGCACCATTTTTCAATGAGGTAATATTGCACAGGGAATTAGGGTCAAAAGTCTTAATGTGCTCTTTGCAACCTTCCTAGTGTGTACATCCGTCTATGCAACTGAAGTCTGGTAGTGCACGAACATAGTTAACGTGTGGCAATCTTAGGCCTTCCAACAATAGCAAGGTGTGGAATGGAACTCAATGTGATTTTGATGGGAACTAAACCAGCACATTGATTTACATAATAAAAATGTATGCAGTTATGGTATTATTAAGAGTCTTGGAAGTGGGCAAGCATAAAAATATCTTTTCCATGGAAGGAAATTACCTGTGCAGTTTTTCAACGATTATATATAGTGGTAAAACAGTTAGGTGGTCTAGCTCTTTGAGCACCATAAATAATTATGGAATTGCAGATGTTACAGATTATTTTAAGAATTACATATTTTTCTCTGAGCTCTTTGATCACAATGTAGATGTAGACAAAAGCTATATGCATATGGTTTGTTAATGATAGGCAGTAAAAATCTTTGCCAATTATCTAGTTATACATCAGAAAGGGATGATATTGGAAAATCTACTTTGCCATTAATGTGCCATTTGAAGGCATGTCGCTTTTGATAAATGGATAAAATGTATTTTGTAACATGGATTTCAAAATAGTTATGCTACTGAATTTCACTACAATATGCCATTAAATCCATTATAACAAGGTGTTTGGTAAGATGACTTATATTTTTTTACTCTTTGATGATAAACCATGCATTCTTGGTTAGAGAGTAGCAGTTGTGTTTAGTAGCTTAAATTCATACTAAGCAGTTTTATTGATTTTCTCTGTGTTTAGCAGTTTTATTATGTGCATCTTCATATTTTTTAATGAAATCGATAGGTGCTATTAGTGCATATAATAATAATTCCGACACTGCTTCTACTCTGGCAGTGCCAGTCCAAAGCCTGGAACAAGGAGGAGGTGAGGCATCATCTAATCATCTTTGCTTTGTTACAGTGTCACTAAACAGCAACTAAGAACCAATCATATAAAGATTTATAGACCAATGTAGGAACGTGTAATATTCCGATTCAAGGAGGTTCAGCTGAATTTAAGTAGCACCCGTTTCTGTATAATGGGATTCTGATTGCTTGACATTACCAAACTTACTTTACGTATCTGATTTCTTCTGCCTAATATACCGCTACAATTAAGCATTTGCATTTTATTGCACTGTACGTTTGGATTGAACATAGATGGCAACTTGTATGATACTGACTTGATTCTTTACAGTTAGTTTCTTAGAAATATTGCTGAACCTTGGTGATCACCTCTTATCAATCAATTTAGAACAATATTTGTTTTAATAAAAAAAAAGCCTAAGAAGGCAGTGGATAATTAATAATCTGATGCTTTTTTTTATCCTGTTCAGAGAAGAGCTGCGAATGGAGTGGGTTGCAAGGCAGGAGAAGATAAAGGGTGAAGAGATCGACATAACCTACAGCTACTGGGATGGTTCGGGTCATCGGCGCCAGGTGCGTATGAAGAAGGGCAACAGCATCCACCAGTTCCTGCAGAAATGCTTGGAGCATCTGCGCAAGGAGTTTAACGAATTAAAAACTTCATCCGTTGACCAGCTCATGTACATCAAGGAAGACCTGATCATTCCGCACCATTACACATTTTACGACTTCATTGTAACAAAGGCACGTGGAAAGAGTGGCCCGCTATTTAGCTTTGACGTTCACGAAGATGTGCGGATGGTAAACGATGCCCTAATCGAAAAGGACGAGTCACACGCAGGCAAAGTCTGTCTTCGCAGCTGGTACGAACGCAACAAACACATCTTTCCTGCCAGCCGTTGGGAGCCGTACGATCCTGAAAAGAAGTGGGACAAATACACGATCTCGGATAAAGAGGCAGCAAAAATAACTGTCAAATGAGACTATTGCTTTAAACTGACATGTTTAACTATTGCATCAACTGATTTGTGAAGCTCTACTGGACATGTGCTGTTTTCGATCATTGTACCATTGTCTTCACTAAGGCATGTCTGCTTCTGGACCTGCTTCTGGACAGACTGCTTAGTGTGTAGGTACATTTTTGTAGCTCATTGTGTTCTTATTGGGAAGAATGAGTCCTATGTTCCAGCAGTGAATTGTTTTCCCTTGCCAGAATGTTTTACAAGTGCTTCATGCTGCCTGGTGTATTGAATATTAAATATATAATTGATTAAATAAAGATCGTGCAAGTAGCATCTGTATGAGTAATAAATTTTAGGGTTTGTCTATTTGGGTGTTGATTGTTTGGTTTTGCTACTTTACTGGTTTAAAATACTTGAGTTAGTTAAGCTCCTCTAAAAAAAATTGGATCAGCTATTTCTTCCCAGATCAAGACTACCTTCTCTAAGACAGCATTTCATATATCTCTTGAGGTTACGGGAGAATGGGAATTTTGCTCCATCACTCCCCAAGGGGTATAGACGGCCCTGCGCTATATAATTTATCATGGATAACTTAGAAGTATGGTGACATACAGCTTTTGGGTTTTCCCCATCCAGATGGCTGCATATTCTGATTTGTCGCCGAAGCTGATTACAGCAACCCAATTCCTTCAAATTTTATTTGATGCAGCGCAGGTAAATATGTTGGTCTTCATAAAACAGCTGAAAAATTTGAAGATTTACATTATATAACACAAAACCTTTATAAGCTACATTTAATTTTTTACACCAGACTTCATTTGAACTGATTGCATTGATCATAATCATTAGTCTGTGTACACTTTATAGTGTTCACCATCACAAATGCGGTATAATGTTCACCAGCAAAAATGCGGTATGCATTTTTGCTGGTGAACATTAAAGTTTACACGAATTAATGATTAAAGGTTTTTGGTAGAGAGTTTTAAAAAAACGCTCTGGGACGCCTAACTTACTTGTTCGCTTATGTAGAATCATGCGTACAGCGTGGTTGTTCTTGTTAGTAGTTCTCATGCGAATCGCATTTCGTTGGTTGCGCGTTTCATTCTTTGTTCAAAATTTACACAAAATCGATTTTTGATCAAGATGTCGTGAGTACCATTTTAAAGTGTGATATCGATAATAGTTTTAAGCGAAACGATGTTGTGGAAATTTACTTGACGGAATTATGTATGGCGTGACTGGGGCCGGTAGTTCTCTTTCTGGGGCCTCGTGGAGTTTCTGTGGCCGAATGTTCGGCCTAAAAACGCTTAGAAAAATAACTATTGCGGCCGAAAGTTCGACAAAATTGCACAGAGGGGGGGGGGTATTTTCGGCAAACATTTGGCATAGGGGTATTTTTCTATGTACGAAATTTCGCAAGGCGCTGAATACATATGGCAAGAGGGACGTGTTGTATATGACGTAAGTGCAACCCTTATGGCACTCATTGCATGGGTTAGTAACTAAGTAGGTATAGTCTTTATTGCCCCACAATGGGACATTTTATTGTAAAGATGACATACTATAAGTAATAATGAAGTATCGTGATAATACGGTCTAGGCAATGGTATTGCATAGTTATTTTAAAAAGGTTAGGTATTGTTATCGATGCAGATATTAGGTGTCCTGATTGTCTGTTGTGTTCAGGGTTAACGTTATTTAATTCGCCATTAGAACAAAGGTGCATCTCAACACATTCGTTTCAAGACCCTTTCGCTGTGTCCTTGAGTCTGCCTCTGCCCACCTTCTTGCCCTCTTTCTCCTATGTTCCACATCGGGCCTGCTTTCTATTATGCAACGGGTTTGCCTGCCTTCCTCTGCCCACAGACTGCTGGTGGAGCCCCGCATGCGCTCTGCCATTGCAATTACAAATTACCTTAATGGCGTATGAAGCACTAAACCGTCGATTTCAAACGCCACAAGCCAATACACGACAGCACTTTCTATCGTTCTTCTAATTACCGTGTTGTGAATACAGGATGCTATGTTATATGAAGCATTTGCTTCTGCCGGGTAAGAGGTAAAAGTCAGGTTAAACATCGTGAGGGTCGGTTAAGGTTAGTGTAGTTTTTAGTCATAAGCAAAGCAGGGAATCCTCCGTGCATATATAGTCTATGCTGTGGCTCATGTCTGAAATATTTATGTATTGTAGGAAAATACCCCCGAAGGTGCAATTTTGCCAAAAGTTCTTTGTGGATACGACACTAATACTGACCCTAGCCGACCCTCACGATGCCTTATCTGACCATAGCAGACCATCACGGTGTTATTGACAGTACACAGCGCCAATGGTTGCTCACAGGTCTTCACACGTTAAATTTTGTATGGGTTGGGCCGTATTAGTAAAAATTTTCGCTTGTATCGCGGCCAAACTTTCGGCTGCAGAAGATTTATCCTCTTAAAAAAGATTTAACAATGGCCACAGAAGTTGAGCCGATTCTGAAGCCTGTTTCGAGTACAGCAGTCGATATTTTTAGTGGGTGTTACTGTGTATTCGAGCAGAAATTACGTTTGGCATAGGCATGCAACTGACCTGACCTAAAAATACCGTCAGGCCATATATAGTAATTTAAGTGTGCTGAAATGGATATTATGGCATAGGAGGTTTTGAAAATGCATGATGCTTCTGCAGCCGAAATTTTGGCCACACAACGAGCGGAGTAATTACTGCTGCAGTTGAAGATTTTGTGCATACGCTTACAATCCAGCCTGAGCCGAAACAGGAGCTTTTGTTACAGTGCTTAATAGCAAAATCAAAATTAGACCAAACTAAATGCTGAACTAGTGTTTACTAAATACTCAAATGCTGAATGTTGTGCCATAACCTAGCAGGGTAAATGTTTGGCCATATGCCCCAAAATATTACAAGAAGTTATCCAAGGTTTAGAGCAGACTCGTTTACCATTTTAGCATTATTATTTCAGTAATCCACCTTCCATTTAGGCAAAACTTCTTTTAATCGATCCAACTTTTATTTAAGCAGGAATTCTTTTATTCAATCCAACTTCTATTCTACCGAATATAATGTAATGAGCGAATAATTTAATTAGTCTCAAACAGATTAGAGTTTTAGGTGAAGTTAGAACTAGTAAATACTATATGGGCAAACGATACTCTGTGTCTATGTAAATCACAGCGCCTTGCAGTATTTTGTTCTGACCTATCACAGCGGGTTAAAAGATGCCATATATTATACGTGATATATCCGAAAGTGCCAGTTCCCGATACTGTAAGATTGCAATACAAAAATTTAGGATCCTTGTCTCAGAATGTTTTGTTGAATTCATACCATCATAAAGAGCAGTCCTTTAGCTAACACTAACTATCTATAGAGTAGAATTGAACTAAAGTCAGACCCTATGCCAAAGGCAACTAAGTCTCATATCTTGTAACTTACTGTGGTGTGTCAGTATGTCAAATAAACGAAGATACATATATTAGCTAGCCTTAGAGGCAGCCATAGGTATGAAGTGGTAGTGACTGTATACTGTTAGCAAAAGTTATGACTGGGTGGCCAGTCCTCTCCCTCACAGCCTAGCCTGCCCTCGGATAGTGTACGTTCAGTGTACTCATAATTATAGCCGAGTTTCTTTAGGAGTCCAGATGAAGCAGAATACTCGAGGTGCATTATAATTAAACAAGGATGAGTTTTTCAATTTTCTAATATTTAGTATAGAATTTATGTGAAGTACTAAAATAGTTTATCTTGGATTCATTGTTGATATTTTAAATGTCTTAATAATGAGTCTGATTGTATTTGAATGAAAACAGGTCCCTTGCACAAAAACCCAAGAGTGAAATGACCCCAGAAGAACTCGCTCAGAAGGAGCAGGAGGAATTTAACACTGGACCACTTTCTGTTCTGACCCAGTCTGTCAAGAACAACACTCAAGTTCTGATTAACTGCCGCAATAACAAAAAGCTTTTGGGTCGTGTGAAGGCTTTTGACAGGTAAAACATATTACAACAAAACTTCAAAGTTATATATTTTGAACTAATGCTCATAACAATCTATGGAACAGACACAACAGTGCAAACATTGGCTTCCGTTGAAACTGGCTGCAGCGGTCGAGGCAATGTGGTCGCCTTACGAAAAGTGCACCTTCTATTTGCTATTTGAGTAGTAGAGTCAGATAGTCTTATCGGATGGAGTTTATTGGCTTGAAATTGATTATTTTTGCAGTCCATCATTATTATCACAAAAAAGACAAATTATTAGTAGGCATACTACAAGCTTATGATGACTTCAATTCATGAAGAGTCCTGTAAGGCTGAATGGTGAATGTTGCTACATAACTACGGCTGATGTAGTTATTAATATATTCGTCTTCTGCTATTAGTTGCTAGATATTAGGATTGCTCCAGAGTAATTCTGCTCCTCTGTTTGGAACACATTTCTTTCAGATTGTCATGTTGAGATTGTCAGATTTAAATGAATGAAACCATTGTAAATTGTTGTGTTAGGCATTGCAACATGGTCTTGGAAAACGTGAAAGAGATGTGGACTGAAGTTCCAAAGACTGGAAAGGGAAAGAAGAAGTCAAAGCCGGTGAACAAGGACCGCTTCATAACCAAAATGTTTCTTCGAGGTGACTCCGTCATTCTGGTGCTGAGGAATCCACTTCAGAGCTAAATCGTCAGTTCGGTTGTTTAGCTGTTGGTGGCTGCATGTCCACTGAAAGAAATATTCCACGTTTTTCGGAAAAACTGTTTCACGATTTATGAGAATCTGTGACTTCGTTGTACTGTCTGAAAATATTTGTTTAATTAGGACGGTTGCCAAAATGAAACGAGAGGAAATTGAGTAAAGCTCTTGGTTTTTAGTCTCCTGTGTGTCTTAAATGAATCAGAACTATAATAACCATATTCATTTGAATTTTGCATTATGCATATAAAATCAAAGGTTTGAAAAGTTTGATTTAATTCGGTTTATGCTTACTTCTTGGTTATGAGGTCTTGGTTAGTGTTAATCACATCTTAAAACCTGTTTCATGACCAGTTGTATGTTTTACCAAATTTCTTTAATGGGCTTGATCACGGACATTGTACTGATATAACCGAGCCTCTGTGTAGATGGAGACACACATATTGGTCCTGGCTCTGCATGTGGTTGAACCCTTCATCCCGTTTGCAGATGTTCTTTATGGATGACAGCATTGCTTGTTTGATACATGTTTCTTTCAACGCTGGCCCTCGAGTTTCTGGAATGTGGCTGCTTCAATGATAGACCGAATGAAGTACAAACATGATGTTAAAAACCCTACAGGTCATGTGGCCTTGTGTAACATATGTATGCACTTGCAATGGATCATATAAATGTTATATAACCTGCAGTAGCTTCAAGCATTTATGTAAATGTGAATTTATATGAGGTCACAGATTGACAATGTGCATACATTAAAACATTGTATTCCAATGTTTAACAACAATCTAATGGTACACAAAAATGATCAACACTGACACAACATAGTATTATAAAAACTACAAAATGACTAGACACTTAGGTGAGAAGGAATCTGCATTTTACAGTCTTCAATTCTACCAGAACTGTTCTTCGTTGTGTAGTGTAATTCTTTATAAAACACTTCGCGATGGCCATATTATCAGAAACCAATATACAAAACTGTTGAATTTACTGTAAACACTTTCACTAGAAATGTGACCTAGCATTGGCACAAAATATTGAAAGTCTGATATGGCATCACTTGGCGATGATATGTTTAACCAGCATCAGTCCCAAGTATGAGCAGCTTTGGTATAGATATTTGGTCTCCAACATGGTATTCGTTTAGCACCAGTTTAACCATGGGCACCAACAAATAATATTGCACTATGCAAATGTGCATTTCCTTGCACAATAGTCCTTGCATAAGGAATTTGAACTCGCACATTTCACATTGCTAGGGAAGTGATGCTTTATTAAACACAGTTGGTACAATGAATTCAACAAATGCCATCATCCAGAGGTCACACATAATAGTTTGGGGTTTTATCTTGCCTTCTTCACCAACGTTTCAGAATATTTTTTCTCTCTTCTAAACTACCACTGACTTATGTCATGTGCATTAAAATAAAGGTGCTACAGAAGTCTTCAGATAAGAATAGATGTGTCTTGATGGTCCAAATCTCACAGAGCAAATTCGTCCTACCTTTGGGAATGTTTAAACATACCTGCAACTGAGATAAGATGCTGTTTAGGCCCAGTAAGCTTTTACAAGGGCTGTTAGGCCAGGCTTAGGTATGGATTCAGGTAAAGATCAAAGTGCCACAGAGAAAAGGCAAAAAACTGTATCAATTTAAAAATTTCAACAACTAAACTTCAATGTAAAGAGATCAAAGCTACTCTGAAACGAGTCCAAGACTTAATCGATTTTCAAATCTGTCCTCCAAATAACTTAGGGAGTGCAGTACAAGCATAAGCCTTTCTGAACAATCGATGTGTGCCAATCGACTGGTGTTAGCTGATGATGCTTCCACTTCCATACGTCTGGCTATGAAAACATGAAGTGATAAAATTGCCTTCCAAATAGCAGAAACCATAATCTCAAAGCACGCTGGTACTTGAAAAGCTACGACACCAGACATGTTCTTTTACATGGTCTCAGCATCACCATCATCGTCGGCCACATCTCCGTCACTCCAGTCGTCGCCGAAGGTCTCCATGTTGAGTGCTGCCATATGGTGAGACTTTGCGACAGCCATGCGTGCAATAGCAGACGAAAAGAGTCCAGTGATAGAGGAATGATCTTCATCATCAGCAACTGGCTGCTGGCCCAAGAGATTACCATCTGAATCCAATCTATTCTCAATGCAACCACATGCCTTTGATCGACAATTATCACCATCTTGATTGTCACATGAAATGTCATGCTTTCTGGAATTGTGATGATCACACATAGTTTCATGTTTCTTCACACTTATAGCATGGCCTGACCTTTCCACAGAGTTCGTTGTGCATGTCATATCTCTGCTGTTGCAGTTCACTTGTGTCTTGTCTGTTTGCATAGCCTCTGGGTCACTTAAAGGTTCAGTAGACTTGACTAACTGGTTCCAAATCTCATCACCAGGTTTAGCTATGCTTTCAGTAACCTCTTGTTCATTGGATTTGCCTTTCTTCCTGTTTGCCCCATCATCCATTTTCAGCAGGGCTGCTTCCTCTCGTTTCAACATCTCTTCTGCCCTCACTGCGATCACTGTCTTCAGCTCAGCCAACACACGAACTGCTTCTGGCTGACTGCATCTCTCCTCCTAAAGAATATAAATATTAAAAAATCCGGTGAGATTATCATTTACTCATTCAGGTCTCTAACTGCAAGAAAACTTCAAACTAAAACCTCTCTGTGTTCTGCCAAGCTTATCAATTAATTCATTTATTAAAATAACTTCTCATCTGAAAGCCTATATCTATCTATATGTTCTATAACTAGGTTTTGTAATGTCAGATGCATTGGTCACTGCCAGCTGCCATAATATGCTCCAAATTAATCCCCCAAGAAAAAGTGATAACTTGCATTTTCAAGTAACAGCTGGTTGCTGTTCTCTGCCACATCGTCACCTTCATCTGGGTAGCCTTCGAATACCTGAAGAGGACAAAGATACAGATGCAGCCAGACATATGGGTTTAGACATAAATTCTAGCATAGTTCAAATTCTAGCATGAAACCCGAAGACACCATTATATAACCCAAATCACTTCACTGGCTTAAAGTCGCCCAACGCATCCACTACGAAATTGCATCTATCACCAACAATGCACTTCAAACCTCTCAACCCTCTTACATTCATCAACTACTTACAATCCAACAGCCCGGATCAACTCGCCCATCGTCATATCATTCTCTGTCTCGACCTCCAGGCTCATCTCTGAAATTCTGCAACCGCTCCTTAGTTAATGCCGCACCAGCACTTTGAAACGGACTCTCAAAAGAACTCCATCAGTTTGCTCATCGCCCCATTCCACCTGCAAACATAACCTCTCCTTCACTTTCACTATCCTCTACTATTTTCCATTCACGAATAAAAACCGAACTCCTCAATGTGTCCTATCCAGATTCTACTCCTGCACCCCCACATGACAACCCTCATCACCGACTACCACCGTAGCACCATGCTGTCTCCTCGGCTTCACTCCCTGGATTTCGACCTGGCACCGGAAAGAAATGAGAGGGTTGGCTATTGAGGACCTGATTTGGTAAAACGCCAGTGCACAAGCTGGTCTCCCTGACGTGGCTCTTACGGGCGCTGAGAAATTTTCGAGGATTTACATTACATTAGCATACATGAAGATACTTGTACAGATGCAGATATGTACTTGGGATAAAGATCAAGACATGCATGTACAATATTGTACATACAGGTAGAGAAAAGCAAAGAAAATATCAAGAAGGATTAATTATCAGACCAACTGCAATCCAGACAGAAAGGCATTACAGTGTGTAGACTTCATCTTAATTGTTAAATAACAATACATTCAGCCAGTTTAATAACCAGTACATGTCCCTTCTCTTACACTGTTTGCACATAAGTCAGTTAAGTTTAGAGGTTCAAGGCAGTCCCAAGCGTATGTACTTAAGCACATCTTCATCTGTGACTCTCTTCATTGGTTTCCTGCACCTCAACCCATACAGTTTACAGTTCTTACTCTTATGTGAAACTTATCTTGTTGGTTCTGCCCAGACAACTTTTGGCTCTCGATACCAGAGTGTCCTCCATACCCCAAGTTTTCTGTCCTTGTCAGTTTCGTAGGCATTTGAAGACCTTCCTATTTTCACCTAGCAGCCGACTTGCGTCTAGTAGCGCCGATGATTTTGAGCTTGATTTTAAAATTTTCATTTACAAATTAAGCGAAATTAATTATAATTACTTTAACTTGTGCTTTGGAAATATTATAATACTAATTATATCATTATAATTGTTGAAAATATAGAAAAAGGAGAATACCTGATCCTCAGAGACAGGATCACAGTCTGGTATGACCGACACAATAATGCCTCCTCCATCACTAACATCCCTCGCAGTTATCACTCCAGCGGCATTGTCCTTGATTCCTGTCACACCATCATGATTCAATGACTCAGACAATATGATACAACCGTAATTCGATAATAATGGCCACTTTACAAAAAGTTCATATAAGTGCACATTGAAGCCACACAACCATTAAGAGGGCATCATGAACGGCATGTATCGCCTGTACTGACCGAGGCAGCCGATGTAAACTAACAGAGTAACTAACCATAAATACCTCACAAGAAGGTCTTCTCTGTAAGCCTTCATCAACTGTCCACTCATCCATTTTCCACAACAGTCATCAAATTGTTAACACTCAGTGAAGCATTTGCTGACATTTCTCTGATATGTCATATTGGGAAAGATTCCCAGGCATTATTGGTTTTTGCATTACCACCCAGGTCGCAATATGACTCGTCTGTGCGGCTATTGTCTGCTACTTTTGATGAGGCTTAGTCAAGGCCAATAAACTCTTTCTTAACCCATCAAAGATTTAATTCCTGCTACTGGGCACTCCGCAACAACTTAAAAAATTTGACTGGACTAAATCTTTGAGATTGGGTGACTCGATTGTTTGCCTGGCAGACACTGCCTGTCACTCAGATGTTGTTTTAAATTCTACAATGTCTCGCTCTAACTATGCAAATAGCATTTATTTGTAAATCACCATAAATTTTCATTCATGACAAACACAGAATTAGGCATTTTATGTGCCCATGTCTTCAAGGATATTCCTGACAAATGCTCTGGTTTCAAGTCATCTAGAATTAGTGTAACACTGTCAACGTCATTTTGTCCTCAACTTAAGACATAAATCTTTCAAATTGTATATCCACCACAGCCAGCTTTCTCTGCCACAGGGACCGACCTTCTGGATATTGATCTGGATCTGGCTTGTTTTGACACGAAATACCAACACTATAGAAGCGCTAATTAATAATAACCATACAGGATTGATGATGATAGAAGGACAATCACCTTCTGTGTCTGTATCCTGTTCTCCATTAAACCTCTTCAGATGCGCTGACAGCTCATCGCAGCAGTCTCGGCAGGCAGAGAGGTCATGACCTATGGCCTTGAGGTCAGAAGCCAACTGCATCCTAAGACGGGTCACGTCACTGGCAGATTCTGAAGTATCGTCTTCACCTCCTTCACAGACTGACTCTAGCTGTTCATCAGCTGGTTGCAACCTATGTAAAAGATAAACAGCAGTACTTCACTTAAAGCAGACGATTGTTCAATGATGGAGGCTTGGTCAATCAAATAATTCATTGCCTGCTGTTCCCACTAAAATCAATGTAGCAACGTGTACTCATTTTACAACTGAGTTTGCAAATGAACACAAATAGAACAGAAATCTTACAAATTTATTTCTGCTCTGGCTGGGATTTGACCTCCTGACCTCTGGGGTGACAGACTAACACTTCAATTAGACCAAAAAAATACCCCAGAAAATAATTGAGGGGCTTTTCAAATGTGCCAAGCAAAAGACAGAACTAATCAAACATGTCCAATTAATTATTTATTTATTACCGAAATTTGATACTGCCCATCTTCCAACATTTTTTGCTCCGAAGTGCATACACATGCCTCGACAACGCAATTACAGTCGTATTGCAGAGCAAATGTGAGCGAAGGACTTGCTCAAGGTCCCTACACAGTGATGCCCCAGACGCGGGTCGAACGCGTTCGATCAGCGCACACTGATGTCGACCGCTCTAGCCGATCGACCACTGTGCCACACAATTGTCTATATGGTCCTGAAGCTGAAATAAGTAAAGGCTATTTCTCTGTTGATGATATCACATCAAAATGCATATTAAAAAGATGCAAGTTTTAAAGAAGTTTTATGACAAAATTCGTGTTATAAGTAAGGCTGTCGATGGGTAGCCGCTCGAGGCTGACTACACGGGTAATGAAATCGGTTTTCGGGTACCCGAAATTCCGTAAAAATGCGCGATTTTACCCGAACATATGCCAGAAATATTCCGTTGGTCATATCGGCTGACTGCCCGGACAATGAAATCGATTCTCGAGTGCCCAACATTCCATAAAAATGGGCAATTCCCTACTTTTCCGAAAAAAATATCCGCGCGGTCAGGTAACCGACCACGCAGATAGACGGGTACTCAGGTTGTGATTTCAACATTTTTTGACAGCCTTAGTTATAAGCAGGTTTTGGAGAAAATGTAGATATTTGTCAATTTCTATTGAGATTGGCTTATCCAAGGCATGCCTTTGTGCTGCAGACAGCAAGTGTAGTCTAAGACTGTGCACAGTCAGGTGTAGCATTCTTGCAGGTGATGAGAAACTTTTTGATCTGTGTCGAACGTCTTTTGCATTGATATTTGCCATCTTCATTTCGAGCTCTTTGTGCAAAACGTAAGCAGCCTTCATTAGCCGATCATTTTCCTTCAGATGCTTGCTTAGCCACTCCACAACCTCCAGCTGTTTGGAAAACCCTACAACAAACCATAACATTTCATAGCGCTTCTGTGAGGTCTAGCATATGTTTCTCCATCAACATAAAGGAGTGCCAGTTGGTCAGTGTCACAGTATATTTATTTGACTGTCCTTATTCCTCATCTTTAGTGCAGCAAATGATGAGAACCTCAGAGCAGAATCAGATATCATGAAGATATTATGTAAATGTAGTGAATGTATTAATATTTATAAATCCCTTATAAAGGGAATTACAATAAGCTATCATATAGCATGCTTTTTATGCTCAGTTAGCACAATTTTATATAATTGTTTGCTGCTTAGAATAGAATAATTTGTAATGCTGAAATATTGAACAGAATCTAATCTAACAATGTCTACAGTGTCATTATCACAATGCAAAATGCATCAATTGACGGGCTCTTCAAGTGAACTGTAGCCCAAAATCATAATCCATTAAAGAAATTTGGAGAAAACCAACAGATCATGAAATCAACACAATATGCCCAATAAACAACATGCGATGAG
Organism: Bimastos eiseni; assembly: GCA_959347315.1. Taxonomy (NCBI): domain Eukaryota; kingdom Metazoa; phylum Annelida; class Clitellata; order Crassiclitellata; family Lumbricidae; genus Bimastos; species Bimastos eiseni. Next base: position 34,900,906 of record OY365806.1, read on the forward strand.
CAGTAATTCATCTCCATCTGATTTACCAGTAACGGAAGCGGCATAATCGTTGCCCTGCATAAGAAAAAGAAGACACAGCACACGAACGAATTCCGAGATGTGAACATCCATCATCTCCACCATTGACTACAATAGACAGATCACGTTATGTCATCAGACAATTGCAAGACGACGCTATCTTTAAAAACGCTATGGTCCTGAAATAAACTTATGTTACCCAGTTATATATATACCTAACCTACTTTGAAGCGCACCATGGTATCATAGCGGGGAGCAATATAAATCTCTAGCTATGAAGACTTCCATAGTGACAGTAAATAACAATCAGTAATCATAATCAACTTGTCAAACCGTAATTCTCATAAACTGAACTGTAATCCTTTCAAACTCTAACTTTATTAAATACTTTCTGAGAGATTCTTAAAGTCTTAATCACAACAACAAACACAAATGTATTAGTATCAGTTTTTGATGCAAACATAGTAAGACTTAAGACTTTAGGAGACACAAACAGGTTGATATAAAATCAGAAAATTTAGCTAAAGCCTGTGAGAACTGATGACCGACCTTGAGAGCATCAAGGCAGTAGTTGTCAGTTGCAGCAGCCAGCTTGATGTCGTCGGCATCCTCAAGCATCATGCATGGACCATATTCACTCAGCTCAAGGTGTGACATGTACTTTGTCACATCACCCAACTCAGTGCCTGAAGTAAATCTAGTAACAGTCTTGATTAAGGCAAACTCATTCCTGGCCAATTGACAAATGGATAAACTTCCTCTCTTAGACAGGCCAGTAACATGGTTTGGACTCATTCACAAATTCTGTTCAGTAAATTCATACAACACTTCTTGACAGAACATCCTGATCAAACTGGAGCATCTGTCAAGCTGAAAGGTTCTTAAAGGAGCTATATAAATGTCTAATAACAATATACTATGCAATTCCTCTACCAAGCCAAATTTCTTAAAGGCATAACATAAATACTCAGATACAAACACATATATGTACAGCCCATATAGTCATATACTAATCATAACAGCAACAAAACCTTTCATAATTCCAAATAAATCACCTTAAAGCCAGAATATTCTGCCGTGGATGTAAACTGCTGTCAAATAAACACCAAAATAGCAGGACTAATACCTAAGGGACAAAATTGCCGCAAAATAAATTTTGCATGGATAAAATAACACTGCACTAACTAGTTTGATTATTACATAATTATTACAGTCAAGCCATTTCTCCTTCTTCACACAATGACACAAATGAGACATCAAACAGACAACCAAACTGGGAAATCAGAAATCAAACTGGGAATCAGGACATGGGTTAACCAACTTCATATACCAGACAAAAAAATTTGGATTCATTACAAGAGGTATTAGTGAAAGCCAAGTAAATAGTTTTAGATGATGCCTTTGGTAACCTTCTCATAAGGAGGACAGTTCAACATGACTAGCATTAAGAGACCTTTCGTTGAGATTGCCCATGCAGAACCATAAGGATACTGCGCTGAACTCGTGAAGAGTTCGATTGTTGCTTCTCTGAAGTCCAGAGTGACTTTTCTTGCTCGATGGAAGACAGCACGACGTAAATCGGGGCACTGGCGCTCAACAGTGGCATGCAACCCTGACTCAAGTCGAGATATTGGGGCAGTTACCCTGCAAAACACCATCAGGAAATTAGTCCATCTTTGCCCTATGATCAATTTCATCAGTAAATTCTATATGAAGCATAACTGCTTAATATTCTAATCCACTCAGTCTGCATCTTCCTCTCTCTCATTCTACCTCCTCTCCTTTCTCTGCCGCTTTACCTCCCTTCCTTGAACCTATGCACTCCTGTAATCGTTTCTCCAACTCATAATAGCAAACATTAAAATTAAGTTAGCACTTAAATAATAAATTTAATTAAATTAAAAGTTGATGAAAATTATGAACTAACAAAACAATGCGTCTTACATAGTGAAACCTCGTTTAATGAGCTCTGATTCGTGAATGAAGAATTTGGCCTTTTTAACAAGCCGCTGAAATTCGTGAATCTCCGTCAGAAGCATAGTGGCTGCATCATTCAAGCGCTGAAGTCGACCAACAAGACGGCCAGCCATGGCAAACTTAATGGTCGCTGGCAGCAGAGCAACAACCGTCATGATGACAGACAGGATGTCCAAGGCATAGAAGAAAAAGCATGTCGATAGGTCCGGTGACTTCATGTAGAACATTCGGAAAAACCCGTAACCCATCGTTACACCAAGAACACCAACCTGGCTACAAAGACAATGATACATAAATCATATATATAACCATATTTGCCTATATACACAATTAAAGTCACAACCAATTAAATAGCAGACTTCTAAGTCACAGTCCAATAATGACATCCGACTTTCTTTCATTTTACAATTGACAACATGTCTCTGTTTATCCACTAACTGGGATGCAGTCTTGGTCTTGACATCTAAGTCTGAAGATGGTTTAGAAATGCAATGAACATCTCATCTCAATTTAATATTGGATGGATAGGCCAACACCTCCCTTGGTCATGCCACAGATTTCCTCAGTCTTTGGGAAAGATGTCTTGGGTCTCGTAGATCCCATTCTTATTTATTGAGCTGTTGGGGCAGTACTGAGGTTTTTGATGTCTGTGAAAAGTAAAAAAGTCTCAATACAGGCCATTTTCACCACCAAGTATTGACTATTTTTGGTGCATTGGCCCTATTATTCCCAATTAGTTGTTTTACATATAATGAGATCTAGCACACCATAACTTACCACTGTATCAGTACTTAAATAATACCTCGTCTATTTGGCATGCGAGACCTAGGATCAATGGTTTGTCATAAATACAAATCAGTTACAATACAAGTCAATGGTTGATTTCGACAGAGTAGAAGTGAGTTCTGGTGTCGCTCTGTTATACGTTATATGACAATACAATTAAAATTTCATAAAGTCCTCTAAACAAAGTTCTGAAGTTCACAGTGAAGCTAGGTGACAGGAAACATTAGAAACCACGAACAGACTGAAAGCGGTAAGTCTACAGCTAAGAGCCTACAAGGTTTACAAGCATGAATGGGTCCAGTTCCAGAGGCACCAGCAACTGCAGATGATAGTTGTCCACAGCCACATACCAGAACAACATACTTTCAAATGGATGCTGATCAAAGGCAGGAATGTTACTCAACACATTCATATGGTATGACAGGTATAAGGGACCTGATGGCAGATGACGCTTTATACAATAGCACTTACGTCAACATCTGGCCCATGATAGTATCACTTGGCTCTTCTGTTTTCTCGTATCGTAAAGATGCAGCAAAGCTCTCAACATATGCAGCATCGTCTTCACACAATGCCGAGTTCTTAAGCGCATCCTCCAGGACCTGACTGGTTGTCTTGTGGCACTGCAATGATAATTCAGATCACAACTCAGTGTAATATGATGTAACCTTGATGCACAAACATTCCAGGAAATTTCTCAATAGCACAAACACTATAATTCCATACAAGAACACGTATGAGATTCTGTTCCATAGCGTTAGGTCTTGGGGCAAAATGAAAACAGTACTGTGGATGTTAAAAGATTAGACACTCATGTGCTTGACTTTCATTCTCAAGCAAAAATGTCCACTGACAATTCCAGTTTTAAATTACACAGGCTTTTCCATCTGACCAATAGCCAGCTTGAGAGTACATCTGAGAATTTTTGAAGAGGAGCATACAAAAAGTCTGTTACAAATACAGGACTGAAATAGACATACAATAAAATGGTGCCTGAACCCAGCTGCATGGAACATTGTATGCTCCCTAACCATAGCTCAGACTTCAAATTCAGATCTCCCCTAAGACACCACTGCCTAATTAACTTCATCGAGTACTATTAAATAACAATTAATACCTTCTTTTAATTTTAAACTAACCAACTGCAGTATGATAATCACAAGTATTGTATGAACGAATGATGGAAAGTTATTATAGGAGACGAATATATCTATCAGCAGCAATGCAAGGAGCCCATTACATTATGCTGCAATTCAGAAGCTACCCAACAGCAATGGTAAAGAGCATTTTCCATTTCTCATCACTCACTCTGGCTGATGCTTTCATCAACTTCTTTGGGGACATACATGCATACACGCATACATACATACATGCATACATACGCATGTAATTTTCCTATATGCAAGATTCTTGTCCACCTCCACTGGACATCAATCGTTGATACCGAAGACAAAAAATCTGGTTCCCTGCAATAGCTTCAAAATAGCTATAGACTTCTGGAGTTTGCAATTACAATTAAGACGTCTGGAGAGAAGTTAGCAACTCAAATCTGAGATGATAAAATAATTATGAAATGCATGGGGTATGGTGCTTCAATAAATGCCTACCCCATGAAGGGCAAACAATGGGCACCACAAAGTTTTCACAAAGCATTGAACTCCATTCCCATGCTGTCTCTTGGGTGCTGGCAGCTGAGAGTAATATCAGAAAAAGCGAAAAATACACTACAAAGATCTTCAGCCAACAGAAACTGTCTTAAGGAGATTTATGTAGGACTATCACATCTAAATACAAACACTAATCAATAAATTGCAATCTCACAAACCAAGTGATGAACTTCATTTTGCCAGGACTCATCGAAGACATAATCTACAAGTTGTTTTTTCAAAGCCTCGCCCAAAGGCATCTAAAAAGTAGCAGAACATCAAACAATCAACATTACAAAACAATAATCTCAATTCCAATGACTGTAGCACACAACCAAAGATATTCAACTTCGAACGCTATCTTGAATTTGTGTAATGTCTTGGAATGCATAGCCAAGCACTGCTTTCTGTTAGTTCAGGTCTACACTTCTTAGACCCTTCTTCTCTTTCGGTATCCTTATCCGACATAACCTAAACTATGGTTTACATTCCCTGTTGGATTTTAATTAACCCTCTCCATTGTCTCCAATGAATCAACACTTTTCACACAGTTATTTCTTTAGCAATCATCATCTGATGCCTCAGCATCATGATAATGGAGCAATTATGTAAGTAGAACCATATATCAGTGTTTCCAAAACTGCGTTTCGCGGAACCCTAGGGTTTCGTGATGTGAGGACAAGGGTTCTGCGGAAACTTTCATTTTGAACAATGAGCTTCAAACAATGTATAAAAATTATAAAAATGTATCATAAAAGGCGTTTTTGCTTAACATCAGTGTATAACTTATTATGAAAGACAATTCATGAATTACGCCTTTGTCATTGTCATCGGTATTTGAGTTGTTAATCTAATCTAGAACTAAACCTATAATTGTCTACATTCTCAGGCGTTTGTAGTTTGTACATATAACAGAATATGTTTAGTTTTCGACGGGAGTTCCACCCAAAATATGTATATCTAAAGGGTTCCACGGTCAAAAAAGATTAGGAAACACTGCCGTAGATCATATGAAAAACATCAATTCATTGCTGATGATCCATGAAATCTGTAAAGAAATATTGTCATATTGCTAGATTCATGCTGTCATACCTGGACTTCAACCATTTAACCAATAATACAAAAACTAAATTAGATTTGGCATGTAGTACAAATTATTGGATGATCATTTTCTTAGTCTTGGCATATCGGCCAATTGACTGTTCTGTTCTTGTTGTTTCTTCTTCCCGCCAGTGTACACTGTACAGCTAATGTCCTCATTTCATATTTGAAATCAATGAAGCAAGCTGGATGAACATAAATCTTTATATATTTTCAGGCTTGGCAGAGATTTGAATTCATAATCCCAGGTTGAAAGCAAAGCAGACTGGACCTTCAAGGTATTTTAACGGTCCATTATGAATATTACTGTGCCCAGGAAATGGTGGGAATTCAGATTAATTCATTCTGAATGCCTTTCAAAGGCAATTATAATAAACCCTAAATATCATTGAGATCTAATGTAATTATTGCACTGGTGTTTGAACACCAAAACCAAGTTGTGATGAGGTGAATGTCTAGATGATTGATCAACTAAGATGAAGAATGGTCTAGAGTGGATGGATAAGTCACTCGGAAAACGTAGATCTAGAGTTTAGAACAAAACAACATCTATAGGTGACCGAGCAGTTCAAACACATAGACAAAAAGAATTCCTAAATCCAGATGCACCAACCAAAATCTTGTGCATCAAGAACAGCTCTAGTGTTAGCTACAACAATACAAAGACAATCAGATGACTAGCATGAACAATACCATTTCTGTACTGAGTTCAACTACTGTGGCTGGTCAGATATCAATGTTTATAATTTATTATAAATAACAAGCCCCAATTTGAAAGTAATCCTTTGTTGAACAGGAAGTAAATGAAAATAACTATGCACATACATAGGTTATATGCATATAACAATGAAAACAAGCAAGTGTCTAAACGATTACAAAGTTCTTCAAAAATCCTAACAATATAGAGCGGCAAGGAGATGTAAAACTGATAAAAGAATCTATAAATCTGAGATCAGAAAGCTGTTGAACCACTTCGGCTGACATTCAACAACGCACTTGCTTCTCTGAAGAATTCTTCTTCTTGGCAGCTGACTTGTCAGACTTGCTGCTCTGTGACCGACAAACAGTTTCTGGCTGTACATCGGCTGTACTGAAGCCAACATCTTGAAGATGCTGATAGAGTGGTGAATTCTATTCAAACAGCAAACAGATAATACACCAAACAGTTAATGCCTTTGAGAAATATGCTGCTTCTTTTTAGTAACCACAGGATTTTCAAACAGATGTAGTGATAGATAACGGTGGAAAAACAGAAAAGGGAGAACAGAGGGTCGTATTCATTTTGTAGTTAAGAAGTGACAGAACAAGCAAATTGAGATCTAATGTAATTATTGAAGAGAGACACAAACTAGACTATCTAACCAATAAAATTCAGAGAAGCACTCTTACCTACCCTTAACTGCTAGTATTTCTGCACATCATGCTACCCACAATCTGTGATTATCTGGCCTTTTTGCTAACCCATGATGAAGCACTGACATGGGCTCTCATGAATGTCATTCCATGTTGTAGCCTCAGGGAATGGAATCAACTACCAATGTCTCTATAATGCTCAAAATCATTTTCTCCTTAGAATAGAGGTCTCAAATCTCATTATTTCTCATAGTCCATTTTTCATCTAGATAACTAACAGCTCATCACTTGGTGACTGGCTAATTGCAGATCTTAAATGCTGTGGGCATTAAGATCGCTCTAACTTGACAGACATATGCTGCTTGTTAGAATTTCCACCTGCTATCTACATCAAACCAGTATCATGTAACAATTGTAAGCCACCCAACTGCGCCAATGCCCATTGCAAATGAATTACAAGTAAGGTATCATGAAGTAACGTTTTTGTGGCCTCTTTTGTGCTGCCCGCCATCTCTGAGTTTACCATGAAAACAGCCAAAACTTCATGACACTTCATATGGTGACATTTTTATTTATGATAATACTGAAATCATCTTACAAGATAATTCTTAAGGCCCTGTGTGTTATTATGGCGGCATCATAGAAGTCTTTTTAGTCATAGTTAATCTCAGAGGACCAAGTTGCAGCTATTTTAAGAACACAAAATTGATGGACAATCTCGGGGCCTCTTTGTCCGAGAGGCCAAATGCACGTGCATAAAGTGTCTAAAGTAAAGGCTTTCAAGGAGAGACTGAAGAAATTAGGGTAGGTCCTATTAGAAAGAAGAAATGACATGACAAAGGAAGAAAATGGAGTGGTTCTTACAGATGCGACTTACTGAACCACTATAAGACATGTTATGTAGTTATGTTAATGTTAATGGAAAATCCGGCCCTGTGAACATGATCGAAGGCCACGAACTGTGGCCATGAAGGCACAAAACCAACCTACGGAGGAAACGAGACGAGGACAATATTTAGTAGAGATCCTAAGCCACAACAGACAAAATTAGACTCCGCAGAACGAACTTTTGCCGAAAGAGAGTACCAAAGACTAGAGCCAGCAATAGAACACTATCGAGAGACGTCTTTGGGATGTGAAGATAATTTTATGTGGTCTAGACTGAGTCCTAGTTTAAGAAATAAGCCTTCTAATCAAGCCAACCTCAAAAACAACATCACAATCTTCATCCACCATTTTTCTGCCGCTGTACTAGTATTTATATTGGTTTGGCGAGAAAGGCCACATCGTGAAAGTGAGTGAGCAAGTCAAATGACCTTATTAAATTTAAAACTAATTTTTTAAATAATGCTTCGTAATTTGCAAATTGACTAAATTCCAAATCTCCGAAATGCCAATTGAAAACAAAGTTCAGGGCAGCGGCTTACTCGTCAGCTTATTTATATGCTTTAGAGCTTGTAGTAGTTTCAGTTAAACGACACTGTGTGACAACAAACATCACTAGCATCGTCCTCCTCCCTTTGCCAGGCTCCAGTCTTGGGACTGTAATTGAATTTCATTTACAGTGGAGGATCATTAGGCGCTGTAAATAAAAGCACACGTTATATAGCGATCGAATATCACAGCAGAGTAGGCCTTACAGTTATGCGAACCGCGAGGTCGCAACACTATATATAGTGCCTGCAAAATGTCACAAAATAAACACTTTAATTTAGATTACTTGGTTACCCGTTGAGATCTATTATATGCATAACTTCATTGAGGTTACCTAGAACTGAAAACAAAAAGGTCTAGCTTACGACGATGACAGACTTACAGTATAATAAATTATGCACTCCTGCAGTGATAATTGTTCGCTTTCATGATCTTAGTCTCAAGTTAAGCACATAGGTAATTTTTTACATGTAGCAAATGTGTCGCGCTTTCTATATTTGTGACTGGCACTGTCAGAGAACAAGCTTCCAACTTTCATTTATAATTAAGTTTACAGTAATGCACTCTTGAAGATTGTTTTTCAATTGCCTTTTGACTTGCCCAGGTTGGTCACATGCCCATCTTTATTCACTGTATACATGATGAAATCTGTAATTATTACATGTATAGGTCTATCTATTATCTAATTTATCTTACTAGCGACCTGACGAGAGCATTTCCACATTTCGAAATTGCGTTACAATTGTTCTAGCGAATGAAACCATTACCTTCAAACGTGGTCCTGTGTTGTAACATCTAGAGCATCTAAGTAAGGCGATATTTAAACACGTAAATAAACATTACCAATATTATTACAAATCATGAAATTATGGCGTCACATAATACTTAAGGCCCGGGCTCATGGCCCGGACCTCCACATCTGAATATCGCTGACAGGAAGATAACGTTGTTTTGTTTATACATAAAAAAGTCAAAAGTGTAATTAAAAAAAATTATATTCGTTTTTAGACAGGTTTGTTTTCGATCACGCTTTACAGATCCGTGATATTGCGAAATGTAATGTAAGGGAAATGTTTCATAATCGGCGTGTCGTGTTTTCTGGTTGTAAAGTGCAGAACGTGATAGTAGCGCAAACGATGAGGTCGAGTGTCGTCGGGCCAAGGTTTCCGTCTGCTCTTCTCAAAGCACGGTATAGAATTTTGTTTTTTAGCATCTGAAGCCGCTTTCAGATATTTTCAACGTACTGATACGTAATATAGCTGGCGAAAGTGCAGTATCCGGGGTGCGTATATATTAGGGCTGCCAACCGTCCCGGATTGGTTGGGACAGTCCTGAAATCGACCTAGGCCATCCAGTGTCCCAGGCAATGCTTATTTAGTTCCGAAATCCAGGAATGGATAAGTAGTTACGAAAGATTATGCGATTTAATGTTAGTATCCAGATCCAAGCAACATGAGCAATTTTGTAATCGAATGTCTTGAACATCATTCGAACGGGTTTGAGTACAGTGCGAACCGGTAAAATGCGAACCGCTTGCAAATGTCCCAGAATGGGTTTACTCAGAGTTGACAGCCCTAGTACATATATGCCGGGCGTTGTGAGGGTTGGTTAGGAAACGTGAACAGTTGTTCCCTCTAAGCAGTGCATATGTGCGAGCGCACATGGGCCGTGAGCCAGCGCACAGTAAGATTTTTTGTGTGGACACAATTTTTTGGCATAAATGACAAGTCAACATTTTTTTATGAAAAGTTCTACATAAATTGAGTCTCCTAGTGGTCTACCTTACTTCAGAAGCTTTGGTTCCTTGGCTGATATGTCTCCTTATATAATTTTAGACAAGGGACTTTTCTTAGGTTATCAGAACTTATCATCATAGACTTTTAGATATGTTGTGACTTTAGCCATCATCGCATTCTGCCTGAACCTGCATACAAAAGTGTAATCCATTTATCATTAGAGTCATTTAGGGTCAGGATTAGGGTTAGTGTCATCATCAGAAACATGATGTCTTTCGCAAAGTCGCAAAAGCATGTCAAAATGCTGCACTGCACCCAGAAATTTACACACCCTGATAGTGCACTTTTGCCAATTGACCAAACTAAGCAATCAAATTGCTTCAGCATACATTATTTGTGATTTTTGTTCGGAGCTGTTCAAATTGTAAAAATTATGGTATTTACTGTTTTTGTGCCCAAATTATTCATCGATAATCTGTAATGCTTTAACATTCAAAATTCAAAGTGATCTATTCTTTTACTGAATTACAGTATTATTTTAAAACCCAGAGTTGCTTTAAGTGTGAGTACACAAGTTTGTTTTGCAAAAATATAGTCTCGATTTCTTTTTTTGAAACTAATTAAATCGAGTCTTCTAACCGGCTACAGCCATCCTTACTCCAGAAACGTTGATTCATTGGCTGATACGTCCCCTAATTTATCTTTAGACAAGGAACTTTTCTTTGGTTATGAGAACTTATCACCATAGGCTTTTAGATATGTCTTAATTTAACTATTTATTCAGCTCGGATCTGCACACAAAATTGTGAGCCATTTGTGAAATGTTGCACACACAAAATTTTAGGCACACACTATCTTCAGCAAATTAAAGGGAACATTGCTGGGGTGACCACATTATTTTTAAATATGGCAACCACCAGGCCTGTTCTTATTAGCTGGATGAGCCAGCACATGATATTGTTATATCATCTGTCATCAAACCTAAGGAATTTGTTAATATTAACGTCGATTATTGTTACTGATGCCGATTGCTCAAATAATTTTTAGAAATCAGCTCGATTATGTGTAGTGATATCTGTACAGATCTAGTCTGGGCAGCCATACATAACACCATAACCAGCCTACTTGCATGCATGGAAACTATCTTCCACCAAATATGCATCTAAAGTAGGAAATTTGAGATCATCTAAATAATACTCAGAAATGTTAGTTTTTCTCAAACTTTTATGTTTTTGTTTAATATAAATTGTAATATGTGATAATAATCTAAGAATTTTAAATAATTGACTGGGATCTAGTTTCTTGAAACTGAATATTCTGAAAACTGACTGATGACCGTTAATGCAGATGGGTCACATATACGGATGAACCGAGTTAGACTTTCTTGCCGAGTACCGAGTATGGCTAGTTCAATTTTGCCAAATCCAAGTACGAGTTTTGAATATTTAAAAAGTCTCATTCTCTTGGTTATTAGTTAGGCAGTTTGCACAACTTTTATGAATTTTTTGTTTTGCTTTAATTTACACTAGGAAGTTGTAACTAGTAGGCACTATTGGTAGCAGTATTTGTGATTTTTGTTAGGTTGATTGTGGTTTTGTAGATAAAAATAGCCCTCCCTGTGTTTTTAGTTAGGTTGATTGTTGTTATGTAAATTAACAAATCTGATTTTCATTTCAAAACAGAAACATACAAACCCATTGTTTGTCCGAGTTTGAGTGATGCAGAGTAACTACTGCAAAACTTTGGCCGAGCCGAGTTCCGAACTGAGTTTCGGTTCATCCCTAGTCACATATTATAAAAATAGCAGGCATAAACTGCATTCTAAACCTAGTCAAGAAGTTAACTATTTCACAACCATTATCATGAACTCAATTTCTGAAGTACTACTTCATTGCTAAGTGCAGGCCATCAGTCTATGAGTGCAAATGGCTGCACTTAAGGTGCTTGTTTACATAATGGTGTGACTTTGGACAGAAGCTTAGAGTTGTCCACACAAGAGTAATTCAAGTGAAAAGATGGTTAAGGCCAAAACCAAAGAAGGACAGGACATAAATGAGATCTAAATGGAGTATAAATATAATTTATGGTGTCAAACACAGCAGCAGAATGTAGAAAGTAAAGGCAAGGTATTTGTCAGCAGAAATTTTACCTTTGCTTTCTGTCATGATGAATTTTTATACATGTTTTTTGATTGCATTAAGTTGATAGCAGGGGACTTCTCCATGATGCTAACAGTGGAAGCCAGGAAAAAATGAGGTTATGAATTATCGTTTACAATTTGTTCTGGGTTCCATCTGTCAGGTCTATTATATAATCAGAATTCATGTTATAAGAATGTAATTTATAAGGAGGTTTCAACATAATATCTTTGGGATCTGATCCACTGAGGTACTTTTTGTATATCGTATGACTTAGATGAAACATGTAAACTGTATTTAATACTGATATTCTTTCCAGACTAGATTATAAAGTCCTATACTTTGTTGCTTTTTAACCCATGTCTTGTTTTGAATTTGTGATGCTGTGTGTCTGGTTGTTGCCATTTGTTGTTGTCACTTTTCGTGCAAATCATCAATGCATATTAAAAATCAATTATTGACGTTCGGTTTTGTCGTTTATACTTAAATGCACCCGTTCTCTTTGCCCCAAATGGTCGATTTGTGATTGGATCCATGCTAGTGCGCTGCATTTGATCTCATTTCATGAAGTCTGGTTTTTTAGTTGATTGACACCAAAGTGACTGACTGGCTTTGTTATCTGACCATGTACTCATAGAGTTCTAATTTGTTAAAGCATCTGTTCTTTGAGGAATGTAATATTACTGGAATTAAATGTTGTTGTTGCAAAAGTGTCTTTAAATTTTGTAATAATTCTGAGATAAGAGGTTAGGGGACGATTTGTAAATGCTAAACTCCAGAAAATTGTCTTAATTTTGAACTTATCTTGATGGAAAATCTGAAATTTATTAGATCTAAATCTGAAATGGTTAATGTTGTTTGAACTGGAACAGGATCTCCTCATTGAGTCATGGGCAACACTTCTCAACATTGAGGTGTTGTAGCCTTTCAAAGGATGTCATCTCTCGATATATATTCCTTTGTTCACAGTTCTGCCAAGTGAGATCATCAAGAGGTCTGACATCAACAAATTTCCCTGTTTCAGTCGACTTTGTTAATCGACGAACTCAGCACAAAAGTGGAACAACTCTAGCTTCTTGGTTTCACCCCAGTTTAGTGACAAACGTCGCTTTGTCAAAGATGGAACACACGACATCAAAAAATCCGCTTAAACGAAATCATTCGAAGGATGATGTCACAGGTTCAACTAAAGAAATGAAACCCAGTGAGATGTTGGCTGCTGCAGAATTAAAAGATGGAGCAGAATCAGATGACGTGACCACTGGAGTTGCAGCTCGCCCACTGGGTTCAGTAAAAAATTGTGACATTGATCCTAGAGGTATAATGCTATTTATGTTAAACTATGCTCATATAAAAGTATTTGTTCTATGATTTTCATTTCAGGCATATGCCGAATAAGTCACTGGTTAAATGGTTGAATGGTCTTTACACTGTTACAGCTAGTGAAGGACATTCATTTTTGCCGACAAATGAACACTTTTCTCTAAGCATATTGAACAGTTTTTCAAGTGTTGTTTGCACCATTTCTATGCAGCTTATTGATAAGGGTGATAATTTTATGTCAACAATAATGGCAAAGTCGACAGACTTTTTTGCAACTTTGATAGTAAATGGTAAACATGTGTGTGGTACCACAGACTGCATTCAGTCTTAAGTCAAAACTTTAACATTTCTTTAGATCCTTCAGAATCACGCTGCAATTATCGCTCCAGCCTGTTCCTAGCTGAAGTTTTGCATTAAAAGTACTTTCTGATTTAGTTCCATTAAGTACGCTACCATTTAGTATCATTAAATCATATAAGACTAATGCAGCACTCTTAACAAAATTATAAAAATCACTTAAAATATTAAATTTTAATTTTACAAAAACTACCAATTGCAAATTATTTAGATGGTGTTTTGAACTGCTTTGCATAAAAATCGCAATCATAGAAATTATTTTAAACCATATTTTGGTGTTTTCTTCAGTAACTCATTTTGCGACATATGACTCATTTTGCTTTGTTGCGCCTCATGGTTGTGAGAATTTAAGCTTTTTCCAACTGACTAGAGGCGATATTCATATTGGTGAGATAATGTGTAATAGTACTATACAAATGTTCTATTCAAATGCCTGTTCTCACATCTTTGCAGAAACTGTGTAGAAGGGTGATTCAGTTGAGTTTGGAAGGATCTCTCAGCTAAATTACAAACAGGACAACTGTTTCTTTTTTCAGAGCAAATGCTTTGTCACAGACCATGGGAGATTACAAAGAAAGGAAAGCACTTTTACAGTAGTTACGGTGATTTGTCCCACACAGTCTATGAGTTCAGCATTGCTTCATACAATGTTCTTGCACAAAATCTGCTTGTTGATAATGACTATCTTTACCGCAGTTGTAAATCAAAATGGCTGAAGTGGAATTTCCGAAAGAGACTTCTGTTTTCTCAATTGAAAAGACACAGTCCTGACGTAAGTGTAAACTAGAGATGGTAAATTGTCATAATTCTATTCCAAATACGTTTGTTTCATTTCCACAGTTTGAAACTAAATATGGTGTGTTCGTGATTTTATTTCATAGTATGGAAATACATGGTTTAGCTCTGATATAAAATTAATTGTTTTGCTAAGTTATAGTGTGATTACTATGCCCAGAAAAGCAAATGTTTTGAAGTGGTGAATGTCCATGGAAAGACAACATAAATGACTAAACCTGATGGAAAGAATACTTGGCTTCCAAGCTACCAAGCTTCAAGTATATATTTTCCTGATTCTTTGTCAGCATTTTTGAGGAGTCAAAGGTGTTACATTAACTCCTCATCTTCATTTTACACCTCTCTGAAAACTCCTTTTCAGCCACGGTGAGGCAGGCTGGGCCTCTGAGCAAGTATCTTAAAGGGTTGCTATATCAAGTCTTTTTAATTGATAAAATTTTGGATATATACATTTTTCTGTGCTAACAAATGGTAACATTAAGTTGCATCATTACTTGTATTTCTATTAGTCCATAGGAAGTTTGGAATCCATGTAGCGTAAGAGAACTGTGCTTGTGGAATTTGATCTGTGCCGTAATCTTGTATAAATTGTTTTCCTTTCAGATTCTTTGCCTGCAAGAGGTTAATGAAGAGCACTACTATACTTTCCTTGAACCACAGCTGTGCACTCTTGGTTAGTACATTCATTTTGTGATGGTGCATTTCCATAGTGCGTCTCTATGATTTATGATGTATTTTTTAAGTGCATTTTAAGTGACACAGTTCTGTGTTCTCAATGGACCATTTAAGTAACATTTCTGTAGATAATACATGAAGCCGTATACATACTACCTGATTTTTTTTACTTCTCCGCAGAGTCTTGCAGAATCAAATAGTTAACTTAGATGCTGATGGGCAGAAGATAACCATTCTGTTTAGGCAGCTTTAAATATATATTTTCCTGATTATTATACTGTATCTTTTTCGAACCTCTTAACAAGTGCTAAAGAGGCACTGGAGACTGTCTAGAAGAGTGTTTCCCAAACTTTTTGGTCATGGGACCCACTTCGGATACTCTTTCAATGCCCGCAACCCATCTCACAAAGGCGAACATAATTGTGTTAAAGTTTAATTAGCATTTCAACGTCAATTCGCAATA
Organism: Bimastos eiseni; assembly: GCA_959347315.1. NCBI lineage: Eukaryota > Metazoa > Annelida > Clitellata > Crassiclitellata > Lumbricidae > Bimastos > Bimastos eiseni. Next base: position 34,916,708 of record OY365806.1, read on the forward strand.
CATGCATTGAATATACTTCATATAATGAAGAGACTAGGCTGGACTCTACTCATAGGACTATATCATAGTGACAATACAACCCACTTTTGGGTCGCGACCCATAGTTTGGGAAACACTGGTCTATAAGTGCCATGTATAAAATGATTCACAGTTTGAGACCTAAATTGAATATGGTAGGCATTGTCCTGGCCACAGAATTTACAACGATGGCTTGCTTGTGAATTCATCATTCCTAATTAATTCTGACTTCATTTATCACAATGAAATAAGTAAGTAAATATTGATTTCAATTCGCAGTTGCAGACCGTATTCTGAGTTACAAACAACATTATTCAAGAATAGTCAGAATATGACATTTAAATATGAAAAGTTCTTCACATGAGCCTTAAATGAGACTTACAAGAAGCTAGATAAACATCTGGTTACATTACATTACTACGTACGATAATTCAGTTCTAAATGGCTGGGTTTTTTGCTACTGGTGTAGCCAATTCACAGACAATGCTCCAGTTTGAAGAATAACATGCAGCATTTTGTATTCTGCTTTTTGCATTCATAGGATACAGTGGCATTTACAAGAAAAGAACCGGATGTAGACAAGACGGCTGTGCAACATTCTTCAAGAGCGATAAATTTGATTGTCTGCTGGTACATCCAGTGGAATATCTGATGCCAGAGGTGCCTCTACTCGACCGTGACAACGTGGCCTTGGTTCTACTTCTTCAGCCGAAACACTTCTCCCGTTCCATAGATGCAGCTGTCTGCGTTGCCAACACGCACCTTCTCTTCAACCCAAGACGTGGCGACATCAAACTCGCTCAGCTGATGATCCTTTTTGCAGCAATCGACAAACTGGTGTACAAGGAATCGACTTCCTCTGAACTCGTCTATCACCCGGTCGTTCTCTGCGGTGATTTCAACATGGAGCCATTCAGCAACCTGTACAATTTCGTCCGTGGAGGTTCACTTGATTGCGATGGCACGGTCATCCGAAAGCTGTCAGGCCAGGAATCGGGCGAAAGCAGAGGCCCCAGCTTGGATCCGCAATTTCTTGGCAAGGCTGCAGGTATCACGGATCAGTGCCAGCATCTGGATATTGCTCAGGAGAGGCTGCGAAGGGCCATGGAAGGGAGACCCAAGTCCACCATAGAATCAGCCACCTGTTTTAGCTCAGAAACTGTTGAGGATAGGCTGCCAGTTATGTCTCATGAAGTTCTATCCCAGGGTTCTGGAAGAATAACGCACAGGCTTGGTCTGCGATCGGTCTATGATCATATAAGGAGGTCGTCCAAGACAGATAGGGATGAGCTAGAAGTTACAACATACCATGGACATGCGTGTTGCACCGTTGACTACATCTTCTATTCGTCTGCTGGAAAACGCGAGAAAAAGAAAACACGCTCTGGAGTGGCGCATTCTGGCGGCAGTCACCTGGAGCTGATGTCGCGTCTGAGACTGCTTTCCATCAGTGAGATGGAAGAAGTGGGCAAATTGCCAAATGAACTGAATGCGTCAGATCATATAATTCTAATGGCAAAGTTTTCATTTAAGTTGTAGCATTGAACTCTACAAAGATTGTTATTGATATATCTCCTTTAGCTGGTTACGAAAGCATCTTTAAACAGCCTCCTCATTTGTTTGGAAAGGGCTTTGCTCTAATTTTAGTAGAATTTTAGCAGCATGCTCAGCTGATGGAGTGCTGAATTTTAGCTCTTGCTTGGATCTGGTAAAGAGTTTACCATGTCATTTATTATTGAGCACAATGTTTATGTAGAATTGTTTTGTTATTTACAGGTTTTATTCTTGTGGAATGTCTTTGAGCAGTATTGTTAGGGATTATTGCATCAGAGATTTAGCAAAGACTGACTGTCCTAGGGAATGAAAGTTCAATACCTTTAAAAATGCTTCAACTTGAAACTTGTTTCTAAGAACTTGTGTTAGACTAAATAATTTGAAGTTTCACAGTCTACTGTTGCAACATGAATTTCAATTATATGTTATGTCAAGGTAAATCATTTTGGACACCATACCTGTAGGATTTCCACCAGAGTTCTCCGACGCCTCTAGATTTTTATCTTAGGTATTGGCCATAGTAAACTATGGTACAGACAATGACCACACAATGACTGGGCAATACCATTCACAGCCTTGTTTTGACCTAGTATGCACTCCGATGGAATACTAATACTTAGATTTATTTTCACTGTTAACCTAGCAGGGCTAACAGTGCTACACGATGATATTGCAGTATCCAGCAAAAGGATTTAATTACAGGGATGTCAATAGTACGTCCCATAGGCATTTCTGGCCTGCCAACAATGTTTATTTGTGAGATGCTCTATCAAAAACGGGCGGATGTCCCAAATCATAATTTCGAGATTACTGCCAAAAGTGAAATGAAGGATCAACTATGTGTGTTTCGAGTTTAAATCCAAAAGTTATTACCTCACCCAAAAATAACAGTTGGGTGATGAAATTTTGCGTTCATTTCGTTTTTGGTAATTTTTTCGAAATTGTGTTTTGCGACATCCACCTGCTTTTGATAGATCATCTCAAATTTGACCCACAGAGTGTTGCCTATGAAATACACAACTTGAGAATAAACATTAACATTTTTCAGTTTTCACTGCATGTGAAGAGAAATAAAATTGATGTGCTAGCAAACAAGACAGTCAGTACTAAGTTATCACCACATTACAAATGTTTTTGATAATAAGGATAAAAAATTAAGACTGTATGCTTTTTCTCTCTCTGACCATGTCAACACTGTCTATCACTCTTGCTTTTACCATTTGCGTCCACTGCTCTGTTCACCCGTCGCTCTCGCTGCATGTGGTGACGACATTAGTTAACGCCTCCTTGATCTCCTACAGGGGTACTTTGGGAACATTGCCTACATCTGTCTTTCCTCATTGAGTGTATCTGAGCTCCAATATATCTGTCATGCTGCTGCCTGACTAATTGGTGGCATCCAAAAATTTGCCCACATTTTTTCTTTTTTCTGTGACTCTTCATTGGCTCTCTGCATCTCAGCACATGCAGTTTAATGTTCTCATGCTGATGCAAAGCTGTTCTGTTGGCTGTGCCCCAGCATATCTTTTGGCTCTCTGTACCAGGGTATCTCCATATCCCAACAGGCTTCTCTCCACTCATCTACCCGTCAATTATTCTTGGTCAGCCACATGTGCACTGCTATGGTCCAAGCAAGGAGCTATGCAATGTGTGGATCCCTCCAGTTGGCAGTTGGAACAGTCTCCCACATCCCTTTGAGTGGAGCTGCTAGTTCTTTCCTCTGCTCAGTTTTGGATGTGCTTAAGGACCTTCCTATTTTCCACATAACTGCCGAATGGGTCGGGAGCGCCATTGATTTTGAGAGGCACTTTAAAAATTTCCAGTTACAATTGCAAGTTACAATATTCTAAAAATGCACCATCTATGATTTAATTATGCCCTTCCTAGACATCTATTCCAATTTGTCTGAGCACCTTTGGCACCATGGCCTGCTACTTGCTGGAAAATATTGCCATTGTTTTATTAGATCCACTGCAGTATATTGGCTTTTGTCTGACTGAAGTTGGTGTGTTAAGTTGCATGCTGCATTGAAGTAACTGTAAAAGTTGAGTTGTGGAAGTCTAAATTGGTCATAACCCCTCTCTTTGTATGCACTGGGTGACCCCACTCCCTTTCTTCAGAGGTCCTTAATGGACAAGCCTCTGATTTCTCTTGGATTGACCATATAACTCCTCTCTTTGTATGCACTGGGTGACCCCACTCCCTTTCTTCACAGGTCCTTAATGGACAAGCCCCTGTGATTTCTCTTGGATTGACCATATAACTCCTCCCTTTGTATGCACTGGGTGACCCCACTCCCTTTCTTCACAGGTCCTTAATGGACAAGCCCCTGTGATTTCTCTTGGATTGACCATATAACTCCTCCCTTTGTATGCACTGGGTGACCCCACTCCCTTTCTTCACAGGTCCTTAATGGACAAGCCCCAGTGATTTCTCTTGGATTGACCATATGACTCCTCCCTTTGTATGCACTGGGTGACCCCACTCCCTTTCTTCAGAGGTCCTTAATGGACAAGCCCCAGTGATTTCTCCTGGATTGACCATAGTGCATCATGGTGAGTAAGTATATTCTTTGTTAACCAAGTTGCTAACCACAATTTGGTGTTAAGACATCTAGTAGGCAGTGTAAAAAGTATATAAAATCCTAATTACATTTGTTTTCACATCAGGCTGTTGGCTGAGAATTGTAATTTTAATTACTTTTAATTACAATTCCCAGCCAACAGTCTGATGTGCAAAACATTTATAGTCGGGATTTTATATACTTTTACCTACTGTTTGTTAGATGTCTGTACACCAAAGTTTATGCTGTCACGGGCTAAGGGACGCAAGGAGTAGTGGGTGAATTTGTCTGGTGGTAGTAGTAGGTTGCAGGACATGGGTCAATACGGTGCTATGGAAGTCAGATTGGATTACAGTAAACTGCTGTAACATGAAATGCATGTGTTTGGAACTGTGTATCTCTGCCTCAAAGAACTTATCTGAAATTATCGTAATTGAATAGTTATATATAGTGCCAAACAAGTCAGTGCTAGCCTAAGGTGTAGGCATGGGCATCCAATGAACTGATGTCATGTGTGCTACTATAACTGGTACAGAGTAAAGATGTCAAACATCTACGATGATGCAGAAGATTCACAGCCTTCGAGTGAAGATTGCTGACGCTCCTCCTCCACAATATTTACACGTGGAGCAAACTTTTGAAGGTTTCTGTCCAATTCTTGAAATGGAAATAATTGGATTATCAAAAACTCGTGTATACTTTACCCTCTTCATCTATTTGCGCTTCTGAGTAGAATACCTTGAAGGGACGCTATATAAAACTGCTGTAATAATAATAATAATTTGTCATTGTTAACATTTTTGATGAATTAGCTGCTTTTCTGGTTTTGTGTTTAACAGGTAATTCACTAAAGGTTATTTTCCTGCCTCCTAAAAGTGGGTCATCGTTTTCTTGACCACGACATGCAAAATTTAGACCAAAATAACTATCAAAATTATTGGCCTATCTCCAGTCTTTCGTTCCTCTCGAAGACCCTTGAGAGACTAGTTTCCCTTGAGCTTCTCTATTTTGAGCAAGATGGGCACCTGCCGGCAGCCCAGTCTGGATTGGAAGGTCATCATTACACAGAAAACGTCCTCATCCCTTTCGTCAGTATATATGACATTTTATGTAGCCATTGACAGTTCTCATCTCTCTTTTGGCATTTTTTGACATATCTTCTGCTTTTGATATGGTGGTCCACGAGATTCTGGCCCAGCGATTGCAGTTATCTTGTGGGCCTATCTTGTATCCTCTTCTTAGTTTTAAATCCTGCCTCACTGATCACTTGCTGATGGTTGTCCTTGGACACTCCAGGACTGAATGATTTAGGGGTTAAATTTTAAATTTTGCATGCCAAATGGTTTTGCCCCATTCTCTACATTCTCTTTACTGCTGACGTCCAACTGTTATTTACTAAATACAGGGCCATTTTTATGCAGATTTTTTCCAGGCTTTTGTACATGGTCCATCATCTGATCAGTTTTCCAAAGTGCATTCTATCGATTGTCTTGCTTGTGATCTTCACTATTGGATGTCGACTAACCAACTGTACCTATGTGCTACGAAAACTCATTTGATCTGGTTTGGGACTAGGCAACAGCTTGCTAAACTTGACTTTCAACTTCTGGTACTGACTGAGAAATTCCCTGTTTGCACATCTCTTTTAGTGTCCATAACCTGGGCATCACATTTGATCGTTCCCTCACGTTGATGGAGTACATATCTAGCCTGACCTGCTCCTGCTACATTCAACCGAGTCAGCTCAGAGCCATTGATCGATCAGTTTCTCCTCTGTCATTAACACCATAGCTCATGTGTTTGCCTGTTCTTGCCAAGACTTCTGCAACTCACTTCTGATGGACCTCCCAAACTACCTTCTTTCCCTCCTTTGAGTGGTCTTAGAAGCTTCAACTAGGCTCATAGAATGATTACCTTATCATGCAAGACTTCAAGCTCCTTATCAATGTGAGCTTCCATTACAAAATCCTATATCTGGTTTCCAAAGAACAGCTAGGCAGTGCCCTGAGATATCTTTTTGCAAAACCTCATCTGCATCCCCATCTCGTTCCTTGCGCTCTGCTGATTGCCTAGTTCTTTGTGTTCCTATGCCTACGACTTCCTTGGCCCAACACAGAGGGTTTGCTATTGTTGATCCCTCTACTTGGGATGCCCTTCTTCCCTCACTAAGAGCTTAACTAATAACTAACTAAGTAGTTCCAGTGAATAAGCTGGTCTCCCTAACGTGGCTTTTGTGGAGCTGATAAATTTTTGAAGATTTTCAACTGGCTTCTTTCCCTCAGCCTCTCAGTTAAGGAATTTCTTTTTGACCAGGATTACCATGCTGGTGAGCACCTCAGTTATTCTGTGAGAAGCACTGTATAAATCTCTTAATACGATATGGTAAGTTCTGCATTCTTGTCGTGAGCCAATCAGGTTTAAAACTATTGTATTTTACAGCCCACTTACGGATGCTGGTCCTGTGCTTCATTATGATGATGTGAACACACGCTTTCTTGTGCATTGGACCATGATTCTGAAAATCCTCAATAGACCATGGGGAAGCTTATTTTAAATGTAAGAACAGAATTGCAATAGTCAATTCTAAAACAGACAAATGTGTGAATTATTGAAGTCAATGTAGATGAGGAGAGAGATCTGCAAATTGCCCGGAAATGCTGGAATTGAAAGTAGGATGAGCGTGTGAGGTTAGTTATATGTTCAGAGAAAGTAAGATAGCTAGCTGTCCAGTGTGACACCTAGGCCACACACTACTAGAAAAAGTAAACTGGGTGAAGTTTTCAACGAGAAGAATAAGATCAAGCTTCTGGAGTTGTTGGGGAATGCCAAGCCAGATGAGTCAAGTGTTGGATTAATTGAGGCAATTTGAAGATTAGGAGCAATACATCATTGTAAAGCCAATATAGCCAGCAACAGTGAGTTCAGCAGACATCCTTAGATCTCTCAAGTAGCCATGTTGTAGTACATACTGTACAGAAATAGATTACCTCGCCCTGCCATACCATGTAAATGACAATCATATGTTATACATGTTATCAGTGACATTCATCAAAGTGCAAACGTAACCACAGTACAAAATTATTTTATTTCACTATCAAGTCAGATAAGGCTTTATGCAAACACAAGCAATGTATATTTTGTTAATGTATTATATGCATGTTGTTATCTCATGGATTACATTTGCTCACCTTCTCTTCGACCTCACTGCTCCTTTAATACCCTGGCATGTTCTCTTTATTCCATGAGTTAGGACCACTATGGCCTGAACCAGATCTTCTTCCAACATGGGGCCCTCCCTATGGAATGCCCTTACCACATCTCTACATGTTGCCATTCTTTCTGATTTGCCTCCTACACCATTCTCCCTCCTGAAAACCTTATTCTACTCTTGTGGTTTTTCACACCGGGAACACTACCGAATGGCCACTGCCATGAGCGGCGCTATAAATTAATAAATACAATTCGATGTAGATTGTAACAAAGGTTCGAGCATATCTTGAATGATTCTCTGATTCATTACACACCCATAAATTAAAGTTAATGCTTTACTGTACATAACATTTAAACGTGTTGATATTGGTTCATTACAACACAGAAACAGTTTGAATTCTGCCCCAAACTAGCACCCATCTTTAAAACATGGCAATATTCTGTGCCCATACTTATTCAAACTGCTGGCAATATGCCCAGTTGATGTGCATTTATTGCAACAATCAGTGGTTCATTATGAAAACTTCAATTCACCATTTTCAGAATGCTCTGAATAAAATAATTTTGACTAAGATGTTGACAGTTGGAATTGTAATTCGCTAATCCGAGCCTCGGCTGCTAGACGACCAGAGGTTAGTTTGCCACTTGCACAGAGTTGCTTCAAGACACAGATTTCATCCCTGATGCCATTTGACGTAAGGTGTGGATTGAAGTCGTGCTGCTTTTCCTTTCGTGTCGGTAGCATTAATTGTTTTGTTTGAATTCCAACCAACCTCGTTTTACAATTGGCTTCAGAGCTGTGTTCATCCTGAAAGTGAATCTCCATCTGCATAACAGCTTCAGCAAAATTCTCACTGAATGTGCAAGCACAAGTGGGGCAGACGAACTGATGGAAGACCTGACGATTGTATGATACTGGTAAAGGACTGTGGTTTGGAAAAGCCACCCAGTGATCACAGAGTGCCTGCCATGACACAAATCGATCATAACATGTGGAGCAAGCAGGACTGAGTCCAAGAGGAATGAAAACACTGTGAATGACAGGACAAACAACGTAATAGCCACTTGTGCTTTTGTGCTCGTACTTGAAATGTTGCGAGCACATAAATATATCGCTAAACGTTTCACGGCATTCCGGGCAAGCAATAATTGTATTATTTTTTCGAGTCTGTGCAGGATTTTTCACAGCCATCATGCGCTCTGTATACAAGAGTTCTGATTGACATGGCTTGACCTGCGTTGCTAAATATTCGCTGCCTGCAAGATGATTAGAATCAGTCAAATGAAGCCTCATATCTTTTAAGTATTTTGTCGTGTACCGACAGTAATCACATTTAAACATTGGGAACACATTTTCAGTCAATGTTTGGCTGCTGTTGTTTCTATGAACCCCTTGTGTTTCACTCTTCATATTACTGTCTTTGTTTATATTGTTTGTTCTTTCAAAGTTCAAATTCTTCTCTTCTTTGTGAGTTTCTGATTGTGGAGGCACCAGAGGTGTTACAAAACCCACGCTGTATTCTCGATCATCCCTATCTAATGTGTTGTGACCATTGACGTCTGTGGTATGTGAAGCCTGCTTCTCATTTTCACCATCTGCAATCTTTTCTTTGTCATCAAGGAGTCCCTGATTGGGTCTGGTACATCCTGGTTCCACGTAATTTTGATGTGTTTGACCAACAGAGGCAAGAATCTGCTTAAGGGTTTCACTGGAAATGTTGACATCAATCATGTCATGGACTGTAGTTGTAGATTCTCGTCCTCTGTTCGACGAACTATGTTCATCCAAAGAAGATTTATTAGCAAGTATTTGCTTAAGGGTTTCACTGGAAATTTCAACCTCATGAAAATTACGAATCATGGCAACACGCTCATTACTTCTGATCGCAGAACTGTCTTCATCTGTTAAAGATTTATTAACTACACCATAATGACTTTGATCAAATGTTCGACCAGTTTGATTATCCCCAGCTGAGAAATTGCGGCTGAAAGTTGATTGCATTTCCTGGTGGCTTCTGACCCCATTTGAGTAATGGTGCATGTGGCCCATTGGCGACTCCATTCTAACATTATAATTATCCCCAACTCCAAATTTGAAACTTTGGTTGTCTGGACTCAAATTTATAAGTGTTTGTTGATATGGATGACTTTGTAACTGTTGCTTAACAGGTGTGAAGAGCAAGTGAGGTTGAGGTGGCTCGAGCAAATATGCTCTTCGAGGAGTATACATCTGAGGAGTTGTGGGACGAACTGACAGTGCATCCTGGTCTGGGGTGGTCCTATGAAAATCTAACAGTGGACGAGAGTTGACGATTGGGAACGAGGGACTGTTTCGTACGATCGGCAGCAGAGGGGATGGTATGACACACTCATTTGGCAGGTCAATGCCTATCTTTTGCAACAGCAACTGGAACACTGGATCATCTTCCTTCTGCAGACAACGTATCAGAACACCTCTTGCTTGATGCAACTTCTGAATTGGATATGGACCTCTGTAGTTTGTATCTCTTGCATCTGGTGGCCATCGACCCATCCTATACCTGTTAAACAAAACTTCTGTATATTAGAATGATATTTTAGAGCAGTAGCACCATATGTGATTAGAAAAACCAAATATAACTACTTTCAGTTTTATTGCTCGGTCAGCCATAAATGGCTAGAGCGTACACTGCATCCCAAGTGTCTGCTTGAGAGTGCGTGCAGATTGCGGTTTGCATCCCGATGGTCGCCTATTTGAGAGACTTAAAACTCAGGCTAGCATGATCCTCCGTGGCTGGGGTGACCACATTTCTCTTCTGCCATTCCGGGACACCACATTTTATCCAATCTAAATGAAATTCAATTGGGAGATGGGTTCATTGGAATGAGCGCTAAACTTGCGCAATGACCCAGCTGAAAACCAAGAGTTTTGAACTAAAGAAGCATCTATTCGAAGTTTTGTACTTACAAACTCTAATTTCAAGAAGACAAATGTCACATGATCAAGTAAGTTAATCTTTTTTAAAATTAGAGCCATGTATTGGCAGAGTGCAGCACTATGGCAATGATGCAAATAGGAGCCAGGCCTTTAATCGACACGCCTCAAGCGACTCCAACTTAGGCTCTATCCAAAGCTTACTGGTCCAAGCTACTGCCAGAATGCCCAGGCACTGTACTTCGGCACTGTATGTTATTTCTACTGTCAGATAATTGGAACATTAAATGGCATCTTCTACATGTTTGATCATGGACACATCATTCCAGGACGTTACATTGTCCCGGAATGGACCTGCCCGGGAAGCGGGACATTTTGATCAATTCCGGGACTGTCCCGGTCAATTCTGGACATGTGGTCACCCTATCCGTGGCGGTATGATCAGTGGTGGTAAATGGCACTGAGTCTGCTCAATTGGCAGCTTTCATGAAAGTTCGTATTTCGACAATAATAATTTCAATAAAAATCAATAAATTGAATAGCGAGCAGCGGCTAGGCCATACAGCGGCTATATATAGAAACAAGTACATCTACAAGTGATTAGTTCTGAATTTCAATTCACCTTCATAAAAAAATTGTGATTTAAATTACACAATTGGACAATTGTAACAAATTACATACAATATTCATACCCACAATCTTAAATACCATGGTTTTACAGTTAATGGATATAGAATTTAAACATAAATTAACCAGATACACGTGTGTAACAATTTTCTGTAGGTAATTTCGCATCAGTGAACAGTTGCACAACCTTCATCGACATACACGCTTAACCCAACCCACTAGTAAAGTAAAGTCTTGGTGTCCTAAAATCTTTGAACTTGTATAGGGCCGCTATTTTGATACACCAAGCACATTTAACCCAACCCGATAGTATTTTGCAAAGATCTGTATGACACCATTAATTATGAATTATTTCTACCTTGTAATCGTGAAGCTCAGCTTCACCTACCAGGACCCACGACACCCGTTTAAAGGGACAAAAGATAAGAGACACAAAATACACCGTTAATAAGAGATCAAAACCTACCAGAAACTTGAATGGTTTTAGATTCAATTCATCATATCACCGTAAAGATCAAGCTTCACATAAAACGTTTCTTTTAAACTTTTCATACTTAAGACACGAACCAAGATTTCATCCAAAACACAGACATTCACAGAATAATTATTTCATAGAGCCAAAACTTCTTGACGTGCAAAACACCATATGTTCGCATCAGCAGTATGCTGTAAAGTAGTCTTGCAGCCATAAAATCTTTGAACTTGTGTAGCGCCGCTATTTTGATACACCAAGCATAAATTGACCGAACTTTGAAGTAAGTTTGTAATACGATCAGCAAGCTGCATTTAGATGATTATTCTGATGAGACAGATGGACAGCCAAAAGAGGATGGCACGCTAAAACACGGCCGTTTCGAGTCAATATTAATTTTATAAATGTGTAAAGAATACGCTTAGACTCTATGTTCGAAAGTGGAATCGAAATGTAAGCGGAAGGTAAGTTCAGAATCGTGTTTGTAATGTCTGCAGGACATTAGCGCACTCTTGTTATAATCTGTCTTATCTCGATGAAACGGGTATAATTATTTCATCGTGGACTTAGCTTGCCTAGGCCGATCGTTTTATCGAATTCGTTCCATATTAGCCTGTTTTGCAACTTCTAACTGTGGCTGTTAGAAGTTGCAAAAAGCAATAGAATGGAAGAGAGTTATGGATAAACACTTGCGAGAAGATCACTTAAGACAGTTCACGCGAAACTTATCGAGACCGCTTGTTCGAGACAGAATAAGACATTCACTTCAAGACAGTTTCTAAAATTTCGAGACACTACCGCGAGACAGAGACCACCGAGACCGAGACAGCAGGCTTCCGAGACCGAGACACTAAAAAAACTGTCTCGAGGTGTCTCGAGACCGAGACACTGTCTTGAGACCATACAACTCTGGATGTCGAGATCAAAGCTATACTTTCTCTAAGAACTGCAACTAATTGCTAAATTGTAACACGTCCTTTTAGAAAGACTACGTGTTATTAAGGCACGATATAATAGTAATACAGGATTGTATTTTTCAAGTTCAACGCAGACGTACATAATTATGTGCTTACTCATTATAATAATCTTTTGCTTGAATCATAGATACAATGTCTTGTGAAGTTGTGATTTTATCTATGGATAATAAGATTAGAATCATTAGAATGACGTTGAAAGAATTAGAATGTTGTGAAAACAATAATCTCTAAAGCGAGATTTTAAATTCATTGCTTACACGAATACGCAGTTTTAACTGTTTGGAGTTATGGCGGAATATAGTGACGATCCTAATTTGATTGGGTGGATTTCAAGTGTAGATACGGACTATACTGAAGATATATTGCGCAGTTTAGGAGAAACGACAGTGCCCTATGAATTGCCAGAGGACCTCGGGATAGACGATTTTCAGCTGCAACCTTGGGATACAGTTTACGAAACTACGAATTCCAGTGTTTCGAACTGCTTTAGCGTTGCAGATTCCAGCGAAATCATAGACATTGCATTGCCGTGCGACACAGCTTACACGCACGTCAATAACAACAGTATTCTAACTAGGCGTGTAAATGATTCAGATTCCAGCCGTGACACCAATAGCTGCAGAAGTGTCAGGAAAGAGTACTGTTTCAAACGAAGTGAATCGCAAATGCTGGTCAGTGACAGTGACATTTCCACAACGGGTGGGTTGTCCCAGCCAGTTGGAGTAGTTGGAAAATGCAAAAATCGTCCCTGTTTGGCAGAACAAAGTGGCCATTCACTGCTTCAGCAAAGTGTTGAAACCATACACAGCAACACAGCAGGATTATCCAGCGAGCAAAAAAGACATAGGGCACCATGCATGACACAAAATGCAATTATTGCAAGGAAGAACAGAATTAAAAAGAAGCAATACGAAGAAGAGCTGGAAAATACTGTTGAGCAATTGAAGAATGAAAATGCTGAGCTGCGAAAGAATTACGACAAACAGACTCAAATTGTGCAGAATCTGTCTACACAGGTGGAATATCTGAACAAAGTTGTAGCCAATGCAGATAAGCTCGGCCTATTGCTTCAGAATATTCCAAACTATTTATCGGAATCTTCAAGTGTCCAAGGCCTCTCAAACAATGAGCACACCACCAAAAAATTAGCCTCCATTTGTGATTTCGATTTTGAAAAGTTGGAACAATGTTATCGTGACTCGCGTCAGGATGATAAAAATGCTGTTGAATTTGATCATAACTATTCTTGTTTGCAGTCGAGAATTGCAAATTCCGAAGCAGGTGTCTGCCTTCACGTCGCAACGAATGGATTGGCAGTCGAAATGTGTGCCATCTGTAGCCAAAGTGCACAGAAAACATTTAGTTACCTGAGGAATCCCAGATGACAGGACACCATGGTAACATGTAAACTGTGATCGTTGATTCGTGAAATGGTCGGTGCTGTTCTACTGTACTTTTGATTCAGAATTGAAGAAGTGCATATCTAAACAGTTGCAGTGCCTTTGTTGTGCATATGTAAATAATCAATTGATGGCTTGTGCATTTTAGACACTGCTGCAATAGTTTTAATTGCAATTTAAGATGCATGAGTTATGAGCGCCGCTTTTATGTTGGTTTGTTCAGTAAAACAACCTAATTTATGTATAGATTTCACCTGTGTATAGATTTCAAGTTGTATATGGTTGTACCTTGAACTGAACAATTTCTATTTAATTTGTAGCTAACTGGTTTTAAAGAATACTGCTTGACAATCTTCAGAGAATTCAGGCAAAGTATAACAAGATTCAGCTTGCTATGGTCGGTGTTGTATTTATTCCTAGTTTAGTTGCTGGGCAACAAAGCAAAATTTGCTTTTTGTAGGTAATGTAATATAATATGGCTTGTGTAAATGCTAATTTTATTGGGAATAAATGTCCAAAACATTGTTGTGCCCATTAGATTATTGAACTGGATATACTTACCAAGTAATTGATGTATCAGAATGTGACTAAAGTGAATGCAAACAGAATGAAATCTTTTCCATTTGACTTGAAACTGTCTTTTTTGGACAATATGCTATCTGTTAAAATTTATTAGAAGATCTTGCACAAAGGGTTTTCAGTTTGACCAAATTAGGGTTTACCAATAGTGGTGTGCAGAAATTTGTTAAATAGTTTGACATAATGATATCACATGTACGTTTAAGGGTGGTTTTGTTATTTAAGTGATTCTTTCAGTTTGCTAATACCTGAACAGTTTTGAAAGGATAAGATACATTTTATCTTTGCTTGTCGAAGTAGATCATGTGATAAAGATGTGTGAATCTGAAAAATAAATTTAGGATTAAGTCAATATATATAAACTGGCCATTATGAAGACTTGAAAAAGTTAAGGAAACAAGACTTAGATTTAAAGGTAGATTTTACACCTGCAAGGCCTGAACTTTCCTTTCTAATTGTAAGAATATTATGGGGTCGGTCAGTGATGCATTCGGTTTGTGAGGCAAGATCTTCTAATTCAGGAATTGACTGGTGGATGTACTAATAAATTTGTATCGTTTTTGTTTCAGTTGGACAGCATTATTGGGTAAAACATGAGAAGCGATGCTCATTGTACCCAAATGATTAGCTTTAGACAAATGGTAAGGTTTATATTTCTTTACTACTATAACCTATAACTTCCAACTGGTTTTGGCTGCTTCAATATTGCAATCATAATTAAAAACTGCTATATCACTGTTTCAAGAGAAGCTCCAGAGTTTGTCATATATAGGTTACTAGGATACCTATTCCAGACAGATGGACTGACCAAGGTAAAGCTTCAGTAATGAAGAGGGGATGTTTTGGCATCTGTTCTTTGTGCAGCAGAGTTAAGGGATCCGCAGTCAGGCATCGACAAGACTAAGATGCCTGGCTCCCTAAGATAATTGCCCCAGAATTATTTATGTATCTACAGCTATCCTGTCAAAACATTGGTTCAAACTGTCAAAACGGATGTCTTGAATGATCTCTTATATAAGTTATGTATTTCATAACAGTTGATGGTATAGAATTTTGAGATCCTCTTATGAGCATTATGGTTACCATTTAAACATTTTCACAAACCACTATGATATGATGCAGATTTAGAACTTTGCTATGGTATGTTTGAAGTACACAATTTCTTTCTCAAATATATTTAAATAAAGCATATTGCTTAAATTGTTTGATCAGAAACCAATCAGTTGGCAACCAGAATGGAGTTGCAGTATTTGGTACCATTTAATTATCTGCATTTATGATCTTTGGAAATATTAGTAATAATTATTGCATATGAACAATATGCTAAAGGGATATGCTTCAAAACTCTAGTATTTCAAACAGACCAATTCATATTTTTAAGTTTTATAGTTAAAAATTTCAGATTTTCTTTACAACTTACATGTTCTGAGGATAGAAATGGTCTAAAAAATTAACATGGTTTAAAGTGCAACTGCTATGGGACTGAATAGTGAATACAGTAATTGCTGAATTAACTACAAGATTCAAGAGATATTTAACTCAACCCCCAGATAAAAATGAAATGTATGGCAATTTTGGAGTGAGGCATAAGAAAGATTATTATGTGATAGACTGATATAATTATTATGTTTGTATACTGTAGTTTATATGATGCACTGTCTGATGTACATTACTCTTGTATGTGATGTGAAGTTTTTTGCAAAGTTTAATTAAAATTCATTGTTGTCACCTTTGCCGTTGGTATAAGATAGGTGATGACTTTTAAAATTTGAAACGACTTTATAGAGTATAAAAATCTGTAACCTAATTTGACATCTGTACAAGTTTCAGTAAATTTCGTGCATGTTCAGAAACGTTTCACTTGAATCAATATTGTTTCTCGCCATTGATTAACCATGGATAGTCGTACATATTATTACAATGTAGCACCAATCTGCAGTTAAATTGGAAATCTGAAGTCGAAAGTTGGCTCATAAAACATTTCTTTCTGAATTTGAATGTTGGCTTATCAGTATTTGTGTGTTTTTGGGATGTATGTGGTGCAAAACTAGTTTTGGATTTTGTTAAATTTCATGCTCAAGCTGTCATTCTGGATGACGAGTTGTGACCAGAAGTGTGACTGATGGTGTTATCTTGTGGGTTGTAAGTATTCTACAGTCTGTAAGTATGTTTCCTTTTTAAAAGTACTGTTTACTTATGTCTGGTGTTGTTACTTTGTATGTACAGTGTACTAGAGTATAGATTTTCTGCCTTTACATTATATCACAGAAGTTGGAGTTGATTTTAGTATTCTACAGCAAATGAATTGCATTGTCAGTTTTACTTGACAGGACCTTCCAGACAAGAAACTTAATGAATGGTACACTTAATACTGTTAAATATTTTGTACAAAGGTGTGTCTGTTGAATGAAACAACACAGTTGTCAAGGACATTATATTATCTGAATTGCTATTCTCTTCAGCAGAGCTTAATTAGATTTTTGTGTAATTGATGAACTCTGACAAAAAGCTGTTTTGTAATAAACAATAAACACTTGTGGATATTATATTAATTGGTGTTAAGATTGGTGTTAAATTGTTGTTAAGTCCTGAATTAAGAACAATACTGACTTGGGCTTTAGTAGTTGGGACAAAAATGATAAACATGATATTTGTGCAAGAATTGTAGTTGAAACAAAAGTTTGTGTTTTATTTTTGTGGTTGTCCGACGTAGGTAGGTTTCAGCAGTTTCAGATACTCCACTGCGCAAAAGGGATGACATGTTTTTGGGGCGTCCATCACTGTTGTGTTTTAATGTGTACAGTCACACATACTTGTGAATCCGAGGCATGGTTAGTAAGTCTCCAGGTGAAGAACAGGTAAATGCCCCAATATATCTAAAGCAAGTGTAAAATAGTGAGTTTTGAGGCATTTCACGATGTAAGAAGGAGTTTGACCATCACCAAAATGTTGGTAGTTTGCTTCATTCCTGAACTGCACTTGTGCCCACAACAGTTCTGCAAAAACGACCGATAAAAGACCTAAAACTGGTTAAGGGTAGGTTACAGTATTTGTAGTACGGGTTTTGTCAAATGAACCAGATTAAATCTTACTCTGAATTGCGTAAAGCAACACTGGTTTATGAATACTAAAAGACATGATTTTCTGGCATCAATAGATAAGAAACGTAGCCCAGCATTAAGGTAAGAGCAATTTTAGTATGCATTCATAATCTGTGCAAAGATATGTAAAATGTTGTAACAGTTGTTGATGAGTGTAAAGTTTGACAGTCCCAAGGTTTTGGTGTCTGGGTGAAGTGTCTTGCTCCGAGAAACTAATTTTATTGGTTTTGCCACCCATGATGCCTGGGGTTCAGTGTCAATAGAGAATTCAGGGCAGAAGGGTTAACCCTTTAATGAGCAGCATTATTGATTATGCCTTTAACTTTAGTTCACACTGGTCGTTAAAGGGTTAAGTCAAGTAATCTGGTTTGGCACTCTCAACAACTTCAGATCTTTTGCTTTTGCTACAAGCTTCCCCCGTTTACCTATTCTAATCGTGTATGTGACCCAGGTGACTGCTCTATTACATTCTCTCCTTCTTTGAACTTGCAACGGCTCGGGGCCATTCACAGATTTGTCTCCTCATATACCTAAACTTCAATAGTTCATGTCTTTATCTGTTCTAGAATTGACTACTGCAATTCTCTTCTTATAGGCCTCTCCTAGGACTGTGTCTCCCTATCAAGTGAATTCTCAATGCTGCTGCGAGATTACTCGTCTTCCTAACTTCCCTTATATCTCCTCGTTTATGTCAATGGCACTGGCCTCCTCTACCATTTCAAATTCAGCTCAAAGTTCTTGTCCTGGTTATTAAGTTTAAACTGGGTATTTTTCCTTATTTCTGCAGCTTCTCATCAACCTCTCGGCTGCTTGGGCAGGCATGTTCTTTTGTTCCTCAAATTAATACCTCTATGGTCCAAACCACATCTTTTGTCATCATTGGGCCCTTTGTATTGAATGCCTGTCACTCATCTCTATACGTCATTAATGTTCTTTCTGTGATACCAACCATCTGGTCCTTTTACATAGCCATAAAGAAACATACATTTTTAAAATAAAATTCTTTCATTTAATTGAAATTGACCTTTATAGGTGTAGTACATTCATAGAAGAATGCAATTAGACAAAAAAACACAAAATCGAAAATTTTAGCCCAAATCACTTTAGGCCCGGTTTTCTCTTAAACTAGAACCGACGATCTGGTCCCTTTTCATGTAAACGTCCGCATGAAATTTATTAGAACAAACTCTATAGTCAGTTCTTATCAAAGATTAATAAATTCATCTTATATCTGCATTGGGTTAATTTTCAGGTCCAGTAAAGTTCATAGCAGAGGAGATAATTTCAGCACCAATTATTCTTTTCATGAAACACACATCTTTATACATAGCTGGAGTGTCAGCCTTAGCCTACTTGGCACGCTTTCATAATGAGAATATTGAAAACGTCTGTTATACATAAACGACTTAAGCAGAGTTTTTCCAAACGCCCTTTTAAGAATTAGAATATGGAAAACAAGTCAATTTTATATTTATATAATGAACTTGATCATCACCTGCGAGTGGAGTTTCTCAAGGCGCAATTTTAAAAATGAGAAAATGGAGAAAAAAAATTCAATTCTGTATAACCAACTGGAGGGCCCCGGGTGATGCCCGAACTCGTCACCTCAAAGGCCGGCACTGCATAGCTCAATTTGCAGTGGTTGGCTGCACAGTAATTATGTACACTGTATAGGCTTAGAGCAATATCATTCTTAAAATCACACAAATTTGTAATGCGCATTCACCTTTGAAAGTAAGCTCTGGTAATGACAGACACTTCTGTTACTTAATTGTTACCCCAAAGTAAGACTGCAGCTATTTACAATAATTTTGGGTTACGGGTGATGCACTCTTATCAGATACCACAAGTTTGCAATATATAGTTTCTATCACACCAGTGTTTAACACACAAGACCATCAGTCATAGTTCTTGTTTATCTATAGTTCATGTAATTTATATAGTGCTTCTTCAAGATAACTATTCAGAAGTGCTCCCAACCCAGTCAAAGAGGAAAGTCCTGAGAAGTTTATAGAAAGAGCTAAACAGGTCCCATGGGAGATAATGCAGGTCAGATGGGAAGCTATTCCAAACACTGGGACCCACAAGGCTCTATTCTGTCTGATGGCAAGCATGTGGAACCACAAAGTCGCCTTTGGAGGCCAAACGAAGAGATCAGCGATCAGAGCAGGCTGAAGTTAAGGTGAAGATATCCCGAAGATAAACATCTGCACTGCCCAAGACACAGTGCCAAGCAATAGAGACAATCCTACAATGAATGCGCTGCTGGACCAGGAGCCAGTGGTGGGCATCCTGCATGTACACAGAGATGAGGCCAAATCTAGGAACACCCCAACTATACGAGCAGGGACCTGTAGAATCCCCTTCCAAGAGTTGCAGTCGAACCTATGGGAGCCCACAGTACAGAGGGCATGAACCAAGATGGAGAGATATTGGGAAACAACCCGTAAATGTCGCAAGAGATAATAGCAGGAACGATATGTTATATTATCATGTGTCACTGCTAAAACATTTCAAAAAGCATTTATGTGACCACTGACCAGGTCACATTAGTGTTGGTATTACCCGACAATATTAAAAAGCATATGAATTAAATTTAACAAGATACAATTGTATTTTGTGGTCAGCATTTCCACAAAGTGATACATAACTGCTTACAAATCTGAATTTGTTGACAAGTCTCATCTGGAATGTGCCATACATGACTTTTCTTACCAACTTTTCCCTTTTGACATTAATAAACATGTTGTGTGCTATTGTACAATAACTTAGCCGTGCAGCTCTTAAAAATCTGGGTATCTACTGTGCAAACTTGTTGGCTAGTCTGAGGACGGATATTTCCAATGCAATCAAAAGTTGTAAATTTTTTTTAGTTGCACTCATTGTCTGCTGAGCATCGCATTTGCCTTTGGATTGCTGCTAGGTGTTATCAGTTCATAATACTTGGTTGTGTGGGGATCGTAGAAATAGTGAAGTTCTGGGTCATAAAGCAAATCTAGCTCTTCGTCCGTGTCTGCTTCTTCTTCTGGTCGCTTCTTCTTGTCCGTAATTCCTTCAGCTGTTGGGCAGTTGCCTGTAAGAAATTCAAGGTAAAAAAACGTAAATGAGCCACGACAGTAGGGTCCACCAAAAAAGCGGGTATCTTGGCATTCAACAGGCACCTGGAACGGAGTGTCCCAAATGTGACAAACTCTACTGGATAAATTTAATATTTTTAAAATAGCTACTTTATTACTAAGTAAACACTATTTTTATTGCAATGTGTATCTTGAAACAATGAAGATTACTGTTAAGGGGTGCATGTTAAGACAGCATGTTAAGGAAGCCTGAGAACCATGACAATATGGTGTTTAAAGAGGTTACTGTGAAATGTGTTATAGGGAGGACCAGCATAATACAGAAAATGGAAGAATTACTAATATTAGTACATTTGATTCCTCATGTGTACAATAATAACCAATACCAAACCTACTCGTGTGAAGTGAATTCTGCCCGTTGATGGGCTGTCGTGAACCTGCAGAAGACGGTAGAACTATTGGAGGACTGAAAACATCTGCCCAGTCTCTGCAGCACAGCCAAAATCAATGATTACTGAATTGAAATACATTAAAAAAATATAATGAAGAATGGTCAAAGCTTGAATATTTAAAATCCAATAGAGTTCATGTTTGAAAGCAAAGCATGTTAAGGTACTGTACAATTGCTTTAATAAGTTCAATGACATTAGAAAACATGCTCTTTGGCTAACCTTGGATTTGATTGATTCATAAAGTTCTGTCCTAAGTTGGAGATCTCATCCTGGTAGTTGTGTGAACAATTCTTCAGCATTTTCTGAATTCAAATGTAAACTCTTAATTGAAAAATGATCAAGTTTTACAATACTCCATAGTCGAATGAATAAATAACACCTTCTTTTGTCAGTGGAGCTGTGCTATCTGAGTACCAACACAAGGTTACTCAAGTATTCAGCAAGTAGTTTAACAGGTGCTTGAGTAGTTCTTGCCAGTATGCAACTATCTTAAATAAACAACTTGTATAATATAAGCATATATAATTCCTCTTTCCAAAGTTCAGAATTGCAAATACAGCCATCCGATAAAATGCCAAGCAATTGTGCATGAAGGACATGCTCAAGGTCAATACTCTAATAGGGTAGACCACCCTGCTACACTGCACCACTTGGAATGAACCATACAGTAGATTGCTAGTTTTGCCAGTGATGAGAATTCATTCTATTATATGGTTAAAGCAGAAAGTCACAAAAGAAATATGATCAGCTGAAAAGAGTTGACTAAACATAAAAAACTGGCCTCAGCACTAATCATAAGTTAGAACTTGACAATTAAAATGTCAGTTCCTTATTTCTAAATGAGAACTCAGGTGAGAAAACACCACTTGACTCTTAACTCAAAAAGCAACACAAAATTCACATCTTGGAAGTCACACAGAATTCAACCCTACTCTTCAGTTATCTTGCTGCTCACATCTTGGAAGTCACACAGGTCGAAATTCAAAGGAACTCAAAGTCCTGGGCAGAGGATATGTACTGTCATTATGTGCGCTGGTACGATATTCTATTTGGCTGGCTACTCTTGTCAAGGTAACTCAACTTGCCCAGGTCATACATCCACTCAGCAGAATGAAAGTGCAGAGCTTAGTGGTTTTCAGCTGGAACTTACCGGTGACTTATGCGTCGATAGGTCGTCACTGGAATCCGTCATGGCTTCGTAGCCAAGCGGCAGAAGTGTTGCAGACTGCTCATCTTCGGATTCCACCGCCTCTGAAGCAGTGTCGGCTCTTTGCATGCTCAGCAACATCTGCTGTTCAAATGATTCCGTTACATCGTCCATCTGATACTTTGCACAACTGTATGGTTTCAGGCCCTGAAAAGAAATTGTTCATCAGTATGGTAAAGAAAGCAGTTTTAAGGTCAATGCCTTTGACCAGACCAGATTTGGAGTTTGACAATGCCCATTCATGGTGCTACTTCAAACAAATTTGATTCACCTGTTTGAATTTAAATACATTTAAACTGTTAATTTAATCACTTATGCCTGTGCTCAATTATAGAATTACACTAGAAATTTCAATTGTACCAACCCATTGCCCTTTTTAGCAACATAGAAAACAACATATTAACAACAATGGGCAGATTATTCAAAGTGAGAAGCATTGACAATATTGCATTTGATCTTCAGATACCAAGGTCATGGTGTGCCATCTCATCATTGTTGAATCATTCATTCAATCATTCATTCAATGCAGTTATACAATTTTTCTGCATTGCATTTCCTAGTTTGCCTGTTAAACTTTTATTGCACCTTGTTTATTCAAACCCCGAATTACCGGCTGACTCATCAACACTTAACCATGATAAACAAATCGGACAGTTGACCACATAACTTTCAAAGCAAAATGGAACTTACTCCTGATCGCTGGACTTCTTCAATTGGAATCTCCCGAAGTGACTTCCTATTTATGCTCTGCCTTGTTTGACTCTTAGAAGAGCTTTGCATATCTCCATTTCTGCAATCTACTTTGTGATCCTTCGTAGATAAGCGTGGCTCTGGAGACTGCTCAAATCTGTCCAAATGTGAAATGACGCTGAGCTGGAAGTCTTGGTTGTAACTGGCATCCGAAGCAACAGCACCCGATGATCGCGGTGTTTTTTCGCTAACTGGGCGACGAATGTTGTTTGGTTTTAGCTCAGCGTCATGCATCTTGCGTGATGGTGCCGAAGCCATGCCTTGCTTTCGAGGATGCTTTGTACGAGTTCTTCCCATGTCGATACACGTTGGTCGTGACGAAAATACGTACACCTTGTGTCCTTTGTTTAGATTTCTACAAAACAGCACAAGCTCATTTCAATAACACATTCTAAATTAGACTTATGAAGAAGCAGGCAGTCAATATTAAAACCCAGCTCTCTAAATGGTAGCATACATAAAAAATCTGTTTGCATTTGAAGTATTCAAGAAAAATCGCTTGTCTGAACCTTTAAAGAATTATCTTACAATGAGACAATTTAGCTTAAGCTCACTCTTTATCGCCATCATCAAGTTTGTTCTTATTTAGGCTCTTTATGACTTCATTGTATTCCATGTCACTAGAATCTGCAACACCACAAGCAGAATAATTTGCATGTAACAGTACAATTAGTATAATCTGTAATGTAACAGTAACAGCATAATTAGTGTAATCTTTAATGAAACACCAAAAGCAGCATAATCTGTAATGTAACACCACAAGCAGCGCAATGAATCGTTATTTTAATTACACAGTTCATGTAGAAATGCATAAAACACAAAAAACAACAAAAACTCATTAAACACAAATTCGTTATTAAACGACAGTTGGTAAGACCACACAAACAAAGTGATAAAGACATTTCTGTGCAATGCATAACTTTAAAAAATCATATTTTTACCAGTGTCAGATTCATCAGAAATTATTTCTGCCTGGTGTGAAGGTAGATTTGACACCCCACCATTTTTCTCTCTGTTGTTCTTCAAAGCGATGGCAACCGCTCTCTGAGATTCCAATGAACCACTCGATAGAACACCATCTGGTGAATCAAAATATGTGTTTCAAGCAGTTATGATCACAAAAGGCAATCAACATTCACACGTCTACACCAACACACACAACCACACCTGCACAAACAATTGTTTTCAGACACCATCAATGTGTCATTGAAGGGTTATAAATAGCTGAAGTATTGAATCATCCATCCACAATTCATCAGTGCAGTTATGATACTGGCAACACAACAAGTGAGCCTTCTTTCTTTATGGACTGATTGGCTCAACAGAACAACTGCAGATTTACTTAAACTTCTCATATTCAACAGATCTCTACTATTTGACAAGGTCAGCCACACTGTGATTCAGGGTGAACAGCAGGAGAAGCAGAGTGATGGAGAATTAAACAACTTTGATCAAGGTCCCTACCCAGCACATCTCTCAGAGTAGGCTCGAACCAATGAGCTCAATATTACAAAGCATTGAAAGCAAGGACTCAACCAATTGACTATTCTGTCATCTGACTGCTATATCATACTGCATGAACTAAAGAAATGATTGAGCAAGGATAGGCACGTTGAGCGTACTGTTGCTATTGACAGCAGGAATGGGGTCATTGCTGGTGCTCTTCACACGTAGACGTCTTCTGTTCGGTTTCTCTGACGACGGCTTTCTAGGTGGATGAGGTTTGACTACAACTGCGCTTGCTTCATCTTGGTCACTATCGGAACCACCTGCAATGATGTCACCTGTATAGGTGTGACTAGTCTTCAAACGATCTGTAAATGGATACAACGCAATTGCTTTAATAATGTAAGTAGTGCTCTGAAAATATGTTCAAATTAAAGCTCAAAAGTAATTTGTTTGCCAAGGCTCATCCCACTTCTTAGTTGTTTGTAAGGAACCCTTGTATGGTTGTGTTACAGCACTATATCAATTGTCGCTATTATTATATAAAATAACTTATTTCACAGCAACATAAGTATCTGCTGTTTAATGAGGCATAGAACATAGTTTGAAAGAGAAGATTACTCAGTAGGATAACTGTCACTCAGGTGACCAGCAGAAGCCGAGTGATGAAGAATTTGTGTATCTCAAGGGATTCTACATAGGCAACGAGGTATAGTGGGACATGGCACAGTGCAAGCTTACTGAGAAACTTCTTAATTTCTTCAGCAGTTTATTCATTACAAACTAATTTCAATATGTGATTTGTTAATAAATTTTTTTAACAGTGCACACATGTTGACAATTGCACCTGGCCGAGTGCCCTTTTCTGCCTCAGCTGTGCCAAGATCTGTGCAATATAAATCACCATCATCTGAACTGCTGCTTAAACTGACCAAACATTATGGTTCATGATGACTTGATTTGATATAGCACCAATGAATAAATATATTGATCATCTTTATGCAGTGCTGATAAATTGCAGCATTACATTACATTACAATCAATCAAAAAATTCCTTGGCTCAACAATGAACATTCAGTTATAAATGACACAAAAAAGGACATTAACTTCAAACACAAATTAAACTCCTGCAGTGGGTTGGGGTGAACGCAACCCAATTACTCAGCCCCCACTCCCAAACAAGACGCATACAAATAACTAGTGAAAAATAAATTACCCGAGCTTTGGTCTGCAGGAATTGCCAGCTCAACAGCTTTCACCTCAGACTTGCGTTTCTTGTGCAACGTGCCACTACCAAGTCTGTCTTCTTGACCACACAGCATAACGTCACCGAGACCCATTTGGCTGGATTCTGAAACCAGGTCAAAGGTGTCTGTTGGAAGACCAGAAAATGGTGAAAGAAGTGGAAACATTGGATGAGTGCACATGCTGGGAGGGACTAGACATTAGGTAGACTTGAAGTTTCCACTTGTGGACAACTGACGAATTCTCAACAGTACTTTAAAAAGAAGAGGAGAGTCCATTGAGTCAACCTGAATGGCAGCCACAGGTAATAAGTATTATTAACTTCAATGTCTCTGCCTTAGCACATGATGTGGGTTCTCAGTCATGTCTCTTGATGTCTGATATTCCCATCATGAGTGTACACTAATGGTCTCCACCAGAGCAGAAAATTGTTGGAGATTTCAGTTCCATTTGAATCCCAGACTGACAATTCAGCATGCTAACTGCTACATTACTACACACCATTAACTTGTAACTTCCAACTAGGAAAACTCTTAAGTGATACAGAATAAGTTACATTTCTTCACTTAAAATATTTTATGTAGACAACTTGTTGTAATAATAAATCTTAGAAGATATACATTTTCAAAGTTTACAACTCTGAGAATATCTGATTAAGGGCCTCCAGCTGTGACTGTTGGCTTCAAAACTATATGCCATCTAAAACTGCAAAAGAATTCACAGAAAGATTTCTAACCTGAACTGACATCTGAATTCTGTCGTACAAATGCCGGTCTGCCAGTTGTGTTGCCCTAAGAATTAAAATGAAGCTTAAAAAACCATGAAAAAAGGTAATGTTATGACCAGTGTAACCAATAATGCAAAGTGAATGTAAAGTAAAGAGAGGTTCTCTTGTTGAACTACTTGACACTAGACTTATCTTAACATAATGTAAATAAAAAACTAAATATGAAGAAAACTGTACTTTACAATAATGATGTAGGAAATGTGTAATGTGTGAAAAGTGCAAATTTTTGAGTATACGTAAAGTAGTTAATACAAGTACAAGATGTACACAAAGCGATGGCAAGATTCCTACTGGCCCAGCAGTCGACTGGTTATGCTTAGTTAATTTACAGAGGAAATTACTGTGTAAGGCACTAGAGCAAATCTTTAACACACAAACAAATTGCTCAGTGCCATCTATGTTCTGTTATATGATCTTGATTGTAATTCTGAATTTTGGAAGGAAGACAATATCAAGTGCAGTTGTACTCTATCATCTGTAAGAAAAGTTATTTCTGACTACTCGTAGCATGACTGACCTCTTTCAAAGGGGCTCGTCGGGATGGCACTGGTACCTTGCTACCAAAGGCAATGTGGTAGGAAACCTGTCCATCAACAACATTGCCCGAGGATATGTCTAAGAGAAAATAGTTACAGCTGATTCAAACTGCTTTTAATGAACAATAATTTAATGTAACTTAATGTAAATGGTAACATTAGAAAACCAGAAAGTTTAAATGAAGTCTAAACTCAGACTCATCTGCTTCTACTTGCTCAGTCACTATTCCCTGGTTTTAATGACAAATCGGACTTCGCCTGTACTTCTTCAATGTATTGTCAGTTTTACTGGTTCGACTTGATGTGATCATGTGACCATCAATTGATGCTGTGAGAAAACTGAGCATTACGATAATATAATAATAGAAGCCTAAAGATCACATTACTAAAAATGCCAATGTCATAAATTACTACAGATTTAAGTAGCTCAACTATTAGCTCCTCACAAAGGTGTGTATCTGACAAAGGCTTCTAATTAGCATAATTATTATCAGCATTGCATGCTGATCAGAGTTCTGCTGAGCTGAACAGTTTACCTGTATCACGGACTAGTCCATTTCGACTGGTTGAAGGGAGTTCAGGCTGCTTGCCCTTTCCTTCATAATATTGCAACTTCATGAAGTTAATAACCTATGCGTTGAAAACATGAAAGAAAACTCTCAAACTGGTAACTTAAACAATGAGTAACAAACACAAAAAATGACATCGGCATAACACTAAGACAGGCATCTATATATACACCAATTACAGTGTTTATATAAATTAACATAACAATGGTTGAAATTGCTTCAGAAGAGGTTTTGTCTGTGTTAAAACCACCGCCAAAATTAATTAAAATAAAAGAATAGGAAACATTGACTTTTATACATCAATCAAAAACATTGGGGAAAGTTGTAGCATACCTTCATGACTTCAACATCTGATGCTTAAGAGAGAAGTAGAGCTAACAAAAGAGTTTGGTAATGTGAATATGATGCACGTGTAAACACACATACCTGAGTCAGCTGATGAACATCTGATGCAAGCTGACATTGCTTTGGAATGGTCTCCAGTTCAACTTCTGCATTTATGTCAGCAATTCCATACAATTCTGCAAATCAGCAAAAACAAACGAATCATTCATGAAATAAAAAGGGTAAACACAAGATGCACTCATAGCACATTGATCATGCCATGGCTTTGCAAATGGTGTAGATGCACATTGTAATCATGCTAAACTGCAGATTCAGAGGTCAAAGGTTCTATTTTCAAATTAATTCAAAAATTCTAAGCATCCAGTCAAGGATACAAAAGTACCTTCGTCGTTTGTTGTGTCAGGCGCCTGATTTCTCATTGTGAAGATACGACGAAGCTTGCAGTTGCCCGAAACACAGATGCTCTCCAGAGACTTATAAGAAGATGACTTTAAGTTGTCTTGAACAAGAGAACGCAGATCTATACAGAGGTTCAGCCACTGTGAGAAAAGTCAACCCATGATATTTAGCAGTGCCATCAATAGAAAGATTGAGCTCTACAGTCAACTTAAACCTTCATTCACATAATCATCCACTCCCCATTCAACGGACTGACCAATTTATCCGTAGATTAACCAATTAAATGACCAATCCATCAACAACATAATCGGTTCATTAAAGATCCATTTACTAAAAATCATGTCAATTGCTTGATTAATTTGTTCACTGACCCATTTGTTCACTGATCAACCCACCTATCTCATTGAGATACATTCGTCAATTCATCAACCTGTCTATTTACAAATCTAGTGATTACTCTATTCAACAATTAGCTACAGAACAGAAGAAATTGCAACATGTCTTACCACTGCTCTTTTGATCAATGCCAGAGGAATCTTGACATGTAGAGCTGTCACCTGCATTTCTTTGAAGGCGGTTGAGAACGCAAGTCGACATTTCTGATCGGCAGAGTCCAAAATCCTGTCAGAATAAATCTCCAACAATTAATAAAAGCAAATTTGAGTGCACTAGGCTTCCTCATTAATGGTATTGTCAATTGCAAATTTATATAGCACCACATCACAAGAGGCTCATCTGAGGTGCCACATATAACACAAAAAAACCATGATCGAACAACACTATCTTCAAGCATATGCAGAAAAGAAGCACAGATAGGCTGAGAAGCTCATATCACAGGTTCTTTAGTCAGCTTGTTCCAGTAGATGGACCAACCACAGCAAATTTCTATGCTGGGATGCGAAAGTCCATGCTTAATCTGCGACTGGGAAAGGAAGAAATTTTTCACTGATTTCCTTGTTTATTAGATCTTCCCTTGGACAGATTGTCCACAGAACATCTGTCCTGTGTAGATGCCTTTCTCAACTGTATGCAAGCATAGATATAGCAATGACTTCAACAGATCCTCTTCTGAATGTTTGACACATACAGCAGTGTTTTGTGGCAATCGGTTCTGGCTGGATGTAGCCACAGAACTGGTTGCCAGACAAAACCATAATCTTGCAACCAAGCTAACTTATCTTAATACAAAACTCACCCCAATTCCACAGCAAGGTCATGACCCAGTGGCACGAAGATCTGCAGCACTAGAATTCCTTGTGTTAGACCCACTGCAAAGAACAAAATACATCAAAACCATGTAACAGAATCTGAAACCAATTAGAAGCACAAAGACAGCAGATGTCAAAGGATGCATCTAATCATAACATAGCATGATAATGAATCAATATGTAATGACATAATAGAAAAACTGTGTCATGGCAAGACATGTAGGCCGACATAAAACAGTGTTACCAATGCAACACAGTCCAAAAAAATTACTTGAACTCAAAAGAACTTGAAAAATTGCACAAACATGACAATAGCCAACAAAGTTCTGCATAACAGAGTAGCACATTTGTAAATAATAAATAACAGTACTTACAGGTCTGCTTAACTTCTTTTGGCAGTTGAATTTTTGTTGCAAATGTGGTTCCCTCTAGAGTGAAAATGAAACTTTTAACCTCTTTGTCAAATACCTGATGAAGAAAATTAGACAAAAGAATTAGATTTGATAAAGTATACACTTCAAATCATATAGATATCGCTGCAGCTCAAAGTGTCTACAAATATACTATCATTCAACATTTGGGCCAAGCTACACTGTTACAAGTACGTTCAAGTTCTGTGGCTCGAGTTCCACGTCTGGCATAATCAACAAGTAAAAGTCACAAAACATTTCAGTGTTTTTAATTCAAGGAAATATTTTTCTAAAATTTGCCCTTAATGCACTTATTATGATATTCTCACTTGAGAATCATAAGATTTGGATTTGATTGACTTTGCATTGCCATATAAATTCGTAAACAGTTTCACGTAAAATATATGCAAATAAGTTATCTTTGAATTTATCAAAAACTAGTTACATCCTGTTTAGATTGCATCGGAAGAAGGCTCCTGCCAATGTTAGGGAGCTCCGAATCAACAGTGTCGCTATACCTTGTGCTTCCTCAGCTAAGTTTCTTGAAGTCCAGGTTGATCAATTTCTTTCATGGACAGATCATATTGCTAGCACATCGTCAAAACTTGCCAAAAACATTGGAGCGCTATCAAGAATTGCTTATTTATTAACTACTAACATTCGTACCAACCTCTATTACACTATGATACATCTCTACCTTACCTACTGCAATATTATATGAGCCTCCAAATATCCCACTAGATTATGGTCATTAAGTTTGCTGCAAAAATGAGCTGTTAGATATATTGCTGGTGTTCCTTTGGCCTACTGCTGCTCCTCTGATTACCTGTTTAAGAGCTTAAATATTCTGGATTTGCACCAGATTACATTACTCCAAACGAATGAGTTTATGCATAAATTTGTCCACAAACAAATACCATCAATCTTTGACTATCATTTTATTCCCATCTCTACTATAAACCCTTACAATATACGATCCTCTTCCAATTACAGACCCATCCTCTGTTGAACAAATACGCGTAAGTTCTCACTTAGATATACTGGTCCATCAACTTGGAATGCTATACCCGTCATTATACGACAAATTTGTAGTTTTTGTCTGTTCAAGGCTAGAGTTAAAATATGCCTGTTAAACAATTCATATTGAGTGCATGTACTGGTCATACTTTCTTGGCTTGGTTAACTAGTTACGTTAAAATTACTCGAATTTGTCTGCCGTATCTCTTCAATCTGCTGCCTCAATACTAATATGAAAGGGTGTCCCCTACTAGCGGAACTATACGGTTCTTTGGGGATTTTTCTTTCCCAGTTGCCTCTCACCTCAATGCTAAACTAATTAGCAACCTATTGTCCAGTTGACCATTTTTTTTTTCCATCGTGTTATTTTTATTGTTACTGACAATGGTTGTATGTATGTACTTTTATAATTAATGTGATTGGAGTCAATAAAAACGATATTGATTGATTAAAACGATATTGATGTAAATTTAAACTGAAAATATGTCACCAGCCATTGCTGTGTATTGCTGTCTAGCGAATGGAGCAATGATAATTAGCCCTAAACCGACATTTCTGTTCTATTATATTATTAATACTGTTCACTATGGTCCAGTTCTTCTAAAGGTTACAAGTTTCTGATGACTTAGGTATTTAATTTTCAAATTCCTGCATGACCTCTCACTCTTTTTTATTGTCTATTCCTGTATTCTACCCCCTTCTGCGCATCGTTTAGTTAGAGTGAGGCAATTCAATATGGTATATTACACTCAACTGTGGGAGATGGCCATGGCCCGAATGCTATGCATTATTTCAACGGAAATTTGTATGATAACTATTCTCGACTAGATAAGAAGACAATCATGATTAATGATTATTAAAAGCCTTTTAATTTGGAGGAAAGAATTGAGCAATAAAATGGAACCTTCTTTATTCCTGAGCCTGTTAGTTTCCATTGCGAGTGTTTTCCTTCTTTACCCTGTGCACTAAAGACTTCCACACATGGTCCACCCTGTCAAATAAATCAGATCACTTACTCATATTAGTACACATTCACAAATGCCAGAGCTATGAAAAATGCAATGATAACACTTCAAATGTTTCCCAGAATTTTGTATTGATTATTGAAACTCATTACTTGTTGGCAAATACCTAAACTTCATTTGTCTCCACTTGAATCGAAGTTAAACACAGCTATCTGTCTGATCACCTGCCTTCCTTGATGTTCCCATGTCTCCACTTTCATGTCTAAGCGTCTTCACTGGTTTCCTCCTGATGCCCATATTCACTTAAAAGTTCTAAAGATTATCTCTAGGGTGTTCTTTGGGTTTATGCTCCCTGATATTGGACCGCTCCTGTCCCTCGTCGTGTCTATGCCTCCGTTGGTCCTTCACTATTGTATGACCTACGTCTATGATTTACAACATGGGGCTAAATGAGGCTATCACTGTCTACAATTCGTTGTCTTAAGAAATCTTTTCTCATGGGGTTTGTGCATTAAGTTGTACATCAAGAGGTGCTTTAGAAGTTATTGGATATGATGACATTGTAGATGATACTTTCATTCATTCATACATCGCAAGAATTTGTAGAGCACGTCTTCAATATACTGATTTGCTTAAATAATTTCTCGAACTGAGAACTGGCTTGCCATATTTCTACAACATACAGTTGCTCATACTTTATTATTTTGTAATACTCCCTATGCCATGACTCAAGTCCACCTCTAACTCAATAACCACAGTGACACCAGTCAAACTCTAAACATGCCAAAGCAGGACTGCAGACACACATACACATGTAACACAGTAAAACTACAAATCGCAGCAATAATGAAATGCTGATTAAGTTAGTAAAATAATGATCATCATCCAACCATAACTAACATTCATATTGCACAAGCCTTTATGTTTTCCATGCATATTTTTTTTATTAGGACAGAGAATTAGTTTTTACATTAGTTCTAATTATTGTATCATCCCAATATTATTGTATCCAAATTTATAGAGTGCCACTCACAGCATAAACTATACACAGTAAGGCATGGTGGCCGATTGGTTAGAGCGGTTGGCCCACAACGCTCAGTGTGTGCTGAGTGAGCGGGTTTGACCTTCTTCCGAGGTGTCACTGTATAGGGACCTTGAGCAAGTCCTTCGCACAAAATTGCTCCGCATCAAAACTGCAGTTGCTTTGTCGAGACGTGTGTGCACTTTCGTGCACGACTTGTCATGCTAAAGCGCGTTATAAATGCCCAATTGTATTATATTCAGAGGCGCTTTCAGATATAGGTTTTCCTGATGAGAGATAGCTTCCAATTGAGTTCAAGTTACGGTAAATGAAAACCTTAATTTAACTATAATGAAAATTTCACTACCTGATATTCATTCTTGAACATAATGATGCCGGCAGCAATAGGCCGCTACACATCACAGCCTGCTCTTCTCATACAAAATCCTACATGTCAACAGCAGTCATCATCAAAAGCACAGCTTTTGTTACAGATGCAACATAAAATACAACAGAATTTCTACAGCAGCATGTAGCATCAGTAAGTAAGAAAGTCATCATATTCTTTATTAACCAAAATTTGCTAACTGCACTTTGGTGTACTTATAGTACATTATAAACAAAGTTTAAAAAGCAGTCAACGTCCTAATAATAAATGTTTTGGGCATCATGATGTCAGGACTATGCAATCATGGGCACGAAAAAGGAAATAGTAGCTGGGTTGGCTACAGGTAGTAGTTGGTGCATGACTAACAAAAATGGCAATGAAGAGGAAATAAGCCCTAGAGAACATGTTGTGTGACTTAATTACACCAACTTCTTATATTTAGAAATATGCTGCAGTTCTTTGTGCCACTTGTTACTTGATACAGTGTGTGAAATTAATAGCATTGTGGACATGACACCACTTCACATAATTTAATATCATACATAAACCAATAGCATGTAAAGACATGCAATCTGCAATAGGAGGCATAAAAACTTTAGTTGAACAAGCAGCTGATAAATAATATTAGAAGAATATTAGAAGAATTAGGACTTCTCAATGTTTGGGTCATTTTGGAGCCCCATTAGCCTGATAATGTAGATTGAACAGTAGGTAAGTTTGAAAATTAAAGTCGTTACACTGGCATAAAATGTAACCCAGATGTGTACTTCCAGAGTTATTTATAAAGTTTTACCCATACATCATTTTACCACCAATACAAATATTGTTTCAACAACATACTAATTTTAAGAGATTTTATTGTGCAATATGGACTGTGTAGCTGTAAAATTTGAAATTAATCTTGTATGCACTTCAAGGGAACTCACCAACATGGGGAGGGCAGTATAGCAATGGATGACACACTGGCATTCAGAGCAGAGGAAGCGAACTTACTCGATTTCCGTTGCCCCTAAGATTAATTATTTCACCATTCACTGGGGCGGTATGGGTGAAATTAGATGCAAAATGTCAACTGTGCCTTGCATGGCTACCGAAACAGTCAAATTCAACTCCTATAATAACTTGTGATCATCCGTTAATACAATGATTGCAATCATATTGTACTCTTGTCTGTTTTAAATGTTATATATAGTATATTGTATTGTATATGGTTATTTTTAGCGTTTTGTTTCGGTGAGGATTAGTTTAGGGTTAGGATTTTAGAAATTGTCTAGGCATTTTACAAAATCCATGGAGACAGCCATCTGTAACATATACAAAGACAATTTGTCATTCTTGTAATCACATAAATTTTTTAGTTTCAACTATCTTGAACCCTTTTTGTATTGACCTGAAAGGTTATCCACAACTTGTGAGCGCTTAGTAGAACTTTGTCAACGTTTTGATATCAATAAGATACACTGCAGTCTGCAAGTTTTACACATAGTCAGTACAATATCAGATTATTGGACGATATTACTTACTAGCTTTACGTTATGCAGTGGAGACAGCCGTCTTTCTCAAATAACGCAATTTAACAAATTTCGAATACCAACCACTCAATGCATTTCTCGTGTAACTGCGCTCAGCATACCTGCAGTTATTTATAGCGACACCTTGCGGGGAACTTAATATCAAGAATATTATATAGCACCGCAACTTATTGAACCTTTACCTATTATAAGTAATATTGTAAGTAATATTTTTTAGTTGTAATTAGATGTACTGTCGATGACACTTAAGTGCATAGCGAATAAGGTTGTAGACATGAAGCTGGCTTGTCAGTGGTCTCGTTTTAATGTAGGACATTTCAATGGACGACTTCAGTACCTGCATGTCGCATATGTGCATAGTTATGTTATGCATATTAACGCCGCTTAGCTGTATAACCATAAGCATCTAAACATCATGGTAACCTATGCCAATATTATTATTATGCGTGATAATTTCAGATATGAATCTTAGCCTTATGTGCTCAATTTATAGTGATCGCGCTATAAAATAATTAATATTTATGCAGAAACAGATGAACAGCTGAGATTGTGAGTGATCGTGGACGCGTGGAAAAAGTAAATATTATTCAACGATAAATGAAGTTAAATGTATAGTCAAACGGAAATTACTTATTTTGAATGAAGGAAGGACGCACTGATAAATTTATTTATGAATAATTAATTAATAATACTTGAACATATTTCATTTTCTTCATGTGACCAGATACTTGTCTGACGCCTGCAAGAATGAGGTTGCTCGATGCTATAATGCTACATAGTACAGATAATATGATCACACCAGATTCTCAGGTCTTTCAGCGCATAGAACGATTTGGAATGAGCTCCATTTGATGCATTTTCTAGTTCGGCATACGGAGCTTATTATTGATTCTTTTCGGGTTGAGGCAATGATATGATTGTGACGGAGACGTTGCACAGATAGGCAGTGCTTGAATGAAGGTGGATCCAGAAGTCTTCTGTGGGTAGATCGTTACCGGTAATCACATATAGCAATAAGTTTTGGTCATTATTTGTATACGAATGAATTTGTCACTGGTTGCCTCGATAAGGACCAGAGAAGTCTTCCATTATCATATATGCACATTTTAGCAGATTAATATTTGGCATTCCCTTCGATGTAGTGCTGTATGTGTGGTTCTTAGAAATTTATTAAATTTTATGGTTTACTCTGTATTTTGTGGTGTAATTATATTTGTACTTTAGAATCATATTTTACTTTGTGGACAGTATTTGCTCTGTGGTCACGTCGAATGAAAGAATGAATAAGCAATCTTCATTTCCAAGATCAGTTCCAGTTTTGATCTTTCATTGTTGAACAATTACTTAGCCATTAGTACACATGTCACATTCAGACATGAGTCACCGAAGACCGAATTCCGCTGTCATATACAGTCAGCGACTACTCAGTCGACTCCACTCGCAATTTGCCAGTCAGCTGTTTTGTGATGTTCGGTTGGTTGTGGGAGACAGGACGTTTAATGTTCACAGAAACGTTCTAAGTGCTGCCAGCGTTTATTTTGAGGCAATGTTCGCTGGAAACCTTAAAGAATCAAAAAACGAGGCCGTCACCATTCATGACATTTCTCCGTTAATCCT
Source organism: Bimastos eiseni (assembly GCA_959347315.1). Lineage (NCBI taxonomy): Eukaryota > Metazoa > Annelida > Clitellata > Crassiclitellata > Lumbricidae > Bimastos > Bimastos eiseni. The sequence goes on from OY365806.1 coordinate 34,953,094, forward strand.
AGAAAAGCTGCTGCAGTTCATTTACACAGGTAATACAATTCCTTTCATGGTTAGAAGGTAATGCTTTGGCAGGACAAGACATGACAAGATGGGACAAAGTCATTTAAGATAAATATATAAACGCAATGACGTTCTTCACAGTACTAGACATCCCAACTGATTGGTTGAAAAAGATTGAACTTTATGGAAACAGGGAAGTATCTATTTCCAGTGTCAGCAGACTGCTGAGAGGTTGAGTGTGGTGAATGATAGCCGAATGAAGCATTGGTTGTTTACAGAAAAGCAGTGTATTGTTCATTTATGATATTACAATTTTTTAATGCACACATAGTCACATAAAAATGTGAAACATTATGTACCAGTACTTCCAGCAGTTTAGTGTCATTGAGCATTTATGGGCAAAGCGTCGAGGAAATATTTGCTGGTAAGAGCAAAATGGAACAGAATTTCGTTCTTTTAAAGAACATGTGCATATCTTACTGTCACCTTCTGCAAGCTATGTTGCTGTCCTTTGGTGACCTGTTAATGATGTCACGTGGTACAGGTGTTATTGATGTCACGTGTTACAGGTGTTATTGATGTCACCTGTGATGATGCACAAGATCTCCTGGCTGCAGCTGACATGCTGCAGTTGACTGATGTCGTTGATGTTTGCTGTCGATTCCTTACTGCTGAGCTTCATCCATCAAACTGCATTGGTACGATACACAGAACTGTTACATCTTCATCATTTTACCCAAGCAAACTTATGCCAAAACCAATTTATGGCATGTACTGTAGTCACAGTGTATATAGTACCAGTACACTTGTAAAGTTTGAGTCGTGCAATGAAAAAATAAACGAAGCGCGTATGTTTGTATGTTTATCTTATAGCACTCATAGTAGTGTACATGAATTCAATCAAACTACACAACAATAAGCCCATATCTTCAAATAAGATTCTGCTCAACAAAATTGTTCATGCTTATTCTTAATGCTGTACATTTTGTTCTTTCTGGTTTCTGGACGAATCTCCAAAGTGGTGCACAGTTTTTATTGCCAGCACTTGGTGTTGGCAGCAGAGATATTATCTAAGGCATTGGCCAATTGGCCATATTCCACCTATTTGATAATGCCAGTTTTAGGTGTCACACTGTCACAGTTGTTACTCTGCAGCTCCATTGTTCTACTGACATGTGTCATAAAATGTGACAGATGCCTATTGCAGTCCACATGGGTTTGGAGTTTGTTGGGGAGTAGAGTTTAGGTTACATGTATTATGCTATGTATAAATTATGTTCTGCTAGACGTCAAAATTATTTCTCAATTAATGCAATGGTCATAATTGATGTCGAGATCTGGTTGGTTACCAATGATGCAGGCAAAATTTTGCAACTGTTTAAGCTCTAAATATCTCACATACAACTTTTGCATCATGAAACTTTGTCCTGAAACTAACAGAACATACCTTTCACATTTGGAGAAGTGGAGCCTATGTTGAAAATAAAGATAAGTTTCACATTATCCAATCAATGTTTGTATTATATTTTTTTCCTTGGGATAGGGAAGTTGTCTACTTACAAAGTTTGATGCTATGTCATATTTACACCTGAACAGTGTGTGATAAAAGAATAAATTATACTAAAAACAGTTTTGATTTTTACTAATATATCAGGATAAATGTTTATGTAAAATATTTTCTGCTATAGCTGTAATGTAGCGACAGACATTTAACCGTATTATTTTGTTGTCATGTTGCACTTCAATTGTGGTTTCAAATGCTTTTGTTTTGAAGCATTTTAGTGTTACTATAGCAAAGCTTGAACTGGCATGAAATCTATTTCTAGGAATCTATCTATTCGCCGAAGCGCTTTCATGCATCGATCTACAGAAGACTTCAGAAGCCTTCATAAATGGTCAGTTCCTGGAGGTAACACAGTCCGAAGAGTTCAAGCAGCTTCCAGTTGATGTTCTCATCCGCTTCCTGCACAGCGAAGCTTTGTTTACGGACAGTGAATACCAGGTTTTTGCATCTGCTATGAAGTGGTTATGCGAGGACATTGTGGAAAGGCGACGTCATATCTACGATGTTCTTGCTCCTATTCGACTTCCACTGATTCCACAGCGTTTGCTTACAAAGTATGTAGAGAGCTGCTCTGACTTGAGTGTCAAGGTCGTGCTGCAAACCTTGTTGCATGATTTGAGTCGCGACTGTCATTCGAAACAACGAACCATGAAACCATTGTACTATCAGCCGAGGAAATATGCACGCAAGACGGTTTATGTGATCGGAGGTTTTGCACGCGAGGATGGTGGACGATGGAGCGACAGCCAATGCCTTAACAGCGTTGAAAGCTTCAACACCTTTACAAAGCAATGGAAGCCAGCACCACGCCTGAACTTTGCACGAAGTGGTCATGCTTCAGCGGTGCTTGATGGATCGGTGTACGTCATTGGAGGAGAGTTTGATTCGATGATCTATGACAGCGTGGAATGTCTTGACCTCGTCGAGAATCGATGGTACCATGCTCCGTCGTTGACTGTTCCACGATCAGGACTTGCTGTGTGCACTCTGAACGATCGAATCTACGCCTTTGGTGGGTGGATCGGGTCGGAAATTGGTCGAACGATTGAGTATTTTGATTCACAAGAGAAACGGTGGATGGTCGTTGGCAAAGGTAGCAGCCACAGTCAGAGATATGGAATGGGCGTTGTTGAGCTTCAAGGTAGTTTTCTATATGATTCTTGTGCCTAAATTAGATCACATGCAAATTGATCTGGTGTCATTTGACCTATCAAGGAAACAATTTAGATTGATTGATGTATTGGCATTTGTTGTGGCTTGTCTTTCCTGGATCTGTTATCATTGGTCACAGTCACATATCTCACCTAAGTCACCTTACCTATTAGAAACTTAATTTATCTGTCTTGATAGTAGTTGGCAGCTCCAAAAGATAGAGTTGTGTAATTTGCAACTTCACTTTCTAAATTCCTCTACTCTGGTGTGTGAACAGGGTATGACACTGGTACAAAAAATTTACCCTATCTGAACATGTTAACATGCTTTTATCATCTGCATTTATATATGCCACTCGATGTCGGCCAAAGCTGCTTCTACCATGACAAATTATGTCCGGTCATTTATTTGGATCTCCCTGTGTCCTAGTTTAACAAATGTCAATTCAGATATGCCTCTGCACCATGGATAATTGGTGGGATTCCGAAGTATGGTCATATAATTTTATATCTGCATGCAAATGGGTTGCAGTGGTTGGCCATGTCAACTTGGACTTGAGGCTGTATACAACTAATTTTCATTTAATGTATCTTGCTGTGATGTGTCAGTTTGTCTAAAAAACGAGTGTGTCTGTGTGTGTATTTGTGCATATGTGTGAAAAGACAAATTGAGCGTAAATTCCATATGCTTATGTGTATATGCCTTGTCGGTTGTACCCCATTCTACCATAGAGAGTTATGTATTCCTGTGGCATTATTATCTGATTGCAGATCTCTTACTTTTGCAGCAGCACAGGGCAATCTGGTTCCCCATCACTTGCTGCTACAATAACACATGGAGGCTCTGCAGCGGTCGACCTCTCATTGTGGGACAAGCTTCCATGCAATTTGCTACATGGGATTCCACTTTTCATGCCTCTATTTCACATGCATTTCAAGACCACTAGATCGTTGTCTTGTGTGTTCGTGTCAGCAACACCTCTGATGAGTTTTCTTGTTGAGGCACTAAATAGGTAACCACCTGCAATTACAGTCACTTCAGCTTACCTCACATTACTTGACGATTTGTGTCTACTAACACCATGTACCCAGAAAACTGTGAAATATGTGCATGCAACCAATTATGACCTACAACGAACTCAAGAAATGAACTCATGTAGCCTACAATTACCTTTTTAAAAGACATCAACTGCAATGGCAGACACAAGATGTCATTAAACTTCTGGAATAATAATTACCTTATGTGATCTCAGTATATATTGTGCTTGTCTGTCTAGGATCTGATTTACATCTCTAGATGAATAAGTGCATTCCTTTCTTTATCTTGCCTTGCTGACCTTATTTTACCTAATTATTCTACCTACCTTGACTTGACTCACTTAACAATATGCCATGGCTTGTCTTTTCCAGGTCTGATTTACCTGATTGGTGGAATCAGTGAGCTTGGTGTGGAGTTGAGCGCAGTTGATTGCTACAATCCCATAACGAGCGAATGGACTCGGTTGTCGCCGCTGCTGAGCAAAAGAGCGTACGTTGGGGTCTCTTGCCTTGACGGCTGCATCTATGCAGTCGGAGGACTTAATGATGCCAAAGAAGCACTTGCAACAGCCGAAAAATATTCGGTTGAAGAGGTACGATTCCCAGCAGTTTGTTGAGTTTATTGTTATATCTGCATTCATAAAACGTTGCTATCTAATGACCAAACATCAATCCATGACTCTAAATGGACTTGCTAATGGCTTCCACACAGTGACCATCTATGTGGGAACTCAAATACTGGCAATATATGATGAGTTCTCGACCAGTTCGGCTAACATGTATCATATGGTAGCCAATTTAACATGGAACAACACTGTATTATTTTGCATTGCCTGAATGTATACTGTATTATTGTATGACACGTCTTCAAAATCCCTCTTTATTTAAATGTATGCATGCTTGTGAGTATTTATTTAATTTAATTTGTTTATTGTTCACATCTGACGTATCGTAAAATGCAGTGTACAAAATAATATGTTTCTGGGTTACAGACGGTGGACCCAGAAAGGGCTGAAGTCCCGCAAAGTATGGTCACCTATTTAAGACCAATGATAATATAATTTTCATGTTTATTAACAAGCTCACTGGCAAACCACCATAAGTAAGTAACACTGAAACAAGACAGTACAAGTTTTATGCTCTTATTGAACTCGAATCTTGTGACCCTTTAGATGCAGCTCTTTTAACTAAGGAGTGGAATGTTGAGTTGACTTAGACAGGCCATTGTAATCGAATCACATCTTCAGAGATCTATTCACTCTTTAAGCAAGTGTGTTACCTTTCCTAAGAATATAAGCTTGTAGTTGCTTACCTACCTTCGTTATGTAACTACAATATTTACCTGGATTTTTTATTTTTATCTATAGAACTGTTGGAGTTATGTGGCTCCGATGTCTGTGGGGAGGGCAGGGGCAGTCGTTGCCCCAGGCAACGGGTTCCTCTTTGCCTTTGGTGGCCGAGATTACAGCAGCGAATTTCGCGCTCCAGCGACGATGTCGTCTGTTGAGTGCTACGACCCAGAGACAGACTCTTGGTCATTTGTCAGCTCTCTGGCTACCAGTAGATGTGAGGCCTCGACTGCTGTCATCTGAAGATGACTTGTGGCCATTGCAGCACTAGAGTGGTCCAGTGCAAGCGAATTCACAATTCACATACACAGCTATAGGTTACAATTTGTAGTTAATAGCTATGAAGGGTGGAGGAGAAGGGAAGTCCTATAGGCGAAATCAATATTTATATATATATATATATATACATATATATATATATATATATATATATATATATATATATATATATATATATATATATATACATACATACTTATGTATGCCAGTGGGTGTCCAATGCAACTTCGAAATCTCTTCTCCAAGTATTCCTGTCTTGTGGTGAGAAAAGTGCAATACTTGGAGAAGAAATGTCGTAGTTGCATTGAACACCAAAGGGTGATGAGCTAAAGGAATGATGGATGGATGAATGGATGACTGTTTAAGAAGGCCTTCACAAAGTCCAGTATCTTCATACCTGGTCGCCGATCTCTTTGTTCCACAGCTCTGACTGATCTAATTGTTCCTCTGTCTCTTACTTGCAAAATGCAACTTGACAGCGATGTCGAATTGGTTCCTATTTCTGGAACATGTTTCCGTGCAATCTGTGATATGAACTATTGCCCATGCCTCGATTTGGAATGTGGTTCAAGACTATTATTTCTGTTCAATTGTGGTCTTATGTAGTCGGGTCGAGAGCACTTCTGATGAATTTTCTTGAAGAGGGAATATATATGAACAAACATTTACAATTGCATAAGGTTGCTATAGGAAGATATGCGCATTAACACTTACTGAATATTTAACACGTCTGAGTTGCAGTGTTATCTAAGTCTAATAAGTTGTCTAATAATGCAGGTCTGACAAATTTGTCAGTGTCCCACAGAACTGTGTTAAAGAGACTGGCATTTATACTTTTGATATGATGGTAAGAATGGATTTGAAGCCTGGTTTGCAGATGTGAAAAATCTACGTGTCGGCCACTCAACCACCTTGCGGAGGTCTTAATAACAAGACCCTTGATATAATAGTGTCGAGAATTACCTCTGAAGAGCGTGGACAATCATTGCCGCGATCGTAAAGAATCAGTTGCCCGTCTCTTAGCTTCAGTAGGCCTGAGTGGCAATAAAGAAATTTTGAATTTTAGATTACTAAGTGTCGCGGGTTTCACTCTCGCCAAGCTCCTTCTAGATGATGAGAGTACCGCCGGTTCTTTCCTCAATCACCAAGCTCAGCAACACGACACACTTGATGGTTTTAATATGTATATTTAATTATATATATATATATATATATATATATATATATATATATATATACACCACTCATCCTATCTACACTTACTGGAGTTATTAGTGTCCTTTTGAAATGTTTCCCTGGTTTACGTTGGAGACGGGGTTCCCCAACTACGTTGATTACCCTTATCGTCAGAACGACCTAACGTCTCCCCCAGTTCCGAAACAAGTCCCTGTTCCTATCCTTGCTACACTATAAGAACCCTTCTAGAGGCGATTTCCTTCGCCCTCCAAAATGCAAAACTCGTATCTCTATTGGACGACAATTCACCTGCTGAAACTATTCCTAAACCGGGTTGGTCGGATCTTGATGTCCCTAGCATAACGTCAATCACTAGGGCGTACAGTTAATGTTTGACTAGCGGCTGTCATGGCTGGGCCTTGTTAGGTATCATATACAAGCAATAGGTTCCAGGGTTTGCGTTACATCATTTTAGTTATACCGCCTAATATGTTTGCGCAGTTCGTATCGGAATTCTCTCTTATTCTTGATTAGTGTCAACAAGCCGGCCCAGACCAGATCTTCGGCTGGTTTATGAATTTCTGGTCGCAGAGATGGTAGGGACAGGCGGCTCTAACGTCTGCCTCGAGGTGTCGGGTTTCGTTGCTTGACACTCCGTTGCTATTTGCATATTTCTCGCCGTCTGTATTGAGGCCGTCTGCCTCCGGCGAAAACCATTGATGTCTCTCATCTCAGGTTTCAGGTAGACAACTTCATACGTAGTCCTCCCACCGCTCTGCCGTCGGTCGATAACTTTTATATAGCGCCATCGTCCAGAGTTTCGCGCGTGACATTCAGTGTTAAGTTCACTATTACAGTATTGTTGGGAACTAATAGGTTGACAGATTACTAAATCCGTGTGCCTGACATTTTCTAAGTTGTGTGATTTTGAACCTGTAATGTCCTGTACGTAGGCCTATAACTGCCACGTCATTGGCGAATGTGTACGATAGGTTGTTCAGTTGAACTGCCGCTACCGTCTTAGCATTTCTTTCGAGCCTCCGGTTTTACTCAGATGGCTTGGGGACTTTACTAGGATGTGGCGCATATTCAAGTGGGTATACGTTGGTTATCTGTAGGCCTATCTCGCCCTATCAGGCTATCAGTTCGTTGAAAATGAGCATGGTCGAGGTCAATACAGTGGCTATAGAAAGACGTGTAAAATTTGGATATGCTTTTCATAAATGTACCATTGGGTTTAATCAGATGCATTCATAGCATGCAGTCTGAAATGACCGTTCTTTTCAGCCGTGCTGTGGTCGGGAGTGCTCATGAGCAGTAATCGAAAGGGGGCGCTATATAAATCTTCGGACTGGATAAATGAGTGAATAGGCTACAACTATAACCCAAATCGACTGGCTCTTCCTTGAGGTCATGAACTTTTGAGTATATAGTAAATGTTGCGTGATGACCTACAGGAGTGTTGATAGCTGTTGTCGGCAGGCAACAGTCTCGATCTAGAGTCTGGTTCGCTCGTTGACTCGTTGAGTTTTTTGGCAGGCTAATGACGTCGTGACTTCAAGACTTCGCTGGCTAATGCTGATGACGTCAATGGATGATTGTGACATCGCCTACTAAAGGGTATGAATTCGCTGGCCTAGGCTGACTGGTTGGCAGGTTGATGACGTCAAAGCGTTACTATGACGACTGATCTTAATTACGATATCATTCGCCAACATGCTTGCCGTAAGTTACAACTGAAGGCAGACCTTACTTTGGTTGTGATAGGAGACCAAACTAGAAAAACGAGCATAGATGCCGCAGTAAATTTGTCATGGACTTGCCGCCTGTTTGGATTATCAAGGACAGGCTTTTCCAGACGATTCACTTCAAACCTGTGTTAATCCAAGAAAATGTTAATAGTAAGTTAAAATCATATATTCAACTGAAATATCGTTGATTATAAGCGTTGACAGAATCGACAGCAAACGTTGACCATGTCTGCAGTTCTACACCGGCTCCAAAAATCCAAAATTCACAGTCCGGCTGATATATATACCCGTGCCTAAGATCCCTAGCGTCATTAAGGGGCCTTCGAAGTCTCGCATCAAAGGGCCGTTATATTGTCTGATTCGCTCGGTCCTAGCGACCGTGTCTATTCATCAGTCACGTCGGCGTCTCTTCATAGTTAACACATCTATTCACAACTGTTCAGACTGTCTTGTGTTGACGGCAGGACAATCGGTTACATAATCTTCTGGCGGGATTTCCGGCCAATCGCCTCTTCTGGTTTCATGCCCTGTCTCCGTACAGCTGTTCCGTACAGGTGTTTTGCCCAATGCTGTTGATTTGACCAGGGTCCGTGTTCGATGCGTCGGTGGGGTATTGCTCAGTATCTAGGTCTTCCGATATCACCTGTTATCCCCCACCGTGATAAAATGCTAGCGTTGCCTACTGTGGGTCTCTGTGACTGCCTTTACTGATTCACATGATTGGGTCATTTGAATAAATTGATTTGATTGATTTATGTACTAGCCCATTATGATGCAATGAAAAAATATACCTAGGCAACAAAGTGCTACATAAAACTTGCAGTTTGTTGGCTAGCACAGCAATGAAACCAATAGTTTATGTAAAGAGCTTATTTTCACCCAACTTTTGCTATTTGCCCTCTGAAAATATTTCTTGCGTAATAACTCTGACATTGTGGCTGCTTTTTAGGCACGGATACCTCGGCAAACGTATTTAAGTTAGAGTAGTTTTAGCCAGCGTCGAAAAACTATAAACAGAAGCAACATGGCAAAAGAAACTATCTGTAGGCCTAATTGGGATTAGTCACTCTGACTGTTTGGGGAGAGATGTATTGGGCGGAAGCTAATTGTAACTAGGCCTATGACCTTCAATAGTAGGCCTAGATGATCCGAACCGGTGAGTTGAAAGGATTCCTTTGCCCCGCATCCAAAGAGCAAACTAAAAATTGAGAGTTGCAATTGAAAAAAAATTGGTTTGCCTCAAAATGAGTTGCTCTCTAGAAATTATGCATTGGAATTGAAGCCAAACACCGATTACTTACCGTCTAATTTTTCATCAATTACTAACTATACATATAACAGAAAAGTACAACTTCCCTGTTATTCGACCTCTGGTGGCAAAGGTAAAGGCCTATAGGCTTGAGGCCGCTGAATTACTATTTGGCCGCTAGAGGCGGTTCCTTTGTGTTGAGTGCGGTGCCATCAATCGTAGAAATGCAGAGAATCGCCTAATTCCGAATTCGTTTTGAAAATATAGCGAATTTTAGTTGACAAAGAGAATTATGCCATTTTCTTGATATGAGCGCAGATTCTTGACCTTGCTGTTTGTGTACGGTGAAGACTGCTTTCGAGTTGAACCTCATAACGTGACCTAAGAGGTCAGAGGTTATAGTCGGCGTGCTTTCATTTATTAATCGAGAATTTGTCATCCTTTCAGTCGTGAAACAGCCTGAAGGATTAATATCTGAGACCAGCAGATATATTCGTGGTGTTAAACTCCAGGCAGTGCTCACACAGGTTTGAAATAAGACTGTCTATAGCATCAATCTGGTAAATTATGGCATACTTCACGTTAACGCTGTTATAGGCCCTTATGCCTAGGCCTGTATTTTCGCTGATGGAGAACTCAGCAAGGCGGGAGACTTACATGTTTGCTATCATCATCGTCTCTAGTGGCGTCGCTGTCATCATTGAGGCGCAGAGGCGCGTGCCTCCCCTGGAAATTTTCTCATGTTTAGGCCTATATTATATATAATATATGCATCATATATAGATATATATGTATATGATTTGGCATATATATATATATATATAATTGATTTTTACGACCTCTGGTCCGCTACATTGAATCTTTAGTCTTTCAAAGCCTTGGGCGTCCTAATGGAAATCCGCCAACAGAGGTTGCTGCTTTCAAGACGTATCAAGTCTGCTGGCAACGTCGTCGTAATAATATGGCATTCCTTTCGGAACTCAAACGAATTTCATCGAAAGATTCTGTTAGTACGAGTTCGTTACATTCTGCGTTTCGAAAGACTGATAACGATGACGATTATTATTATGACTGTTACTACTACTTCCACTTCCACTATACCTCCGCTACTTCCGCTACTACTTCCATTACTGCTACTACTTCCACTACCTTCACTACTCCACCCACTACTTCCCCTACCACTGCTAATACTACTACTACTACTACTTCCACCTATCACCACCACTACTACTACTAATACTTCCACCACTACTACTACTTCTTCCCCTTCCCCTACTACTACTGCTACTACTACTTCCCCTTCTCCACCTACTACTACTACTATATATACTACTTCCCATACTTCCACCACTTCTACTACTACTACTACTAAAAATAATAATAATAATAATAATAATAACAACAACATCAATAATAATACCTGTAACAACAATCTATATAATTACCTAAATTATATAGAAATTGTAATTTGAGCAAGTCCATCGCGCACAATTGCTCTGCAGTACAACTGCAATTGCGCCGTCGAGGCGTGTGTGTGCACTTCTGAGCAAAAAATGTTTGAAGAAGGGTGGTATCAAATTTCGGTAATAAATAGATAAAATAAATAAATAAATCACGTGTCTACGTCTGTCTGTCAGTCTGTCAGTCTGTCTGTCTGTCTGTCTGTCTGTCTGTCTGATCAAGGAGCGTTGTTAGAATTAAATACATCGTGTAATGTAAGTATATTTGCAGTTATTAAAGTTAAGTGGAATCTTAACGGGTAATACGTATTTTTGGCGTATTTTAGCATTGACCGCGGCGAACTTGCAGTAGGCCTATGTTTATGTGACGCACAATTATTCGCCTTGACCGTTTCGTTAAATTCGTCCAAGTGTCTTTAGTATGCCAGAATTAAAGCCAAAATTACGGAAGCATATATATATATATATATATATAATATATATATAATATATATATCCTAAAGCGTCATAGAAACAATAATTGTCTTTTCATCCATAATAAATTATGCCACTCCATTAAACCTAACTGTATTATGTTATCTACCGACAGACAGACATGTTCAAGATAACCACTTCAGGCCATCACACATCGATATCTCATCAGATTAAGTGAAAAAGCTCAAGAACTTCGTCACCAGACGAAAATGTCCACACAGTTTCTGGCCACAAGTCGGTGTCTCCTAACATGAGACATTTCGATCTAACTGTGAGAATGGCAATATCAAAGAGCACTCATAATACCTCATTGTATTATGTAAACCAGCGATTTTCTATCAACCAATCATTGCCGCGCAATCGATTGAACATATTCGGGATATGCACAACAACGGAGTAGGTTTCGCTGGTGAGCAACTGGAATCATGGTATTTACGTTGCACTTTTCGAAGCATCACTCGTGATCCTTTGACGCCACATCCTTTTATAGGCTGATGGGCCTTGGTCGTTCTGTGGCTTTGGGGGGCATTCATGGTCGTGATTCCTACTGGTCGCTGTACCCTTGACATCTGTCTTAGCAGTCTTGGTCGCATCCAAGACGTTGGTCGCTTGCACCCTCGGTGTTGACCTTAGCCATTGTAGCATTGCACGTTCTTGTGCAGCTCAGACGTTGGTCGCTTGCACCGACATGGAGTTCATCCTTCGTCTTGGTCGCACGACCTCCTGGTGTACACCCCTAACCTCGGTCGCTTGAATCCTTGGTTTGCACCATTGGCTTTAGCTGCTGCACCCTTTCATGTGCGGCTCAAGCCTCGGTCACTGCAACCTTGAAGTTCACACTTAGTTTGGGTCACCACCAACAGCAAAAGCAACAGCAACACCAGCAGCAACAACAGCAGTAGCAACAACAACAGCAGCAATAGAAACAATAACAACGACGACGACAACAACAAGCAGAGCAACAACGACAATGGTAATAATAATAATAATAATAATAATAATAATAATAATAATTATTATTATTATTATTATTATTATTATATAAATAATAATAATTTGAAATTTGACACACCGTTTTTTCCAACTTCTTTTAGCTAAGAAGTGCACACGCCTCGACGGCGCAATTGCAGTTGTACTGCAAAGCAATTGTGCGCAAAGGACTTGCTCAAGGTCCCTACACAGCGGCGCCTCGGACGAGGGTCGAATCCGCTCAATCAACGCGCACCGAGTGTTACGGGCTGACCGCTCTAACCGACCAACCACCGTGCCACAGCGTCTATCATACAATGTCACAGCGCTAAAGCGTTTATAGGGACTTTCGTCGTTCAGGAGATCGATTAATAAGGCCATTCAAGACAACCAGCATATTAGGTTAGTTTTATAGTCCCTGAAGGATCATAAGTACCTAGAAAAATAAATAAGAAAACAATAATAATAATAATAATAATAATAATAGCAGTGGGAAGTAGTGGTGGTAGTGGGGGGAAGTAGTAGTAGGTGGAGTAGGGGAAGTAGTAGTACTAGCAGAGGTGTAACAAGCCCCCCAGTTTTAGTGCTCAGTGCCCCCCATGTGCCCCCAAATCGGTTCTTTTTTATGTTTGTCCAATGGCTTTTTAAGATTACTTTTGTTAAGATAATTTGTGCGCCCATATATTAAATTTTGGGAAGGGCAAAATTCAATAAGTGGGAGGGTAAAAAATTTGTGGCGCTTCGCGCAGTATTTTTTCAATTATGCCTCCCACCTTTCAAAACCTTGTTACACCTCTGAGAAGTAGTAGTAGCAGGGCGAGTAGTGGGAATTAGTGGTAGGTGGAGTGGGAAAAAGTAGCAGTAGTAGTAGAGGAAGTAATGAAAGTAGTAGGGAAAGGGGTGTTGGACGTAGTGGTAGTAGTAGTAGTAGTAGTAGTAGTAGTAGTAGTAGTAGGGAAAGTAGTAGTAGTATTATAAATTTATTTACCCGTAAACCATCGAACAGACTCATGCAGACTCATTAGTTTTTTAGTTGACAGTTTCAATTATTTTAAACGTAAGAGTCAATCAGTCGACTGTCTCCCAATTATTCCAATCTGATCCTGAGGCGCCCAGAACTGACATAGAGTTTCCAACTTGGAGGGTGAAGGACTGACGCTGAAGGAGATGTCTGGTTTCACGCTGGTCATGACCTGTTGCTGCTGATATCTTGCCCCCTAGTTTAATGACAAATCTCAGTGACTCTGTGTGCCAGCTTCATGTGCTTTCGACGGCAACAGGGATAAAGTGATGTGACTGGGATATTGCTACATATTTACATTGCTTGTCATGATCAGCTTTATCGGCTGCGGCGCCAGCGTTTTGCGACGCTAGAATAGATGCTCATATAAGCTGAAAGAGTATCAGGCACCGAAACCTCCCACGTCAGACAACGACCTATTGACCAGGGTATAATGGTGGCCCGTCAGATTTGCCGTCAGATCGGGAGAGTCAGTTGGGTTCTTCGATGGCCGGGATAGTTGCTCTGGTAAAAGCTCGCCAGATCACGTCGATGTCAATCATGCCATGCCTTTGTTGTCTACCCGCTCCTTTGACACAAGAGAATCCGTGATGGCCATTGGACACTACAGTGACGCCGCATTTACATATGAATCAGCGCGATGTCCCATTCCCTTTGCACGTGAACCTTCTGTTCGATGGGATGAGGTGCATTCTATCTCGATAGCCACGAACTGGAAGCCTCTTCTACCAGTGGATCAGTGTGACTGATACAGCGACATCGTGTAGCAGTCGGTCTTGAAGGCTTCGTATGCCTGCGGCTGGTGTTATTATATTATTATTGATATTATTATTACTACTACTACTACTACTACTACTACTACTACTACTACTACTACTACTACTCCACCTACTACTACTACTACTACTACTACTACTACTACTACTACTACTACTACTACTACTACTACTACTACTACTACTACTCCACCTACTACTACTACTACTACTACTACTCCATCTACTACTACTACTACTACTGCCACCACAAACAACACGCCTTCATCCCTACTACTTTATTTATTTACTAATTTATTTAATGCTTAATTAATTGGTAAGCTGGTGAAAACAAACAAGTAACAGACACGCAATTAGTGTCTTCAAAAAATGCGTAAATTAAAGTGAATTCGCGGATGCGTCTGATTGAAATTAAACGATTGCAAAACTTGTCCTCTTCGTTTCACCTTTGCAGTTATACAGTAAGTTGGGACTGTGTGCCGTCTTGACCTTCGATAAATCCATCACTGCATCGATGTGCCAAGCAATTTGTCAGTAATTCTCTTGGAAAGTCCTCTCTTCCTTGGTCCACTCTGTGTTGGAAAACACAGCGCCATCAATCATGCTATGTCTCCTAATAAATTTACATAATAACCAAATAACCAAACATTTATATATATTTGTTACTTATCATCGTATGTATGATATATTCACAACTAAATTGAAAGTGTTTCTGTGTTCTAAGGATTATCCTGTCTGCTGACTTTCGTTTTAGGTTGTACGGCGCCCTTGTAGTGGTTAGAGCCGCGTTTACGGCGCCTTATAAATTGGCGTTATTATTTTTATTATTATTATTTTTATTATTATTATTATTATTATTATTATTATTATTATTATCGCCAGAGATTTTCCACTCAAAACTGAAAAACATTGTCAGAAATCTTATCACTAATCCTCCTCTTTACCCTTCCTTCCTCCCTATTTCAACTCCAAACACCGTCTGTCTGTCTGTCTGACTCTCCGAATTTTGACCATCTGCCAATCGATTTTGTATTTGATTAAGCACATGTGAATAAGTTGGTTCCCGCGAGTTTGCTTTCGTGGGCGCTGTAGAAATGTTGAGATTACGATTACCATAACCATAACCAATCATTTTATTGACGGTATAATGTGTATGTGTGTGTGCTTGTGTTCATGCTGAACGCTGTCCTTGTCCACGGATTGATCAGATATAGACGCTATAGTAAAGAGAATGGTATCCTATGCAGAGGCGTCCACATAGGGGGGTCCGCAGGCAAATGCCTCCATTTTCAGGTAGGTGAAGATAATTTTTTAGTCTTAGGGAGGAATATTTTGCCTTCCTAACACTGGGGACCGGGGGTTTGCCTCCATCACTCAGAAGGGGGGGGGGAAATTGACGCCAACGATCCTATGCACAATCCCGCTTTTCCAATGGAATGCTGACTGAGCTTCGAGCGATTAATATAGACATCGCGTCTTGTAACGCTATATTTTCGTCGTATAAAAGAAGCCGCGCTTTGCTGATACTGAAGAAAGAACTGTTTACCCACTAGAGCACGTACACGACGTTTGCCATACGCTGATTGCCTGCCTATCTGGGCTGGTGATCCCGGAACGCTCGTTTAAGCGAAAGCCTTTTTACGGAGCCGTGTTGCAACGAGTTCTACTTGCTTCCGTTCCAAGCGTTTAAAAACGACAACTGCTTCCGATTGCTAAGGCACGTTCGAGGCCTTGAAAATATGAGTTAATAGCTGTATTTGAACCCGTCATATATATATACATAAATATTTATATAAATTTATATTTTATATATATGTAATTTATATTTGATATATAGATGTATATATATAATTTATATTTTATGTATATATAAATTTATATTATATATAAATATACACGTAAGAGTCCGGCCCAAATGTCTCAGAGTTGCATCCTCAGATAATTCACACGATTGTAATAAATCCTTTGACCTTTTTTTTATTTAAAATTCATGAAAAATATTTCCATACAACAGCTTGACGTCATCACCAAGCCCTTCTCATAGTATTGCTGTCTGCCAGTCTAATAGGATCAGAACTTACTAAGCATCATACTGTTGTCGTAGTAGTAGCAGCAGCAGCAACAACAGCATCAGTGGCAGCAGCCGTGGGGTAACAATGGCGGTGGAAGCAAGAGAAGAAGGAGGAAGGGGAGGAGGATAAAAGGATAGGAAGAACAGGAAGAGGAGTAGGACGGAAGCTTGAGGAGGGGTAAATGGAGGAAAGGAGGGAAAGAAGAGGCAGCAGAAGGGGTGAGAGCAGAAGGAGAAGCAGGAGGAAGATGAGGAAATCGGAGGCAGGAGGAGGGGAAAGAGGAGTAGGGGAGTAGGAAGCAGAGGAGGAGGAAGAAAAGGAAGAAGAGGCAGAAGAGGAGTATAGAACTTGAGGACGAGAGGAAGAAGAGAAGTAGGAAGAGTAGGATAAGAAGAAGGATGAGGGAAGGGGAGAGACAGCAGACGGGCAGAAGCAAAAGAAAAAGCTGGAGGATGAAGATGAAGAGGAGGATGAAGTTGAGGACGAAATTGAGGAGGAAGAAGAGGAAGAGTAAGAATGAGGGAAAGAGCTGTAGGAGCAGCAGGAGGAGGAAGAGATGAAAGAGGAAAATGTAAAGGAGGATCAGCAGGAGGAGTAGCATGCAAAGGTGGTGGAATGAATGAGAAAAACAGTGATTAACCTGCATAGAAATAGGAAGGTAAGCATTACATGCAGGTATATAGTACTTGGATTTCGAATGTGCCAGTTTGTCCATAATAGTTATTATAAATAACAGGTTTTGATGATGCGAGATTCACCTATATATTTAACGGTAACAGTGTAACCCTAAAATTTTACGTTGACACGGGTAATACCGGGTGTATACCCGTACCCGTGATTAGTCTACCCGTACCCGAACGATCCGTAAAATACGTACCCGTACCCTATCCGAACCCGCGAGTACGGATCGAGTACGGGTTACCCGCGTGTAGGGTAGGCCTATACCCGCAAAGCCCTAGTGCATAACGTGCAAACTGCTCGTTCATTTATTTTGTGCCACTCCAAAAACAGAATTAGAGGCGCTCTCTGCCTGGGTCCAAACTCTGGTAAAAATTGTCTGTAACCACTGGACAATTGTCAGTTAGCAAACATTTCTCAGATAACCATAAGAATTGGCTGCGCACAGTTGCTGTAGCAACCAACAGCCCAGCCAACAGATTACGCACTATAAATCACAGATGACGGAAAGTTCGCAGTTCCTAAACACGCAGAATCGAGAATGAGGAACAATCGGAGGCAATGGCTCACGGCTGTCTCATCGTCCAGAGGTCCCTCGTAGATGGTTGCGCTATATGGGAAAGCTCTCAAATCACCAAACAAACACGACATTACACGCAAATATCCGCGGCAGCTTAGTTGGGAACATTCCGTGACTAATGACTGAGTTTAGCATTCTCATACATACCTGCACAGTGCATACACAGGCCTACATAATGATGCATTCCTGCATTATATGCAAACACTAAAGTTCCTTAGTGAATAAATATAGTCAATATCTAACCATAAAGCGGGATTTCTTTCTTTTGGCTCAAGGTAAAGCTCACGAATGGAACGCTCTGCCTCTGGCGAGATGAAATTTTACAAACGCGTTCTAATATGCGAATTTCTAGGTGAAAATATAAATCTTCAGCAACCAATTTACTATAAATTCCGATATCTGGACTTTCTACTTTCGAATTGTATAACTCGATACAGCAACAGCCGCCATTTGTATTGGCATCATCTTAAAGTTGTATCATAAATTGGAATCTTGAACAATCTTCTTCCACTAACGAACTGACTAAACAATGGCTACACGGAAAAATGACCTGCTTGAGGATTGTTAGCAAATCCGCTTTGCTTTAAGAAAAACATGTTCATTATTTGATCGATCGTTCGTTCATTTTATATATAAAAATATTGACACGATTCTGTATGCATCAAGTGATATGGGGTATACATATAGTTGCGCCAGAAGCCTTTCTCCATCCATCCAGTGTCTACGTTGTGACTTCTTACCAGAACGCCTCAGCTGACACT
Organism: Bimastos eiseni; assembly: GCA_959347315.1. Classification (NCBI taxonomy): domain Eukaryota; kingdom Metazoa; phylum Annelida; class Clitellata; order Crassiclitellata; family Lumbricidae; genus Bimastos; species Bimastos eiseni. The sequence continues at coordinate 34,971,442 of OY365806.1, forward strand.
CGAGAAACTGGCAAGCAGCTACAATAAGATATATCAAATGCAACGGCGACACTCTTTCACCGACATCGAATGGATTGCCTTTTTCGCATGAAGCTTTCAGACCTGTTGGATGATGTGTCGGCAAGTTCATCTGGACTGCAGTTGTTGCCTCTTGCCAAAACAAAATGCTTGTCCTGGAGCACTAAATTTACTTAGCCTGATATCAAACTTCATCAAAGCTTTTAATTGTCGTTCAGTGTTCTACATTACTGTCAAAGAGCATTTGTTACAGCAGGCCTATATACTGGTTGTGTTATTGCTTGTGTTCATCTATGCATAAGTATTCAAACCCTTTTTCTTGTATTCGCACGGAAAGTGTCAAATAATGATTGCTCATAAAAGGTTGTTTAGACATCCACATGTTTACCACAAATTACCAGAAAAACCTTTGATCAGTTAATCTCGGCGTAAATGTAGGCTAGCACTGATTGGAGATGGAGAATTCAGACCCACCATTGATTACGACAAACAATGTGCATATTATGAAAGTTTACGTTGCTTTAAACTTATTAAAATGTTCTCATAAATTACTCGCCATTTACTCTAGCTTCTTATTGGGCAAATTAAGGAAATATAACGTGGATTTATGCATTTAAAAAAATTAAATGTAAGTTGCGATTGAGTGCAACTCCGTATACGCAGTTAGCAGCGTGAACATGTTTACAACGACACTGTATTACTCCGCATTTTAGATTATCTAATTGAAAGTCATTAATAACATCTATGTATGCACACACAACATTTCTTGCACACACTATCTCAAATAAATTAGAGGAAACATTGATGGCATCCATGTCACACCGAGTCGATCCGACATCGTAGGCCTAAATGTAGCAGCGCAAGATGGGAGGTTAAAATATCAGTGCGCTGAATGACTAATGGCTATAGGCTATTTCCGAAGAATCTCAGACCAGCGTTCTATAGCGCCGTGTTGCTTCTAAAGTTTTGATGTCATTTAGGCTATCATAGAACTTCTTTCCCTGGTTAGACGGCATATAATTTTCTTCAACAGTGATGTAGATTCAAGCTTTAGCTCATCTAAAATACTACCATAATATATGCCACTAGTGACCTATGCAACCGTCGAGACTATAAATATCAGGCAGACGTTGTTGCAGAAACTAGTTTGCATTTATCACAGACCTATTATAGCGAGCGCCATGTAAATAATCACCCTTTGCCCAACGCAGAGGCGGTCGGCCATTGCAGCAACAGTGGGGGAGCCAATAAAAATTGCCGTGCGAGTGGTAAATTGACTTCAGGTGTGAATTGCCATTGTTTCTGCTAATAGATGTCAAACGCGGGTTAAATAGCATGGAGTACGGTAGGACTAAGAGATATTTCCACGACATACGACATGATCCCACATGTAGCCTATGCAAGCTCCGTTATGTGTACATGCAGTATGCAGCCAACCTGAGTTTCGTATCATATACCGTGTCGTATCATGTCAACCAAGCGAAGATTCCTGGAGGGAGAAGGAGATGGGTGTGGGGTGTGGAAGGTCACGGAATAACTGACTATGCATGGGCTATATGATAGTCAGTCTGGCTTCAGACGTGGAAGAGGCTCAATGGATGACAGGTGCAGGAGAGGATATTGGAAGTAAAAAACACAAGATACTATTATCCGTTACTCCATGCATGGATCAGAAACATAGACAGTGAGACCGACGATGAAACGAGAAAGGTTATTAGATAGAACGGAAATTAAAATGCTGAGATGACTCGTACGAGTCTCGCTAATGAACAAGAAAAGGCGCCAATTCATCAGAAAGACAATGCGAGTGGTGAACAGGGTAGGACGTATCAGAACGAGACCACGTGATGAGAAGAGAGGAAGAAAACTGCCTTTAAATAATTAGGAGAGCAGATATCACAGGACGCCGCTGTCTGGGGCGTCTGAAGAAGGGATGGGGAGAAGATGGGATGGTGAGAAAAAGGAATGGGGAGAAGAAGGGATGGGAAGAAGAAGGAATGGGGAGTTAGGCCTATGATACAGCAGGAACTTGAAGAAATAAGACACTGGTTACGGAATCAAAGGGAGAAGAGGGATGCGTGTGACGGACCCCTTCTTTGGTAGGGATTAATTTCAGCCAGAAGGTGGTTGGAGATGTCTTGGGAGAATGGCGGTGGACAGTGGCGTCGCTAGGATCAGAGGTCGGAGGAGGCTGATTGCATATGATTGATGGTAGTCTACTATATCTCCTTCCTAACCCCCAATATTTTTCTAAAAATAACATTGTAACAAGAATCATTTGTTGCTTTATATGCCATGATAATCATGCTCAAGCACTACTATTCAAAGCCGGAAGTCCCGGCTAGATTATAGACACAATAGACTAATATAAGTCTATGCAACGAATATCACGCGAGAAACTCCTGCCAATGATTACATCAAGATGTCAGCAGTCTCTGCGGTAACGCTGTTGAAGTCGGGACGCTCAAGTCATATTTCAATGGAAAAACATTTCCATAATAAAAAATACTCATGAGACGCACGTGTCTCTGCAACTCAATGGCAGCGACGCCCCTGGCGGTGGATAGCAGAAACAATTGGAGACGTTACATTTCATGATGCTCAGAACTTCACGAGAGGTACTAAGCATACTAGGAGAAACTAACATACTTTACCACCACATAGATCTATTTTAATGCCTGTGTCAGACTAAACATACAAATGTAACACTGAATTAAACCGTCTGTCATACGGTATACACGGTTCCCTTAGTACCACGCAATGCCATACGATGCCACCCACACGCTACCGTATACTATACGAAGATATTACGCAGAGTATCATATGCACGCTGTGCCAGACCTATCGGTGCCATACTTTCCATCTGCCTAAAGCCTCTGACGGAACAGCAACGTGACGAAGAAGACATGCATCAGTCTTAGCGGAAGTAGCAGATTGACCGATGGCGTCGGCGGTGGCAGCGGCCGAATCCACCCTTGCGGCGGCGGCCGAGCCATCGTCCGTTGCACGGCCGCATTCGACGGTTGGTCGGTGGGTCGCCGTTCCTTTCTGATCAGACATTCCCTTAGACGACGACGACGACGACGGAACTTCGACCGATCTCTCGTGCCATCCAACGAATGCGCTATATCAAGTATCTATAGCTATATACCCACGGTGTGTCACACGAAGGGAGCCAGACTGGGAGATTCTTGCATCGCCTAGACGTCACTCGACCAATCTCGCACCCTCGTAGTTTATATATCTAGTCTTTGCGCATTCGGGTAGTTTCGACATGGAGAAGGTTCAGGCGACTCGTTTCTCGTTCCGCAGGAAGGGTAGTCAGCAGAAAGGCGAGAGGGAAAAGGAGAGAGCAGCTGCTAGGGAGGCTGCTGCTGCTGCTGCCGCTGCTGCCGCTGCTGCGGAGTTTGATTACGAAAAGATCTCCTACGTCAGGTAACGTCATTCGTCAGGCAAACTGCTCTAAGTAATCGTACGGTTCACACAATCATGTAGGAGTGCATGCCATCAACCTATATAGATATATATGTATATAATATTATGCATATATTCATGCATGCATGACCTAATGTCTGTGTATAAAACATGTATGTATGTATGTATGCATGCATGCATGCATGCATGCATGTATATATGAATGTATGTATGTGTATGCATGTATATATGTATGCATGTATATATGTACATATGTATGTACGTATGTATGTATGAATGTATATATGTATGTATGTATGACTGTGTGTATGCATATACGTGTGTATGTATGTATATTTATTTGCGAAATATTTATGTGTGGCAATAGCCTCTCAATGGAAACCGTAAAAGATTTAAAGGAGTGTAAAATAAAGCATAGATTTTCTGAAGCAATCTCTCTATACCAGTGAGAATCGGATGGTTGGTTGATAAGCTTAGACTCAAACGTTGCAAAGCAACCTAGCTCTATAGGTACCGAGCAGGCGTCATGTAAACATGCATTAATTATACATATCTCTACTTTACATCATTTACACGTAATAAAATGACCTCACTATAATTGTGATAGAAATATGGCTCCTGGCGCTATAATATTTTAATTCCGAGAATTCCGTTCCGATTGCTTGAAATCAGAACACAGAGAACGTCTTCATTCAGCGTTACTGCAAGAGGTCAAGGTTCAAGATCGAAGGGGACGCTGTAACTTGATCTCTGGCAATTGAAACATGCGTTGCAAGTCAGCAGGTGCGTGACGCGAACGCTAAGAACCCGTTCTATATGGTAATGAGGTCAAACTCCAAAACATCTCTTGCGCGAAAAAAAAATTGCACCCAAGAGCCTTGGTTTCATTTTCGTTTTATTTTTATCAGCTTGTCGTTCAAACATGTCACATTATATCAACGTTTTTATTTTAATCCAAATTAGATATATAAAATATAAATATAAATTAGATATATAATATATAAATATATAAATATATAAATATAGATTTGGGTAGTGCTTTTTGTAGAAAAAAAGGTGCCGGAACTCATCTGTATTTGTCTTTATATCAAATATATGTCAAAAAATGACGCAGAAATTAGCTATCAAATTATAAAATAAATTTTATAGGACACAAACTATAAAACTATAAACTCACTTTTATAACAAATCCCAGAGTTTTTTTCCAAATTTCGTCAGACAAATCATCTCGACCCCCTTCCTTGCTATTAGTGTCTACAGCTGAATGTCTTCCCCGAAGTAACCACAAATCAACATACTTTGAAGGATCGAAGCGTGTGAGTGGTGGTCCCGCTAATCTGATGAATAACAGCGATGAAACTGTTTTGGTCATCAATGAAGCTGTTGTTGAAGTGATGATCAGATTCATCTGTGAAAATCCTCGTTCGCATTCACTTGAAGAAATGGGGATAGTATGTAGAGCGTGTACCAAATGAAGTAGTTTTTCAGGACATGTTTTTTCTACAAGGTATTCACGGAATCCACGAATCATTTCTCTTTCATTTAATTGTAGTCTTATTGACAAGTTTCTTATTTCAGTTTCTCCAAATGTCAGCTGAGCGTTAATGTTTTCTGGCCAATGTTTTTGGTCTAAGATGCGAGCCCACTGAGCTAATTCAACGTCTTCGTCAGCAAGCAACCTTTTCTCAATTGACTCTTTTAGTTTTATATAAAAGGCATTCGGATCAATAGCAGGATCATTTTTGCAATCTTTCTTGTGAAGTAAAATGCCATTAAAGTGGAGATTCTGTGCAGCAGCTGAAGCACATTTGTAATAGGATCATTTTTGCAATCTTTCTTGTGAAGTAAAATGCCATTAAAGTGGAGATTCTGTGCAGCAGCTGAAGCACATTTGTAATAGGATCATTTTTGCAATCTTTCTTGTGAAGTAAAATGCCATTAAAGTGGAGATTCTGTGCAGCAGCTGAAGCACATTTGTAATAGGGACCAACATTTTGTCTTCTTTCTTCGAATACTTGTACAAGTGCTTTTATTTTTTGATTTGCCTTGTACAGATCCATGTTGCGCTCTTGGAGGTCCAAACTCAACTCCGATAATTCTTGGAGAGCATCACACATCAATCCTAGATCCATTAAAAACTCTGTAGATGTAATTTTCTTTTTTAAACCTTCATAAGTGCATTTATCATTTTTGTCCCTTGTAGGATCAACCATCGCTTCTTCGAAATGCTTCACCAGCGCTTCATAATTTTCCCATACTGCAAAAACTGAACGGAAACTAGATGACACCCATCGTGTATTTAAAATTCGACCAATTTTCAGCAGGTAACATCAAGTAATTCCGCACATGAATGTAACTCTCTGCTATTTTTTGGGGAAGCATGATACACGACGTAAAGCTCATCAAGAAATGATTTAAAACTATTGATTCCTGAAATCTCCTTAACAGTATCGCCTACTGATAATTCCAGATAATTAGCACAATGCCAAACTATAACAGAAGGAAATTTTTCAGTGAGTAATTTCTTAACGCCACTTTTGCATCCTAACATCACTGCTGCGCCATCACATGCTAAAGAAACTAAATAATTCTTCAAGTATTCTTCTGTCATCCCATAAGAATGAAGACATTCGAGTAAAGCATTAAATACTCCTTTAGCCGTAACGCTTTCAAGTTTCACTAAATCCAAAAATAAATTGATTGGTGAATTCATTCCACTGCCTTCTACACGGCTTCGAATGTACACAATCAGTGTCGATTTTTGGCTTATAGTGGTTGACTCATCAATCATTACTGAAATCTTACTCTTTGATTTCACGACTTCTGCAATCATGTTTTTCCTAATTTCGTTACCAATATGATTGACAATATTAATGCATGCGTTTGTAGAATGAAGAATGCGACCCATTTCAACTTCGTTCATTTCTTGTAGATCAATTTCCATTTCAAAGTTATTAAAGGATTGATTTCCTTTTGCAACTTTATATGCAATTCGAAAAATGTTTGCTGTTACAATTTTCTCACGCGTTAAAGACTTTAAAATAATGTTCTCAAGAGTCTCCTTTTCAGCTTCTGTAACCATCTTTAATGCAGCTTGATGTCCAACAGATTCTTTGTGATCAAAAATGTTCTTTCGCAGCGACCTCAGCTGTTGCTTTCTATCTTTGCCATAATAAGATATTTCATTATTCGTCCATTCTTTAGATATTTTCATTCCCATCTTGGCTTCTACGCCAAGTGTTCCCACTTTCGGCAGGTAGTGCAGCCAAGCTTCTTTTCTTGAAAGCAGAGCCACTCGTTTTTGGCACATAAAATCTGTTTTTGCTCTAATGTCCAGCAACTTGGCCAGTCGTCATTGGTGTAATCGTCTGCAGAAGGTACATCCGACGTCGTAATTTCCATTTCTTGTGTTTCTTCTGTACTTGATCTGATTTTTTTCTTAACCGGAGAGCCAGCTGAGAAGAAGCTGGTGATTTTTTTAATTTTCAAATTTGGGTTAATTTGTTCAATTAATATTTAAATTAATTTACAACTGAATTTACAACGCCGATAACAGGAAACGATTATAAATAATGACGTCATATTTACTATGAGCGCGTTTTATATAATACCACAGAGGAAGCACAGAGTTCGCTGGCATAGGCATACATTAGATAGTTCGGCCAGCGGAAGTTTACTGGGCGCCATTTGTTATTGATATATTTGCATATCTTTTATAATAGAACAAAAAACCCAAAAAATGTAACTTTTGCAATTATATTTTAAATCATAACGAAAAAAAGGTGCCGGAACGCCGTTTCGGCGCGTTCCGTCAGAAAAAAGCACTGGATTTGGGTTATATGCGCATGTGCGGCATTGTTTACCATATGTAGAAGTAGGTCTTATAGTATTCATGCATAGCAGTGCATATAGCCAATTAACAGATAACCTATTTAGAAAGTTTTTTCTGGCATGGCCTAGGCCTAATGACCTTCCATCCGGTTGACTCAGTTTAGAGCTATAAGCTATAAAATCAGAGAGCTAGTAATTTAATTGGGTAATTGAAACTACGTAATTTCAATTACAATTGTAATTGTTAATTTGTAATTTGCTGCCCAAAATCAATGTAAATTGCAATTTGTAATGCAAATACATTTTTGCCTGTAATTTATAATTTCAAATCACATTATGAAAAATAAATTACTTTTGTCACTTGACAATGAAAACTCGATAATGTAAAAATTAATTGGATCATAAATCGTCTTACTTTGGTATTTGTAGTATAACAATTACTTATTTTAACAATTTAATGCTGTCCTGCCTTCTTCTGCACTGATAGAGAGAGTCTTCAGTTAGCAAGCATGATCAAATTGTAAGGTCTAATAGACATCGTCTCACGGATAGGCCTACACTTGTGAACATTATCACTGCATCACCCTGCCAAATATCCCTGCTAAATATCGGTTTTGTGCATTTAAAGTCAGTTTTTCTAGTTATGTCACCCAAATTAGTATGTAAACAAGCATGACATCAGCATTTTCCTCTAATCTTACAGGAATACCTGTGCAAATCTGATTTTTGATGCAATGAAAAAAATAAGAAAAATTCATTGGTGCTTTTCATTGCCATTATTTTTTTGTACCACCGCTAGCTCTGATCACAGGGTGATGCAACATTATTTCCGCCACTGTAAATTGTTTGAACAGCTGCTGCTTCTGAAAGAAAATTAAGTCAGCGGTTTCTGACAATGCTATGAAAAACAGAAGGAACACAGAAAGTACATATTCCTTGCAGAATTTTGCCTGCATTTATTGTCCCTGACAATGTTAGCAATTTGTCATTTGGTGTAATTGAAATTACGTAATTTGTAATTAGTAATTTCCAGCTAAGCTCTAAAGTAATTGGTTATCTGTAATTCAATTACATTTGACCAGTAATTGGTATTTTGTAGTTCAATTACATGTCAGCCTGTAATTTGCCCATCCCTGTACAAAATATAGGGTGACACGAAAGTTCGTTCACTGTTTTCAAAATGCGTTTTCTCAGTAATGGTCTGATATTTTAATGATATTTTGTCAGTGCATACACGATTCAAATGAAAGATATTGGTTTAAATTTGGCTTTAATCCGGTCAGTGGTTGTTGTCATTATATATTCTAAAAATTGAAGAGGACCAGTTTTCCGGACAAAAACTGCCATGCGATACAGTTTGTTCATCATAATATCATTGTAAGCAAACTGTTGGGTCTATTAAACCATAACACAGTATTATTACCTATGGGTCTTACAGATGTAGGCTATTAGCGTACAGTATTTTCGTTAAATCTGCTTAATGCTAGCACTGACTCTATACGGCATAGACTGAATCATTCGATCGCCACGCAAGTTGGAAGCGACGTTTGAGCTGCTTAATGTTCTTTGACTCAGGATCTTAATAAACTCAGAAAAACTAAACGCTCCAGAAGTTTTCAATAGGAGAGAAATCCAGAGAGCTCTTTTGGCTAATCTTTCGGCTTTATGCGTGACGGGAGTTTGTAGTCTAGCCACTTCATCCCCACACCATCACTGACGGACGAAACTTCAATTGTGGAGCAGAAGGATCCTTCTCCTCCTGTGAACCCAAACCTGTATCGTTAAATGGATTCGGTACATAAAACACCTTGAACGGCGATTCATCGATGAACAAAACCTTAGACCAGTCTTCCACAGTCCAGTGTCGATGCTCCCATTTCTACTCAAATAAGCGGCGTGAATAATGATGACGTCACATGCAGGCACGATCCAGAAGTGCACTTCGCGCGCCGCAGTGTACGCTGCCACGTTATTTAACTACCGTTCGACCTAACATTTTCAGGGTTATTTCATATGGTTTAGGATAGGTTTTAGGTTTATTAGTTTATTTGGCAATCAAACATAGGCAATGAACAAAATGCACGATAGAGAAAAAACAGCAAAGTTAGACTGCCCAGGAGGCCCAATTAGAGATCAATTGTTCCCGCTAGTTAGGGCCACATGGAAAACAGACTTTTTGCCAACACTTTGGTGAATCAAATGGAAAAGTAAAAGCTTGCAAAGGCATATCCTGCCATAAACCCAACGATTTCCATTTCACGACAATGCTTAACTAAGATACATACTATACAAAAATACGTGTAACAATTGTGAGTCATGAATACGCTTGAATAATATTTAAGAGATCGGAATTATTTTTACCGAGATATTTAAGTTTGAAAACTGTGAATGAACTTTTGTGTCACCCTATATTTCTATTTTCTATGAATTTATGATCTCAGGTGTTCGGATCTTAGCCGGTCGCGCAATCCGCCCAAACGCCGGAAATTCAATTAGCACAAAGACCACCCAACCAGTTGCATGACCTCCGGGTCTTCTGATATGCAAGCAATTTATTGACCTAATTGAAACGCTGCTGGGCAATCAGGCTCATCAACTAACAGAGACAGAAATAGACAGACATGCAGATTGGTAGACAAGCAGATGCGCAAGAGCCAAAAGGGACAAACGAAAGAAAGCAGATGGACAGACAAGCAATAGTAAGGACATGCAGGTATAGTTCTGACCGCAGGGGCAAACATACAAGTGGAAAGGAAGCGACGCAAGCAGTTCAATCTCTACTCCTCAGCCAACCTTTATCTCAAGTTCGCCGTCGAAATGTTCCTGTTGCATAAATTTCGTCTTGACGTTTTATTTAATCACAAATTGTTGAATAGCCAACAGATAGTGAAAACTTTATATTCAATTGAGTAATCTACAGATCGAACCAAGAGAGTAAAACGAGCTTTCTGACAAAACTAAAACTAAATGAAAAGAAGGATTTCTTATGTGGAGCCGTGGCAATTTTAGCTTACATTCTTCAAAATATATAATAATTCTAGACTACAGCTCGTATAAAGTTAATTGAACGTCCTACTCAAATTTAACCGGTCCAACTCAAATCTAGTTGATCCAATGCATAGGAATCTGAATCGAGTTAAGCTGAAGCTCAACTCAATGTTGCTGGTCTAACTCAACTAATTGATTGCCTTGTCAGAATCTAGTTATTAATTTAACTTGTCGCCCAATTAAAGCGTTGCTGGTCTATTTCAAATCGAGTTGACCCAACTCATATTATGGATAGCCCGTATTTAGTTTGCCACCATGACCTGACTCAAACCTATAGCTGCCCAATAGAAATCGACAGAGAGGTGTAGGCAGAAACGCGGTGTATAAGGTTATTAGATAGAACGTGAATCATGCATGAGCAACAGAGTCTCAGTTTTACTAATTCGCCAACTCCGTGTCTGGGATATTGCTGGCTTGGTTTGGCTGGCCTGCTTGGGCTGGCTTGGTTGGAGTCTTCTGCTTGCTTCGTTTAATAAAGGATCAACTGCGTCTGTCTTTTATGAAACGCAATGTGTCTCACGCGAGGATATTGATAAGTAGCACAGACATTTGGGGGTTGATCGCTGTTTGAGTTCGATTTCTCCAATTTCGCAACACTTACTCTGCAAAAGAACAGCCATCATAAAATTGTCTGTTGATTCCCCTACTAACAACAGTTATGGAACCATATAATGCATAGGTGTCTGTAGCTAGCAGCAGATCCCTTCACTCAGCAATACAGTTGTTCTGGCTGTTCCCTAACTGGAAATTTTAGCCTTCGTTCTAGGCCTACAGAATGGCTGCCTCACTGCCATGATGCCAGTTGTGACATTAGAAGCTTCTAGCCATTTCTTTAGATCTATTCACCAGCGAAAGTAGAATAATCTAGTCGATTGTGGTCTTGTGCTCACAGGTCAAGAATGTCTCTGAATAATTATGATTACTATAGTTATTCATCAATTGAAATAAAAGAAAGAAAACACAAAATTGCCCATCCTGTGCGTAATCTACATGTATCGTATGTATCCACTATCTGAACATAATTATGTACAACGCCTTCAAAAACATGTCTTGACGTTTTTCGCTATCATCCCACCCCATTGTATCAGCCATCTTCATCCCATCCAATCCTTCATCCCATAATTTTTATATTCGGCCCAACTGCGTCGCTTGCCAATAATCCAGAAGCAGTCGATGACTGCATAATCCGTTTCTTAAAAGCAATCCAGTGAGAAACAATCGTAACTCGAGACTCCAGGAAGCCAGTCAGGTATTCGTCGGAATCCCTAGCAATGTCAAATCTAGCCATTGGAAAACTGCAACTGCAACTGCAATCTCTTTCTCTCTCTCTGCCTCTGTCTCTGTCTCTGTCTCTGTTTCTGTCTGTCTTTCTCTTTCTCTGTCTCTCTATATCTATCTATCTATCTATCTATCTATCTATCTATCTATCTATCTATCTATCTATCTATCTATCTATCTATCCATCCATCCATCCATCCATCCATCCATCCATCCATCCATCCATCCATCCATCCATCCATCCATCCATCCATCCATCCATCCATCCATCCATCCATCCATCTATCTATCTATCTATCTATCTCTGTTTATGCCTGTCTCTGCTTTCTGTCTGTTTGTTTGTATGCCTGTCTGTCTGCCTCTTTATCTATAAAGACGAGTCTACGGGTATTTTTCTCTCAAGTAGCGGAACAGAGCATCTTTTAACATGTATATCACGCTTGTTTCTTAATGGTGAACTTTTGCAATGTGGCGGCAAGCTGTAGCAATCGAAAAGACTACATCATATGCGCTCAATATAAAGTATGTGGTAAAATACTGTATGCACAAACTGCACATGCAATTTCCTGGAAGGATTTCTGGGAGTGCAGAAGAAGGCTATGATATTAACGATTTCCTGAGGTGATATGGGATCAAAGAAAATGATGGAATGAGACACGTCTTTCATGTATCTAAGTCGTCACTTAGATATTCGGAAAAAAGGGTCAATAGCTTGAACAATCCGGAAGATGATGTTAGTAGAGTATGTACATAATCTTTCATGAGTTATAATAAACGGATTAATTACTTTGTAATCACGGTGGATGATTGGACCGAAAAGGACCTCTCCACAAACCAATCAAGGACGACAACAATAGTACTGCAAAATCGAACCAACCTCTTTTAAATTTTGATAGACAGCAAATTTCCTAAAAAAATGTGAGCGTATAGTTGTATATGGCTTAAAAAATAAGGAGGAGTCTGGCAAAAATGTATTCGCTCCCGCCGCAATGTGCAGAGCCCTCGCTCGCTGGTAGTTCATGTGCTCCAAGGACTTTCTGGACGTATACCAGCAGATATCTCGAGAAAGCACTTACAGTAGCGTCAAAATTGGGAAATTGAGCGGAGGTCACCTTGAATTCGTAGGGACATCACCCGCTGCACTCCACGTCTTCGTCCGACAGCCCCGACGTATAACCAAAGATTTTGCCGACGGCCCAGAACGACACACTTGCACTTTATTTAATCAGGAAATGTGTGCGTCATGTAAGCTCCGATGGTAAGGTAGCGTCTACGTGTCATCCGCACGCTTTGCCATTTCATTTTTAGGGTCTGACCGCATGGAGGTCGGAGACACCAACCAAATACGATGCAGTCCGAAACCCCTTGGACAATGCTGGCGCATCATAATTCTAACCACAGAAAGGCACGGTTCCAATCTTGCATACATAAGTAGACGTCCCAATTATAGATGTTATCTGGGATAGCGAGAGAAGCTTGCGTTTCCGCGAGTGTGACGTGACTGGTCGAGCAAAATTTTATATATATACACACATATAATACATATTTAATTGAAACATATGAATTTATCCTCAACAGCTTGGTGACATGGAGCAGGTTGAACAGTCAACGCCTCAACAGTCGTTGAGGCGTTTGGTATATACGCCGTGTAGAAACACCGTTGGACAGTTTCTCTCTCCACGATTCTGGAAGATTGTGGATGTGACTGATTTCGGTCGGAAGTCAGCCGTTGAGACAGGCGACAGCACCTTAAGCAATGGATGAATTATTTTCATTTTCCACTACATCGGGACTAAGTTTACCAGTTAGGCAATCACTTCAGAGCGCGTGGGCTCATCTTGACGGAGGTGCGAGGCCGGAAGCTCATTTTTTGAGCTGTGTGTTTGTCGAAGCCTGTCTAGTATTTGGCAGATTATGATGTCAGCTATAATCTGTCGACCCCGATCAGCCGTGGATTTGCACTCATGCGGAACGTACTCATAGTCCTCTGAGACCGACGCTTCTAAAAGGTCTGATCAGCTGAGGTTTATATCCATCTAATTCTCTGCAGGGCGGGAATTGTAATCTTGCCAGCCCGTTTCCACGGCTCCTCGAGGCCATCAATGGGTTCGGTTGAGCAACGATGGCCGCCGGTGACCCTTTCAATCAATTCTGCGATCTGTCTTGCAATTGTCTCGGTCTCGTCGACTCAGTCGGCACGCATAAGCCAGCTCTTGACTCTGAGGAGATATTGTCTCTGGTCGCAGGAAAAACGGATCAGAGAAAGGCACAGTGATCACTCTCATTGGATATATTCTGTCCAACCTCTTCAGCGTGTCAGCGTAGAAGTGGTCCCATGTCACTTGTACTTCCGTTATGTCCCGGATGTAAGACAAGTCCGTATCTGACAACGCACGAAGCAGCGCTGCATGCTGGTTCTTAGGCCGCTTTCAATGATGGCTTGATGGCTATGATGGCTTGTCCTGTATATGTTGTATATTTATATAATACATACATTTTATAACAAATATATATGTTATGGTACCAATCATATAAGTAATTGTATACTTACGATTGTATACTGTAATTGAAATTATCTACATTCGTGTGCATTAATATGATTAGACCTGCTTAACACAATATTGGCTATAGAGCGACATATTCTACCAAATGTCGCCTGAAGATCATATTGAAGGCGAATGATTTATATGCCAATAATATTATTGCACAGCCTTATCGAAGCGCTATAATTTACAACATACTACAGCCTTACAGCCCAGCGTTGCCTAGGACGGAATTCTGGACGCAGCAGGCGCGTCTTCGATCCTGAAATTGTTTCCGTGTTGGTAATTCCGATCGCGAGTGTTCCATATGTCGAGCGCTCCGAGTGAGGTCGTCGCTTTATATATGTAACTAACGCAACTGATTTTCATATCAAAATTAGCACAATATTTCGATAGTGCGAATGCAAATGGCGGTTGTTATTGTATCCAATTTTGGCGAATTGTGCAATTCGAAAATAATCAGGAATAATAATAATAATAATAATAATAATAATAATAATAATAATAATAATAATAATAATAATAATAATGATGATGATGATGATGATAACGATATAGCCAATATATTATGATTTCGAAAATTGTGTGTGTACATAGTGTCTATATTGTTCTTTGTTTATAACATATGCCTAATATATAGTTCAAATGCATGCCAATCTAATTCTCATAAATAAATTTAGGCCCAAACCCCCCAGTAATTGATTCATGAATTCATCTCAAATCATCTTACAATACATATTATAAGGAAGTGAGTCACGAATTATCTTAGTGTTGAGCTTGCATTGCCAAGTAAAGGCAAGTTAGACTTACCACGCTTCATGTTGATATAGGAACACTCGTGTGCACAAGGTCTGTAGCAGAGTAGCGACGCCTTTGGACCGAAAAATGAACGCGAAGACAGATTTATATAGGGACACCGACAAGAAAGACGGATAGTGGCTAAGAAAATAAACGGGCATATAGGCGGAGAGAAAGACAGACAGACAGACAAAGAAAGAGGCAAAGATACAGACAGTTTACATATATCTCTGTGTTCTATATTTTCCTCTGACGTCGGTCCTCTCGACCTCTATGTCTTTTACGATGTCCTCTATAAACGCTCGAGTGACTCCTTCAATAACTATCTGCGACAGCTAAGAGAGTTCTCTCTTTCTCTGTCTCTCTCTCGCCTCGCTCTCTCTGCGGCCATTTGTCTATCTCTGTAAATCTCTCTCTGCCCCTTTCTCTTGCTCTCCCCTCACCCATCTTCTCTCCTCTATTACACTCTTTCCTCTTCCATTTCCCGTCCGTATCCCGTGTCTTTCTGACAATCCATACGTCAAACCCAACAGAAATAAGGGAAAGATGGAATACGATGAGGAACTTCGTGTCCCATCTGATTTCCCTTCAATCTTTTGTGCATTTGCTGTATGTCACTCCCCGCTTCCAAAATTCATACCCCCTTTCTATCCATGTCTATCTCTATTCCGGTTTGCCTCTGTCCTCCCTCTTTCTCCCATCTCTCTGTCTCTCCTCAGCGTCGTCTCTTCTCGGCTTCTACTTCCTTCTGTCTCTTTGACTTGGCTGCTTCCGTTAACTCGAATCAACCTGTAAGAGCCAATTGATAGAATATACTCATATGCCATAAATTATTGCAATACGTAAGTTTTCCTTACTCTGCATAATCTAATCCTTTCTCTATGCCGAGCTAATTTAATAACTTAACAAAATACAAACAAACCCGACCATAATTATTATAGGCAGTCGCTTCGACTGTTGTCTTGTTCATCATCTTTTAACATTTTGACTTTTGTACCTGTATTAAAGTGCTTAAACTGTTAATGTACATGAACGGTAGATATTTTAACTTGTATCCTGTGATTGTTTGACTATAGTTAACGGTAAATCGATATAATTTTTGAAATAACTAAATTATTGATCTACCGATGAAAGGTCATCAAAATTCTGGTTTTCTAGAGTTTTACTTAATGTGGGGGTGGCCCTAACTAACGGGCTATACAGTTCCTATTTGGATCTCCCTCGGTGATCGGCAACAGTACTGTCTATGATTACTTGAAACCAGAGGTGTAACAAGGTTTTGAAAAGTGGGGGGGAGGGGCATAATTTAAAAAATATTGCGCGAAGCGGAATTTTTTTTTTTGCCTCCCACTTTTTGAATTTTTCCTCCCAGAAATTTGAAAAATGGGGGGCACAAATTATCTTAACAAAAGTATTCTTAAAAATCCATTGGATAAACATAAAAAAGAACTAATTTGGGGGACACATGTTGGCACTGAGCACTAAAACTGGGGGGGGGGGAGCGGTGCCCCCTGCCCCCCGCTTGTTACACCCCTGTTTGAAACATTTGTATCATGTTCTATGCTGTATTACTGAATAAAGCACTGATTGATTGATTGATTTGACTGATCTACAGCGTTTAATATGTTTTTTATAGAAATAAACTAATATAAATTCACACATACATACTTTACACCTGCCTTATGTCTAATTTACCGTACTTTACCTTACGTTGTCGTATCAACATCGTATACTGTCTGTTCCTGTACAGTCAGACTGTGGCGAGAGACATCTACGAAGATCTTCTCACGGAGTATACATTCAGCTCGGACCAGGTGCTCGAGCTGTCTGGATTTCACAGCGCAGTGGCCATCACAAAAGTAAGTCTTTACCTGTCAGTAAATGAGGTCAGATCACTAGGTCATGACATTTAATGACCGATCCTGACCTTTAATATTCTTATGATCGGTCCTATGGAAATGCTTGCAGGATCAGTCCACGGTCCTCAAACTTTGAACCTTAACGAAAATAGGGTGAGGTCACTGAAGTATAATGACATTTTCGCTAATATATGCCATAACCGACCAGAAATATCGACCTAGAGCGGAAAAGGATACTTGTTGATTGATGTGTAATGCAATGTAATGGGGAAAAATCATATAGCTCCCTCGTTACCTCTCGAAGGCACTACGAGCGACAGCGGGAACAGTGGGAACGCTGTCAGACCTCGTTATGAACGACAACTTAATCTGCATAAATCGTGATTGATACTCGAACAGCTCATAAATTTCTTTAGATAGATTCTCGTAGGCACGCGCTGCACCCGATCAACAAATTCTCCTGCAGACAAATCGCTTGTAGCGAATTCGGAATTCTTGATCCCTGTTACACCGAGAACCAAGAAATACCTTAATGAAATCCTTATCGGCTTTCGTGATGCTATATATTCATTATCTCTCGTGTGATTCATCTTTGTGACTTCGCTATAGAGTTGAACCCTGAACTCTGACCTATTCCACAGCCATTCAGCTTCATCAGGCGCCGTGCCGTAGGAACATTAAAGATGCTTAAATAATTAATCAGGTCACGTCACGACTTGAACCGTTTGCATTCGCAACGACTGCCAATCAGAGGTGTTGATGGCTAGTCTGGTCAACGTATGTGAATAGCTCCTTGTCTACCATGCAACGGTTTCCTTAGCTCCGTTAATATATATCTTTTAACACCAATATTTTCGGAATTACAATTTGAGGTAAAAATGTCGAAAGCGTTCACCTGCCTATTTCCTCAAACGTTGTCAGCCATTGAATTTAGAAAGACCTACACTGTTTGTCCCGTTAATAAGTCATGTGGCAGCACGGTACGGGCGTGCATAAAAGGGCGTGACACGAAATCCACGAATAAAAGGTCCTGTCAAGAACGTGCGCTGTCACATAAGGGTGCTGTCACACAAGTGTGCTGTCACATATTAAGGACGCTGTAACATAAGGACGCTGTAACGCGAGGGCGCCGTGAAATGAAATCCTTGCTTAATAAGACCGCGTTCTAATAATTATGAGCGCTCTTGAATTGACGAGGTCGCTGGATAGTAAATTTCCGTGAAAGCATACGTAATGCCAACATTAAATCGCTCGTAAACGCAATGGCAGTTCGAAATATCACCCCTTCGTTTGCACGCTATCTCGTATCACAACACACTCATATTAACATTTGACGGCGACCTCATCGTCATCAATGTTTATCGAAAGATGTCGCTGTGGGAGGGAGTTTCATCAGCCAAACGGAAGCATAGACATACCGTTGTCATCAACCCAAAGAGAGCCGGAAATGAAACCTTGGTCTTACAGCATTAACAACTGAATGTCCATCTTGAGCCTAAATTTGCATTAAAAATTATTGACAAACAAAAATTCAGCAAAATGATGTCGCGATATCGGGACGCGCCTGACATTTTATTTTCGGAGGTGGGTGAACTGAAAAGGGTTTTTCGCGACTTTATGGCGTCATAGACTTATTGACACGTGACGCTGCTCGCTCTTGTGGACGTCAGTGCGGCTAAAGACAAGATTGAGACAACGAGAAAAGGGAAACTCGTTTAAGTGCATTTTGTAAAGATTTACAAGCGAGTTCATCGATGGAATGGCTGCGATTGTAGTTAAACGATCGAACATTTTGTTGACTATTATCTGAAATGCTTCGAACTGGATGGGAGCCAATCCTCTTCGTGTCAGGGTCTGTGTAGTCCTTGGACCACTCCTCTGCATTCAACACTCCACAGCTGATATGTCCCTAGTGATCAATGCGCTTTACAAAGTTTCAACACATGCATACCTAACTGTTAATGTAATAGTAAAATAATGTATAAAGCGCCACTCAGAAAGGTCAGTGGAACTCCAGACTCGGGTCAGTGACATCACTGACGAAACGGACGGTTTTCAGGCGCTTGGGATCTGAGGGGAAGAGACTGAGGATGAGGAACTCTTGCCGCAGGTCCTGATGGGAAAGACGATTTCAGCATGACAGACCAAGACAAGTAAAACTAATGGACTGGGTCGTAGCGATGCGCCTAAGGGACAACCAACGCCAGGAGGCCAGAGGCAGACTATCGAAGGGAGGCTAGGCCAGGCAGAGAGGAGATCAGCACTGTATAAATTACTAGGCCAATTAGGCGACAGAAGTTGAATTTTAAATTTTTTAAATGGGAAAAGTATAAGTTAGCGGGCCAGTGGACTTCGGAAGAAATGTTCAATTACTGTGTTACACTGTTATTAAAGTGTAAACTAATACACTCAATAAGTTAATACTTTTATTTATATTCCTTTTTAAACATAGAAACAAACTGGCAGTGTTGGTTTCTCTTCCTGCTGTAACATACGTTAAAATTTGTGGATTTCAATATACAATGTCAATATATTTGGAGGGGCGGCATAGAAATCTTGGTCTAGGGTCCGAAAATTGATAAATCTCCCTCTGGATGAGGTCAGAGTACAAATTAGGCATAGTGGAGCCGAGAAGACAGTTGCGCATGAAGGTACGAATCTTAAACTGGATGCGTTGATGGCCAGGAAGACATCCACTGAATATTTGCTTGTCATTTTACCAATATTTCTTCTCCAAGACACTCTTCTTTTGTTCATTACCCCATGTCCCATTCATCACGCCCCTTTATCTAAATACTCTCCTCTTTAGTCGCTCTCCCCATGTCCTTCTCTTCTCCTGTCCATCGTTGCCGTTGTCCCTATCCGTTGTCGTTGTCCCTCTCCGTATATTCCTTTCTCTGTGTATATATGAGAGTCCCTCTTCGTGCTGCTCTTTCGTAGAAGGAGACGTTATCAGTCCGTCTCATCATATATAAAAGCGCAACAAATCATGTTTTCAGCCGAAAAACAACCATAAATAGAAACTTATTCTTCCTCCTACCAAACCTCTCTCGTTCTTCTTTCCTTCTTGCTTCCGCCGTCACGGACATCGTTGGCTGCTCTTTTGGCCTCTGTGTCGCTGGATCTACTGCTAATTACATGTTTATTCATCTGTGATTAGCACACAGGTGTGCCTTCCATCCTCCCGTTCTCCTCATACCTGATTATTATTACTGTTTTATTGCTGATGTACGCTGGTGACGTATGTCTGTGCGTTTGTGACTTTGGATCTGTAAGTCAGCCTATCTGTGTTATTCCGTCCTATCTCGCGGTAGCCCTGTAGCCATGCTGCTGTCTTTGTTTACGGTGTCATCTTTGTCTCGCTGTTTGGGCCTTGTTTTGATACATGTACAAGCACGTCTCAGTCTCTGTCTCTGTCTCTGACTTTGGGATTTTGTCTTACATTACTGCATCCTACTTACTCTATTTAAGCGTCTATCTCTGTCTTTGTTTCAGGCTCAATCCCCTTATGTACGTCTTTCTATCTGTGTCTATCTTTATCTATATATATCTCTCTGTCGCAATATAAATGTAACTGATTTCGTTTCCCTATCTCGCCCAGCGGATCTGCCGCAAACTCTCTCCATCGTCTAATTGAAAATCGACTGAACGGCGATTGGTTTACTAAATATAGGCGTATAATACTATTAGATAACTATGTACATATACATATATGTACAAAGCATACTGTCGATATGTTTAATACATGTATTTTATATATATTTACTATTGACTGGCTGTATTTTTCTGCAGCAAGTAAAGAATCAATTGCTGTATGTAGACGCTTTAGTATTCCAGTTATACCGCTGGTCGAAAAGTCACGATTTTCTCCCAAATCGGAGATGTCACAAACTTCTGTGGTCAATGGCCAATGTCCATGCCATTTCTATTGCAAGTGCATTTTCATCGGATGGTTGACTATCCGCGACTCAGAATCATGTTTTGGTGTGACTTTACGCGCGTTGCAATCTGCGATGGGCCTAATAATAATAATAATAATAATAATAATAATAATAATTGAAACGTCATATCTGTTCCAACGTATCTCGGTTGTTTTTCAGCGTAGGAACGCCGCCTGCCTCTTCGGGACATTGCCACCATTCACTTAGCTCGCCAACATGGGCGATAACAGCATAATGGGAAACATATATGTATAATAATAATAATAATAATAATAATACCACTAATAATTACAATAATAAAAATGTAAAGCAAGATATAACAAATGATGCTGAAGTAGTGATAGTAATAATAATGATAGTAATGAGAACAGTAATGATAATAGTAATAATAATAATAATAAAATGAGATTAATTATTATAATGGTAATTGTAATAATAATTGAAATAAAAATAATAATTATTATTATTAATATTGTTATCACTATTATATACATGATTATTATTATTGTTACAATAAATATTGGGCTAATTCCAATTCTAATGGATTGACAAATTTCAGCATCTAATTCCAATTCTAATTAATCAGCAATTTGCCGAATCGATTGGCTGATCGATTCGCTGTTTGTCTGTTTCCACTCGATTAGCAATTCAACTAATCGTACCCATCTCTGCTTTTCGCGAGACATGTAGGTCAAACCTATCGGCCGCCGTCCCACACATTTGTCTGCTGGTCAAAATTCAATTTTGATTTAGGAAATTGACGTATAACGGTGTACCAGATGCAGAGGCACAGTATACAAGCGACTATCAGTTGAAACGATTTTTGAGTCGAAACTTCCAGATGGCAACGGAATATTTAACCTTGAGTGAATATAATTATTATGCACAAATTGTTCCTGTGACCGTAACGACAGTTGCAACAACTCTTGTCATCATCACGGCCTTAGAAACAAATACATCGCCTATCTCGGTTCTTACTGCGTGCTTGCGTAAATAAAGCAGCGCTATATGAGTTTCCGAGAGTCTATTCTTTCGTCCTCCTTTACTCTGTCTCAGATTTATTAATTTAAAATAAATTTGAGCGACTTTATTAAAGGCGATATATAAGAGTCCAAGTGCAAACTGTATTTAAGAGGAAATCCGAGGTGTAGAGTTCTGTACAAAGAAAAATACGGGTCTTGTAAGAACGCAATGTTCCTCGGTTTCTAATTAATCCACAAGAAGTATTATTATAGCCTATGCATGAATTTAAGTATGCATGGGAGTCGACCGATCGCAGACGAGATGAGCGGCTCATGAGTCCAGGAAGAGCTGTTGAAAGGCGCTTTGGATTTTTCTCGTTTCATGGAACCATATTCTGTCAGTGGGCATCCTCCTTCTGACGGCACATCCGGCGGAGGGTATGTAATTGCGTCACCCAAATCAGACAATTCGCACGATCCCTCGTTCGTCCTATGAAAACGTCTCCGGAGAGAACGAGGAAGGCGACGTAATTGATGGAAGCCACGATAAAACAATACGGCCAAAGGTCGACGTAGGGTCCTCGTACTATACGAAGTGGCTGCGTGATATCAAGGAGTTGATTTACAGTAGTAGTGCATAGTAGTGTATACATATTAAGATTGCATGTACATATGCATGTATGTGTGTATGTATGCATGTGTGTGGATGTATGTATGTTTTATATATGTATGTATCTATGTTTGTATGTATGTATGTATGCATGCATATATGTATTTATGTGTGCATGTGTGAATGTATGCATATGTGTTTATGTGTTTTATGTATGTATGCATGTAGGTACGTTTGCATGCTTTTATGTGTGCATGTATTCAAGGCACGTATTTATTCAAGATGTGGCCGCCTGGACGAAGGTAAAATGAACAAGACACTATTAGGTGGAAGGGTCCGATCCAATGATGTAGGACAAATATAGATTAGGGATGAATTAGAGATCAGTATCAATGCACTAGTTCGTAGCGCGGTTGGATACACCGTATGCGAGAAATTATGCCAATGTTCTAGCCAGATTCTTGGATATGATGTCCGATAATTATTTATATACATTCCTTACTAAGGGCTCGTCAATGTGTACCCCAGCAATTTTGATGAGGCTACTCTTGCAATGTCCTGTTGGTCAGTATATCGCATTAATAGTAAATTTGTAATTAGGTTCTAAAGCTTTTATTCAATTCGAGTAGAACAACATATACAACAATACAACAACAATACATGTATGTCTGCAAAAAGTGACGAACTATAGAGTATTGATGAGACTTGTGGAATGTTGTTTCTTTATGTTGGGTGATTTGAACAGGTATATCCCAAGGCTACGCTGACGAAGGGTAAGGGTTCGATTCTGGTCTGCTGTGGTCCTGGGAAGAACGGGGCTGAGGGTCTTGTCTGTGCCAGACATCTGAAACTATTCGTAAGTAAGCTTACACTATTAATTTTTGTACTAAATAATAATTATTTAACATGGTAATTGTCAGGATAGCAGATGTCGTTCCTGCGTTGGACATCTACCGCAGAGAGTCACTGGAACATTGTGGAGTCATTGCAATCGCGTATATTGACATTGGCATCAATTAATTAATTAATATTACTGTTTTGCGAGGAAACTCGCGCTGAAAACTGTATTTAACATAATAGTAATTTCAACAGCGTCCTCATTATTACTAGTTACGATTATCATTAGCGGTAGCAGCGGTGTTGATTGTGGTGGTGGTGGTATTAATAGTAATAGTGGTGATAAATACGGTTGTGGAAGTAGTTGCAGGGGAAGTAGTAGTAGTAGTAGTAGGTGGAGTAGTAGTACTAGAAGTAGGTGGAGTAGGTGGAGTAGTGGGAGTAGTAGCAGTAGTAGTAATAGTAGTAGTAGCAGCAGCATTTGTTATTATTAATAATAGCACAGTGCCTACCAATATACAGTACGCATACTCAGCAAGTGTCTATCAATTTTACACACTGAATAGAGGCTTCATACCACGAATATGACATACATAAATGTACTCAGTTAGTAACTTTTGATGAGTGAGGAAATTAATCCTTTTTTAAAGTTGTGAAGTGTGGGCGTTATTTTTATTATAGTATCATACATTATATATATTTATATTATACATATATATACACATATAATGTGTGTGTGTTATCTGCTTTTATTCTCTCCTCTGCTGCCCTACGGAAGCGCTTGAAGACTTTTCGTTTTTTCTCCTTAGCTTTGCGTTGAGTCGTGAACGCCTCTGATTCTAGTGGCGCTATATAAGTGCTGCATTACATTACAATGCAGAGCCCTTTGAAATACAATGCACAAAATGCTATTGCATGCGGCATTCAAGGAGCAGTAGCAGAGCCAGAGTCATATGAAAAGTGCTATGGTACAGTAATATAAACAGAAGTCTGATATATGGCGATGTCCAAAGTGCTGCAGCACAGTGATTTATAGAGTGCCATAGCAGATGCAGCAAATAGAGAGAGACAGAGAGGGAGAGAGACAGATACAGAGAGAGAAAGAAAGAGAGAGAGAGAGAGATTGAGAGAGACAGACAGACAGACAGAGATACAGAGAGACAGAGAGACAGAGACAGAGACAGAGAGATTCAGAGAGATAGAGAGAATGCGCTTCGTTGATTTTGTTTGACTGATTAAAGCCAATCGAACATTCGCCAGCAGTCTGTTCAACCAGTCGCTTAATTTGCCCCTTAAAATGTCCAAAACAAATATGGATATTATACTTACATACACAATATAATATATATAATCATTGTGTATTTATGTGTGTTTGATATATGCTAGCACATATTCCGCCATATATATATAATATATATATATACTATGCATATACACCTTTATATATTGAACATGTATATGATAAATTTCGCTCAGCAGAGCAGAACATTGATAAGAGCCTGTTTCTGATATGCAATTCAAACGACATTGTTGCTGTTCTGCAGGGCTATCGACCAACGGTCTTCTACCCGAAGGCCCCTGGCAAGGCGACCTTCCAGAAGCTGGCGATCCAGTGCGAGAAGACGGACATTCCGTTCCTGCTCTACCTTCCGTCGGAAGCTCAGCTCATCACGGACTCATACAGCCTCATCGTCGACGCTATCTTCGGCTACAGCTACGTACCACCAGCCTCCCAAGAGTACTCGACCATCCTACAGACCATGGTCAAGTCCAGAGTACCAATCGCCAGCCTTGGCGTTCCTTCTGGTACCGCTAGAAACTGAACCTTCTTTCATGACTTTTTACTATTCTTATCCGCATAAATAGTCATCTCATCGAAATAATTGAGCCTCTCACCTGAATAAGTTATGATATCATCTGAATAATTTATCTTTTTCTGAATAATTAGTAATTACTATTCTCAATTGAATAATTTGTCCTATCATCTGACTAGTTAATATTTAGGCCTACATAAACTATCTTAATAATTAATCTTCTCATCTGTTTGACAGAGTCAGGTGGACAATCACAGTAACTAATTTTAGCCGATCTTGCTTGACGACTTTGGCCAGAGCTATCACCAGAATGAATAGGCATCACTTAATCACTTCCAGTCTCAAATCACTCGATTGGTTAAAAAAAACATATCGAATCCACATCAAGATCCCATACCTAGCCTACAACTCCCCACAATACTCCATGCTCAAATACCTTTGCTAACTCTTCACAGCCCAGCCAACCTACTCTATCAGCTCATTCTCTTATCTCAGTCTTTCTCGAACCTCGGTCATTTCTCAACTGAAGTTCTCCAACCGAGCCAAATCACACGTCAGTCAGAACGATCTACCTTCTAAATTCCGCAACTTTTCGGTTACTTCACAGGTTCCCGTTCATTTCGTCGCAGATCATTTTGTCGCAGATCATTTCGACGCAGGTCATACCGTCGCAGATCATATCATCGCATCTTAAAAACCACACTAACCCTAACCCTGACATTAAACGACTTCACGACGCATACCCTGACCCTAAACGAACCTCACCACGCATAACCTGACCCTAAGCGACCCTCACGATGCTTAACCTGACCCTAACCGATATGCGACGAAATGATCTGCGACAAAATGATCTGCGACGAAATGAACGGTCACCCTTCAACCATCGCTGCCAATCACCAGCCATCAGCTGCCTCAACCTAAATGACATCCGTCTTTTACAGCTGCTCTGCCTCCTCTGGTAATCGCATTCAGACATCAATTGAACAACCATTGAATAATCCTTATGACTTCATGCAGTGCTTGTGCATAAGCTGGTGCTCGTCGCTCGGCTTCAAGTGGCGCTCTAGAAATTTGGCGATTACGATTACGACTGCTTTATCGCCGTTAAGACAGTGCATTGCACGGATCTTTGGGTTCCATCCAGTTTTGCCAATCTTTTCAATTGATCAATATTCCTCTCTGATCGCGAGACTTCTCATCTGACTAAACAGTCTTGTCATTTTATCGATTGGCTTCTCAGTGATCGATTATCCGTTTGATGCCGATGACCTAATCCAATAAATATATTTTCTCTAGCGCCTCTATCGCAATGCACTGCAGCATTGGAGATTTATGCAGCTGTTGGACACCAGCCTTCGTGAAAGATATATCTAAACTTGGGATTAGCTTGACCAGTATACGACCGGTAGATTAATTTGAGGACCTTGAGTTGAACTCGAGCAATGAGGTGGAGTCAATGAGTGTAGTCAGCCATGAAAACAGACGTGTGTGACGAGCGTGAAATTCGCATTGTTACCAATAGTCTGGCCGATGCAAATAGGGAACAGGCCGAAGAGGAGAGAGATGAACTTTAAGAAGATCAACCAGGGTGAGTTATAATAATCGATTAGTGGGCAGATGAAGACATGGACATTAGAGGTAAAGATAAAGAAGAGTTGGATGGAAGTAGGCTCAGGTGGAAGTAGGAATATCATATAAGAATGGAAGTACTCATTCATACATCCGCCCATTCATTCATTCATTCATTCATTCATTCAATCATTCAGAGGGCTTATATGCACATAACAGCCCTCCAAGATAATTTGCTCAGAAGCGCTCCCAGTGCACAGGCACAGAGGCCGATCGGTTAGAGCGGTCAGCCCGTAACGGCCAGTGTGCGCTGAGCGAGCAGGTTCGACCCTCGTCCGGGGAGTCACTGTGTAGGGACCTTGAGCAAGTCCTTCACGCACAATTGCTCTGCAGCCCAGCTGCCATTGCGCCGTCGAGGCGTGTGTGTGCCCTTCTCAGCAAAAAAAGTTGGAAGAAGGGTGGCATCAAATTTCGGTAATAAAACAAATAAAAATACCGGTAATAAATAAAAATTTTCAGATGCTTTTTAAATGAATGGCAGAATTTCAATATGAAAAGACACGACGTTGCTTCATTGAATTGCTCACAATGGGAACTACACCTCGAATGAGGACGAAGATTTCTGCGGGTATATCCAAATCTGAGGTGCGACAACAAAATTCCAGCAAATAGGCAAAGGCGAAATGGCACAGCCAGATCCATACCCAGCTTGAAAATCCAGTGTAATGGGAAACAGGAAGCCAGTACAGCATGCTACGAATGTAGTGTGGAACAGGGTCACATTTTGAAAAACCACCAGCAAGCCTGGTAACTGTTTGAAGCACACGCTTAAGCTGTTCAATGGGCCCATAAGAAAGGCCAGCATAGATGACACTGCAACGGTTAATCCAACTGCAAACAAACGCATGAAGAAGAGGAAATGCGACATTGGCCGAGAGTGAACGGAAACAACCGGCAGCTGCCGCAACTGTAAGAGCAAGGAAAGCAATAAAGATTTAGTCGCTCAGAGAAGGCGAATTCCTAAACCAGAACAACCATAAGATTGCGGACATATGCCGAGAAGACAAAGCAATAGATATGACCTGAGGATATATGTTACAATTGATGTCCATTACCCAGCCACATAAATTGCGTTTTGGAAGCGTTGAATCGCAGACGATTGAACGACATCCAATTCCCAAGCGCCTCCAGAGCGCGCTGGATTATGACGCTAGCGGTCAGAGCATTAGATGCCTGAAGTGCAGATAAGCCTGAATATCATCTGTGTAGATCTGATTCAAAAGACCACAGGAGGCCGGGACAGTTGCAATATCAGCAGCAGTGGGCCAAGACAGACCAATATTAGCGGCAACCCATAGAGACCTAGTGGACCCTAAGCCAGCGCAAGACATGGGCTCATTCAAAAAGGATGGTAGCCAGTCAAACGGGCGGGTTACGAAAAATGTCAATAGTTAATATAGACGATGGATAAGAATATCGTGGTCGGCTACAAAGGCTACCCTGACATAAAACGGAGCCAGAAGTGTAACACGTACCCTATCAAGGGTAACACATTTATCCGAAAAGCAAGAATGACACCTTGCTTACATATTCTAGAACCGACAACAGTGTCTCGTTCTGCCATTATCATCATCATCATCATCATCATCATCATCATCATCATCATCATCATCATCATCATCATCATCATCATCATCATCATCATCATCATCATCATCATCATCATCATCATCATCATCATCATCATCATCATCATCATCATCATCATCATCAACATCATCATCATCATCATCATCATCATCATCATCATCATCATCAACATCAACACCATTATTAATTATTGTTATTATTTTGTTGCCCTGAGGTACTTCGTTCCCCGAGGGGCTTAGAGATTCTCAGTGCTCCATTATTATTATTATTATTATTATTATTATTATTATTATTTTTATTATAATTATTATTAATGTTATTTAAAATGATTGCTTAGCAAGCTAAGACCTGTGGATATAATTATGGGCGATTCCAATAAGTTGCATTGTTGCTGTGTCTTAAGTTCTTATAAAAGGCAATTCCTTGTCATCCTGGTATAAACCTGGATCGTCTTTTTCATTGTGTCAATTGTCTTCTGATTTTCTGACCACTTGCAAATATTGGTCAAGGTCATCCAGTTGATCAAGATTTCACGAGTTCAATTTCATCTGTTGAATCCATTTGTATAGTTATAGCAACGAAGCTAACGAAATAAACTGATTAGAAAAAAACCAGATTAGAAATAAACAGATTAGAAATAAACAGATTAGAAATAAGCAGATTAGAAATAAACAGATTAGAAATAATCAGATTAGAAATAAGCAGATTAGAAATAAACAGATTATAAAAAAACAGATTAGAAATAAACAGATTAGAAATAAACAGATTAGAAATAAACAGATTGGAAATAAACAAATGAAATAAACAGATTAAAAATAAACGAATGAAATAAACAGATTAGAAATAAATTAATGAAATAGACAGATTAAATTAGACTCGATTGGATGAGATGCAATTGAGCAGAATGAAATGAGATTATTTCTGATTTGACTCCTGTCTGTCTGACGTCGTTGTGTATTCGTGCGTTACGGTCGTTACAGGATGGACCGTCGACGGATTTCAGGAAGCAGACGCAGCCAACTTCATTCAACCGGAAGTCCTCATCTCGATGCTAGTTCCGGTCCAGTGCGCTCGGCAGTTTCGTGGACGACATCACTTCCTCGTCTGTCGCTTCCTGCCTCCGGAGCTCATCAAGAAGCATGACCTTACTCTACCACCGTACGAAGGCCCGGCCACATGCGTCGAACTGAAGCCACTGACCGGAAATTCGACCGGTGGTACTTCTTCGGATGCAGAGATTGCCAACAGGAACAACATGGAAGATCTAAAGCTCGAATGAGAGGCAGAATATAACGGGCGCTACATAAATTCGAAGTTACATTATATTTTATGTATATTTGTCTTGTTGTGCTGATTGCAGCGTATTTGAGAGTTCTTGTAAAGGCGCTATGTCAAGTGTTTTCACACTTGCATACATAAATAGACACATGTCTACATAATAGTATGCAGGCCTATGCATGTATAAAGGCAATATATGCATATGCCCGTATATACTATATGTACATATATACACGCGTATAATATATATATACATATATATATATAGGCCTGTGTACATCAATCGATATAACCTCAAGTTTAAGGTTATTCGTCCAGTCGTGAGTAGTAATTATTACTAATTTCGTGTGAGAGCTTTCTCGCTGTTTCCAGGCCTGCACCAAGTTTTTGCATTTCTTATTGTTGTTTAAGTTCGTTCTCTCACTCAACATAATATTTAGGCCTAAATGGTAATTATAATTTGTCTGGTGCTTTTTTAGTGTTCCTCAGAGTTCCGTGCTAGTTACACGATACACCACAAAATTGATAGCGATTTACTGGGATATCAGTTCTATACTGATGATGCTCAAAATTAATAAACATTTAATTCACTGCGAAGCTGTTATCCGCTGCTTTTGAGGAGGTTCGGTCTTCGTCATCGTCTCCTAAATCCATGGAAAACGGAATTTCGGTCACTGGTCAACGCTCAGCACAACGTGGACATTTGAACGCGCCTTGAATCTTGAAACTGGGTGATGATTGCTCGTGACCTCCGCGCAATTTTTCATTTCCTTTGTCTCTCATCCGTTGAGTGCATGGTGGGTGCTTGTAACTCCTCATTTCTGTACAAAGATCATATCAAGTTGGGATTGAACCCAACTCATCACTGACCAACCAGCAGCATTTAGGGTCTATTAAACCCCAGACTTCCCATCAACAAGCAACAACAAGAGCGTGTTCAATGGCCTAGAGTTTAGTCTGTCAGCTTGTCTACATAATATAGAAAGCAACTACTACTAGAATACCTTACCAGTACTTAAACATTAGCCCTAATTTCTCAGACTTGTCATTGTTCAGCGCCGTCATCATGTTGCCTATGAATAATAGGCCTATAATTAGGATCATACCTAAAAACAAGAACTCATCTTGTTGAACTAGTTTTTCGGTTGCTAAATCTTAAAACTCTCACCCGATATATGTTGACTCTGCTCAGTCACTTAGTCATTTATTTCTCAAATTAAGACTTAACTTAAATATTTATACACCACAGACTCTCCATGTCTTTCTATCACGATGTCCCTCTATCTATTTCTGTCCCTCTGTCTCTCTGTCCCTCTGTCTATCTCTGTCCCTCTTTCCTTCTGTTTCTGTCTCTCTCTCTGAATAGGCAATCCTTCTGTATAATGACCTGATTGATTACGGCCTATTTTCGTGTGCCATCTATTAAAATGATTTGAGCATTAGAAACCGGTGCAACAGAAGCTACGAATTAATTAGAATTACTGTGACCAATGATTGTAAACTCTGTGACAACTCATTATGGTTTTACCATTTCATATTTGTGGCAGAAAATTGAAAGAGTGATAATGTATTCAAAACAGTGATGTTTTATTCAAAACTGGATGTGTTAAATAAACAACAAAGTATGAAAAATTCAAAATTAACTTCTTACAGTGCAAACTGAACTTTCATGCAAACAACGGCAACGCAACTGTCAATCAATAAATTAGTAAATAGATAAATAATTAATCAACTGAAAACAATCAATCTAGTCTACTTATGCAGAGATTGAAGCTATCTGAAGATGAAATGAAGCCAATAACTATCGTTCAAAATGTTTGGATATTCAAGCTTTGAAGTAGGTTCGAATGAACATAGAATGTCATAAAATGCCAGCAAAAATGACATCACATTCTCTTAGTTACTAGGCCACATCATGGATGAATGATTCAACACGTGCATTGCTATAGCACAATGCTTACACATCGATGTGAGCGATTTGCAAATTCGGTAAAATATAAAACAACAAAGAATGAAAAATTCAAGTTTAACTTCTCACGGTGCAAACAACAGAATCGCAACTGTCAATAAATGAATAAATTAATCAATAAATCAGTCAACAAATAACTAGTTAGTCAATCAATTGACAATGATCAATTGAATCGACTAATGCAGGTGATTGAAGCTCTGGTGAAGATGTACTAAAGCCAATAAATAGGGTTCAAAATCTGGTTTCTCCAGTAAAGTGGTGCTACACTTTATGAGATCAAACACTGGCATCGAGTGGTAGAACCATGCGCAATCAGAAGAGCAGTTCCGTAAAAGAACCTGTAAAAGACCTGTCACAGACTGCGTTTCTTTTCTGCGTTTTTGTATTATTGTTCATGAGAGAGTGTGCAGTTTCAGGAGTACCAAGCGTCGATGATGAAGTCAGTCTCATGTTGTTGCGCGGAAGTGTTTCAGAGTTGTCTTTTTGGAAATTCAGAAACTTCTGAAGAAGAATGACGAGGCACGCACTGATGTTTGCAGGGAGTGAGGCGAAGAGCCATTTGTTCACAAGGGATGAAGTGCGAGTCAGAAGTACCTTTCGGCAATAACTTAGTACCTGAGAGTGCGAGTAAACTTTGCTGTAGCGATGCATCATTCTGAAGTGCAGGTGTCAGACAGAAGTCCATCGGATTTCATTCAGAGCAGCGTGAACATCGAGAGCGCTCGGCCTGCATTCTGGCGCCGAGCTCCAACAAGCGACGATCAGATTCCGATAGCACCTCAAACCGGAACTCGCCCCACAGTCCTCGATCCAGTCTGGTATCTGAGGTCTCAGTCCTTGAGCGACGACGCGGAATATGACGACATGTTGGTTTTCCATGGCGTACGGAGTATCGCGAGTCAGAAGCTGCCAGAGAACGATACCGAAGGAGTAGATGTCCGCCTTGGACGTGGCTTCCAGGCCGCGAAGGAGTTCCGGCGCTCGGTAGGCAAAGGTCCCGGTCAGCTCACTTCGTTGCTCGGGACACTGAGGGACTTCGTCGATCTCATCGAGACTACGACAGCAGCCGAAGTCAACCAGCTTACAGGTGTCTTGAGGAGTGATGACGACGTTGGACGGCTTCAGGTCGAGGTGGACGATACGATGTCGGTGGATGTAACTGATTGAACTCGCCACATCCATGGAATACCTGCAACAGACGTACATAGGCCCCATACTCATTAAATCAATAATATTCAAAAATATGCAAGGTACCTATGATAATTATCTGATCATATTTTTCTAGTACATCAATCGTATGCACGTCATTCCTTGTTTATCGGTTTCTCAAACAGTGTGCTGCAAACGTGTTATAAATGCCTAAGGTATGGTTAGATTTGCCTACCTACACCAACGATCAGCTTGACTCCTCAAATTTATAGCCAACAGTTCTACACCAAACAACTCCGTAGTAATATAGTCTCCATAATGACCAATGACCTGATTATTAGTGTGATATAATTCGAAGGAGCTGGGTCCTCAATCCATTTTTATATTCTCTGAAAGGATTTTAGAGTATACAAGAACACGGTCCTTCTTGGCCATCGTACTGAAACTTCTGCACTAGTTGCCGATGCATACAAACATTGAATATACGATCCTCTTCTCTTGCGCAATTGCACGCTTGCTTCGTCATGTTATGTCAGGACTCAGGAGCTATTCTGCCCGTCTCATCGACTCATGGTTAACTCCTAGCTTTCTGTTTGGTCAGGAGCGTCTGCTATCAGCATCAGTATCTTTTGATGAGAAAATGCATAAATATAATTTGGGATGGATAGGATGAAAATTATGACTGGATTGTAATAGAATTTAGAAAAAAGACTCGACATAGATGTTGACTCTACCTGAGGATGCGCTGGAATCCGAGTTCTTCCGAGCTGTCGTTGATGAGACTCAGTAGATTCCTCTCTCCAGCGTATTCCATCAAGACCAAAGCCTCCTCAGCAAATGCAGCATCCGGATCACCAGCGACGACCGCCAGCACCTTGACGACATTCGGGTGCCTCAGACGCAGGGCCCGGCACTCGGCCCGGACGCTCTCTGCAACCGCTCGTCGATTCTTCACACATCGGTGCATCCGCTTGACCGCCACCGTCCGTCCGTTCAGAAGACCGACGTGAACCGACCCGAATCCGCCAGATCCGATTTGTCGCTTAAGCCTTATCTGGGCCAGATCGTCGATCAGGGTCAGAGGTCGCTGGAAGCGGGTGCGGTCTAGAGAAGATCGCCTGGTGGTCGTCTGATGGTCGGACGCCAACAGGTGTCCCGTTGCCGCCGTCGTCGTCTGATAGAAGGATTTGAAGGAGGAGAAAGACTTGCAGTGAACGAGGGTCTGCCTAAAGAAATCCTCGTCGGCGATCACATCCGTGCATCCCACTCGATCATACTCCCTCAAGTTCTCTGATCTCGTCGACGATCCGTGGAGTCGAGCAATGCACATCTCGTGAGACATTTCTACTTCTTCTTCTTCTTCGCTGAGAACTCTCTAAAGAGTTAAACTGTCCGCAGAATGCAACGCACTAAAACAAAGCGGGAAACCAGTTCCGATGTTTCTTTGACGACAATAAAGACTTGACTGAATCGGAACTAGATCGACATCCAGGTAATGAGGCTTCCAGACGTCTGGCGGCGAGTCGTCTCGCTTCACTGATCCTTCCCCGAGTTCAGCCAAAGACATCCAGACAGAGGGCTATGGAACGGCGAGACATGTCGTAAAACGTTGTCTAGCAAATGTCTCTGAATTACCCAGACGATGAGTTCGCCTGTACGTCTGCGTACGTGTAAGACTGACCTGAATCATTATGAGGGTCTGTACGATTAGAACAGCCTTGTCTAAATTGTCCCTGAAGCCATAGGCAACTGGCCCCCCGCGCACCGTCTGGGTGTTTCAGACCGTGACCTTTTCCCATGGCCGATTTAGCAACCCATTCCAACCCAATGACTCCCACCAAGCGGAGGGTCTAATAGACTCCTTCGAGTAACCAAGGTAACCGCAAGACTCAATTATCTATAGGCGTGTGTAATTATTGTCCCGTTTAAGGGTAAGGCCACTCCTTTGATCGGTTCTTAGTAAGCCATTGATTGTGTACAGTGTCTTGTCAGTTGTCAGAGTAGTGTACGCCTGTGCAACACAGTACAAAGACACTCTTCTCACGAGACGGATATAGGCCTACAGTGTACACACTCCACGTCTATTGTAATCGAGAGTACATCAGTTGGATCTACGCATTGGTTTAGATGCGCAGTGACATTTCGACTGTCTGCAAGGCAGTTGGTATCAGAAGATGGTTTATTTTTGCTCCAATCTAAATTGAATTTAATAACCTAGAGGTTGGTGTGTTCAATTCGCCGCTTAGAGGTGAGAGTCAGACCGTTCGAGACTTTTCCGCAATGGGAAATGCCGCTATAGAACAGAATGTGAGGCAGTTAGAGAGCGAGGGTTAAGACTAGTCACGTGTCCTCGCACTCCGATTTTAAGAAAATGAAGTCACTAATTCTTCTTACGCAGGGCAAGCTATCGGGGTTAACTTAAGAAGCTCTCATGTTAACTAAATTGTTAAGTTGGACTCCACTCTGCATGAGCTGTCACGTCGCTTTGATTATGGAAAACTGTCTAATACACATATTTAAAAAAAGAAAAATTAGGTTTCGGCCCCTCCAAATAGGACAGCGGTATTTCCATCATTTAAGCGTCTAGGTTTACTCCCAAGAATGCCATCTAACCATCATCCCATTTCCAACCGCTTCTTGTTACCTGTCAGTCTTTACACTTCAGTCCGCCGCCGTAGTTAGGCGGCGGACTGGAGTCGGAGTGCCTCTGAACTGTTCCAATTACCCCTAGAGCGGCTTTATATATCTTCAAGTACAACGTGCAATGCTATACAATCCCTCAACGCCCAACTTTGACCTGGCTTCAGGAATTTCCATCGAGTCTTTCCTCACTCGCTGACTGGCAGCTGTCTCTGGTCCAGTCGGTCACCGCCTTTTTCCTCTCCTCCCCATGCTCGACGACAGTGCCGCCTTTAATCAGGACTTGTTGTATCCAGGTCTCTTCACTCCGTAGTCGCTCCACTTTCCGCTCTGCCACCTTGTTTGTCCTCGAGGAGCCACCGCTCAATCTAGAAAATGCTTATGTTGGCTGCCCTCTATATAGTTGAAAGCGCCTTTCACGGTAATTACCACATGAGCTCCTCAGTCCTACTCTTCCGCTGCTTCTGAAGCGCCTCAAGTGTTCTCACTGAGTTGGGCCGAGAGAAAGAATTTGAATTATTTTTTTACCCGAATACAATTGCAATAACAGGTATACATACATAAAATGTATTACTAGGCCTTAATATCGAGCTGCAATTTGTATCAACTTGGCTTAGTGCTGGCCTTGGTAAAAACGAACTTTATAAGTTTATAATCATTCCGATCTCGTCGTAAATTAAATGCGACCTCAACAGTAATATTGGCAACAGTACTATTGCACAATAGCCTACTTACTATCTGATTACATTGTAACCTGCGTCTCGGATCATTATTCACAATTTCACACTTAACCCGTCTTGTCGTTTTACAAAGGATTGCGATTCACACCATCTATTAACTCCCAATGGAGATTGGAGACAGTAAGCCGACTATGCCCTATTCAGATTAGCAATATAGCCATTTGACTTGATTAATTAGCTGAAAATCTGTTTATTTAAGGTTAGGTTCAAAAGGAAACTGTTGAATGCAAAATTTAGGTTTTTTTCTGAACCTATAAATATGAGATCTTGCGATAAATAGTACCTGCCGTGGTGCCATAAATATGAGGCGGTTTTCTGCTTTGGCTCGTTGTCCAACTCCGTCGAAATTCGTTGCAATGGGTTGAACTTGATTTCCGTGCCTAAGGTGTATAATTTTAAACACAGTTGAAACTTTAGGCCAATTTGATCAAATCGGTAACACATTTATATTGAATGTTCAATATAAATGTATGGATAATTATTTTATAGATATGTATACACTACTCCATAAGCATCACCTCATACACTAAAATCGCATTTCTTTAGATCTGTTGGGTAGCTACGTTTAGCGCATTCGAGAGGTTCTCATAAGGCGCTATATAAATAGCCTAATACATACATACATGTAGAGCTGTAGATCTACATCTCAGCACCAAGACACGAATTTATTGGTTTTGATTCATGCCCTGATAATAATGATCAGTGTTTCTGTAGGTTATATGGAAATTGAAATGCCAACGAGGTGACCATGCCTTTCTAGACATATTATGTAATACAGCGTATTAGCAATGTTCCTAGAGAGCGGCGCTATATGAAGACATACATGTAGGCATAAGAATACATTGCAGTCGATTGCCAGTGCAACGTATAGGAGACAGTTTGGCGGCTCATTGACGCGTACAAAGATTTCATTTCGAGCGAAGCCTTTTATGCTAACTTACGATTGGAGCAATTTAGGACTCTTTAGAAAAAAGACTAAATCATGTCAGCTTCGCTTGGATTGCCTTGAAATTAATTGCATTATACCAGATGCAATAAAATGAGATGGAATATGAAAGGATAGGATATGATAGGATAATTTTGGATAGGATAGAATAGGATAATATTGGAAAGGATTGGCCAGGATAGGATAAGATAGCATATCTTAGCATAGGTTAGGATAGGATACGGTGGGATAGGCCATGGATAAGATTTGATGGAATATGTAACCTATGATAAGGTAGCTGGGTCATAAGATTGCCTGCGAATATATGTCTATTGCGTCTATCCTAAGCACTTGACACTGTATTTGTTTCTGTTTGTTTAATGACACTTTTTCTCCCAACGATCGATTAGTTCAATGGTTTTATTAGTCATTGCGATCGCTAGATGTCTTCATCCTCAGTCAGTTGAATCAGAGGAATGTTCTTGTTTCGACAGAACGACGACGTCTGAGGAGGAGAGAGTCGTGGCACGAGCTGAGTGGAAGACCCTCCTTCCTCCTCTACCACCCCAACGCACAGCTTACCAATCTCTGAAAACGCCGCCTCCACTGCATCTCCGCCACTCTCCCCATCATCCGGGGCCTTCGTCGTCCTGCTATCGCTGATCGACTTCCGATTAAGGGAATCGAACAACGTCGAAGAAGGGCAGTCCGTCACAGAGGCAGCAGGGTCCTCTACGTCCCGACTGCCGTGTCGTCGTCGCCTTGCCTCGTGACGTTTCCGTCTCAGCTCGACCGACGACGAGGCAGCAGTTGAAGGTCCCTCGGACGTGGCCCCCAAGACGTCGCCGCCCTGGCCAGGCAGGTCGGTGGAGGAGCGAGCCACGAAGCGGTTACGATGCCGCCCGTGGCCGGAGCGTGGAGAGCGTGCCGTCGTCACGCAGAGCGTGTGCTTCGTGTCGTACGTGGGGTCGTGGCGGATGAACTCGTTGAAGAGGGCGTCTGATCGTTCGTCGATGCTGTAGTCCCTCTGCATTCGCACGAGAGGGCGTCGCGAGTGCGACTTGAGCAACCGCGAGAAGAGCGAAGACGAGGATTTGGTTGATTGCTTGCCACTGTCAGCATCCGGTCCCACATCGATGGAGTGCTCCTGCGGCTGGTGATGGTGGTGGTGACTGGACACGGCTGACGACAACTGATGGATCGACATAGAGGGGCTGTGATGATGGGTGGTCACTGTGGATGATGAACCGTGCTGGTGCGTGGTCACGGTCGACGATTGTCCGTGAAGGTAGGCCGTGACGATCGATGTTCCGCCAAAGCCTACCGGAACTTCCTGTTCGTGCACGCTGTCGTATACCTGGACCGCTTGACGATCGCTCTTGTATTGGATCCTCTTCTTCTCGGCCGCTTTGCTCTTCAATGTCCGCTTCGTTGCCCCAGAATGGTAACAGAAATACGATGGCATTGACGGAGCGATCTTCGAGAGAAGGGCCAAGGCGTCATTGGAGAACACCGTATCCGCTCGTCTCTCGCCGACCACCTTTCCGATGGACTGCTGAGGCAGAGGCGACACCGGTTCGTCCTCCCGGATGATGCTGCCCTCTTCCGGGACGAAGTAGGTCTGACGGAAGTCGAAGCGAGTGCCTAGTGACTGCTGCGTCTCGAGGGACTTGTATCCGCTGTCGCCGCGCAGCTGTTCCAGGCGGTATGCGTGGTTATCACCGGTGCTGTCCGTGCTCGTCGTGCTGTCGCGAAACGATTCCACGGACGTGGAAGCAGCTGGAATGCTGGCGCTTTTCTCCAGTGATAGACTGCTCTCCGTGTCCGTCGCTTCGTCGTCCGGCTTCGGCGCAAGTAGTTCGTGTCGTCGCTGTCGCTTCGCGATGGCCTTCCGGTATGTCTGGCGCCGGATGCTCGGCTCACGACGCAACGGATCGTCCGTTACTACACTCGAGTCCTCGTCCTTTTCTGCTATCGTTCCGAAAATGCACGGTTCACCGGTGGCGGAATCAGGTGTCGGTTGTTCTGGAAGCAAAGGAATCTCAACGACATCGGAAGTTGGTACTGGTTGTCGAAAGACTTGTTGGTTCACGGCGTCTGGCGAAATGTTGCCAGAAGCGAGGTTTGAATGAGACCCATGGGTCGAAAGGGATGTTGTAGGTTGACAAGTCAAGTTGGAAGCAACGGTATTGCGGGATATGTGGCCGATTTCTGTACAGCAGAAGGGTTGAGACGGCGCTGGGGATTTTGAGGAGGTGCCCGGCGTTATCCCCGCTTCTTTTAACAATGTATCGACCTGAGGGAAGTCAACGATTTCGACGGAAGTCAGTTCCGCGATTCCTTCCGACTCTTCCGAGTCAGCCTCCGTTTCATTTGCCAAGATGGCTCTCAACTGCCAGAGGTCCTGTGGAACCCCGACACGCTGTACAATCACTTCCACTTCGACTTTGTCGGGAATGATGCTCGGTGTTTGACTGGCACAAGATCCTGAAGGTTTGTTCAACTCTTGCTGCTGCTGCTGTTGTGTCAAGTGTTGGCGATGATGAAGGTGTTGGTAGTGATGCCGGCTGTGATGGTGTTGGCAGTGTCTCTTGGATTTTGGGGAAAGCAACCGAATGTCGCTAGCGTAGGGTCGCAGGACTTCAGAGCACGGGGCGGAAGCGCATTTCCATAACTCTGGCATGCTCTCGTTTCGCTTCTCGCGTCGTCCTGGCGCCGCACAAGACGGACTCTGCACCTGGAGTTCAGATGTGGAGGCGATTGGGGCCGAGTTCACTTGGGTTGGGCTTAGAGTGGGGCCACCGATCGTCGACGATGTGGTATCACTCGCCGCTGGTCGGTGAACCTCGGGAGCCTCTACGTCGTTTGAAGCACTGGCCATAAGTTTGGGGGACTTGAAAAGCGCAACACTGAAGACCTCGAGCAGAATGAACTGCTGAACTCGTCTGTCTCTCGTCAGTCGCGAGATATCCTGATCGGAAAAGCTCTTGGTGTGCATCCCGCGGAAGAGTTCCGTCCGACTCGTCGTCGCCTGATTGGGACACACGGAAGACCTCGGCGTCGGATAGACTTCGACAAACACCTCGCGCTTGTGGCTGTCCGTCGGCTGTTGCGACTGAGGCGGAAGGACCGTACACCGGTGGTGGGGATGGTGTTGCTTATGTCGGTGGTGTGAGTCTTCAGTACTACTCAAGCATGGCTGCTCTTTCCGGTTGGGTGAGTGGAAGGCATCCTGACCAACGAAACTCAACATAGGAGTCAATTCGGATACAGCAGAACTGTCCTCGTCGTAACTAATGCTGCCGTCTCCCGCTGCTCCAGATTCTCCATCTGCCACTCCCATTGGTCCTCCTCCTCCTCCTTGTGTCTGAGAGTCGCCCGCACGACTACTGTCAAGACATAGTTCTAAAGCTGAGTCGTGTGTCGAGGCCCTTCTGCTGTTTTCAGCTTTCAAACTGAATCAAGAATATGTATCATATCAGTAAACACTAGAGATAACAAGTTACCGTGGTAATTGGTTTATGATGGTAATTAGTGGTAATTGGTCAAACTGCTTTATGATCAAATTTTACGATACTTTGATAATTGACATGAGCGAGAAATTGGATGTCATGGGAAAACCCGATTCAGATATTGACACACTGCCTGTTGCGAATGACTGTCATGTCTCAATTAGGTCACATCTCTTCCTTTATTTATGAATCCCTTCACTGGCCCCCTGCACCTCAACGCATTCGTTTCAATACCCTTGCGCTGAAGCGTAACTGTCGCTTTGGGTCTGCCCGCCTACCTTCTGGGTCCCTACACTAGGGTCACCTCTATTCCGTATCGGTTTCCCTTCGTTCGTCTGCCTGCGGACTTCTGATGGTTCCCCGCATGCGCTCTGCCATGGCCCAATCCAAGAGCTTCGCCTACATGGGTCCCAGCAGCTGGAACAGCCTTCAACTACCTCTTCGGAAGGAGCTGCTCTCTCTCTCTCCTCTGCTGCCTGACGGAAGCGCCTGAAGACTTTCTTTTTCTCTGTTTAGCTTTGTTTAGTTTTGTGTTGAGTCATGAAGGCCTCTGATTCAAGTGGTGCTATATAAGTGCTCCAGCACATTGCATTGCAATACTGTCGTTTTTTGTCTGACAAAGAGACCCTTCTGACTGACTGAAGCCGACAGAAAACCGAGGCTAATCTAGTTCTGAATTTACCACAGCTTTAGGTCAAAGTGGAGATTGTGGCGTAATGCACATTGGAAAGCATTTGGGAAGAGAGCCATTCCGTCAAGTTTTAGTGGGCGAAACAAACACTAAATAACGATTCTATTCAGATAAACGGACAAAGACTGAATCTGTCCGAGGGAAATAAGTATCCACAATAAAAATACGAACTCATTCGTACATTTCAATCGTTACGTTTTCTATTATTCTTGTTCCGCTGCCGTCTGCTGCGTCTTCGTCTTGAGTGAAGGATGTTGAGTGTTTCCTTTCACCTGTCGTCAAACAAGCATCGATCCAAGGTAGAAATATCGAACAAAGATCATCTAATCAACATTATGGCCAGTCGAAGGAGTTCGTAAAATATTGCCATAATGTACGGCATTAACGCGTAATTCTTTGGCTCAAATAATGAACTCGGTAGCTAGCTAGCCGAGCATCAAATCGATGTTTATATCCGAGTGACCCAAATCCTTACCCAGTAAACAGGGCTTGTGTAAATAGGTTAAGTATGTATAGTCCTAATTGTACCAACTGCAAATCGGAACTTTAGTACATTTAAACAGAGCATAAAATTCCTATAATTGTCGACGATCTAAGTGAGAGATTGACAACATGTTTAATAATATGAATAGTCTTACAAACTGATAGGCCTATGACCTAATCTAAATCTAACGTAGTCTATTCTGACTTGACCTGGTTTGATCTGATTATATGGCTTGCGTGATTCAAACCATTCCATCCCAAATCTCTATAATCCAATCTAATCTGTTAATTTATATAGCACCATCTTTACCCAATGCACAAATCGCCGGTTAACTGATG
Organism: Bimastos eiseni; assembly: GCA_959347315.1. Taxonomy (NCBI): domain Eukaryota; kingdom Metazoa; phylum Annelida; class Clitellata; order Crassiclitellata; family Lumbricidae; genus Bimastos; species Bimastos eiseni. The sequence goes on from OY365806.1 coordinate 35,013,361, forward strand.
GCTGCTTCAATAGAATTCGCGGAGAACGAAAGAAGAAGAGTAAGACACTCACCAAGAAGACGTTGCTTTAGGGAAGAAGACGTTTCCGAAATGATTTGGAAGTCAATGGTTTCCAAGACCCTGAAAGATAGCCACAAATGGATGATCACTAAGTCCACCAGACAGATACCTACTGCTAAGCTAGGGTGTCGTTCATCCTGTCGGTCAGACAGCCCGTGAATGAGTGAGTTAGTAAGTGGGTCTGTGAATGAGTCTATGGTCGATCCATCCCTCCGTCCTTCGGTCAGTCGGTCAGTATGCATGTATGTGTACATGTATGTGTGTAGATATGTGTATGTTTTCTCAAAAGATAAATGTTCTGTTCCCGGAGCGGACTCGAAGACTGCTGACTGTCGTAGTAGCGACTTATCCATCAGTCGCCCAAAGAGCGGATTAAGAGATGACTTTTGCCTCAGCAGCAGTGGCAGCAGCAGAGCCTGCTAGGTTTGTTCGTGGTCAAGGAACCGGCGAAAGACAAATGGCCGGCCATCTTGTCTAGAAACGGTTATAGCAACGACAGGTAGGTATGCTCGACCAAAAGACAGACTCAGCAATTGGAGTCGACGATTTGAGGAGATGCTGGATGCGTGGGCAACACGGAAACCTTGTGAATGTAGTTTGGTGAAGTTCGCACGCACGCACATACATACATATTTATTTATTTATTTTGAGGATTGATATAGCGCTCCTTCAAGACATATACTCAGAAGCGTTCCCTACCCAACCCCGGCTAAATAAGACAGTCTTAAGGTTGGTATAAAACGCGGTTGAGTGTCCCCATGGCAAGAGACACAGGGCGACAGAGAGCCCATTCCAGGTTGCAGGACCAGCAACAAGACATATATACACAAAATTGGTTAGTTGATTTCGGTTCCCATAGCAAAAGATATAACAATGTACATCTATGTCCACTAACTAAGTCAATGGGAAAATGAGGTAGCAAATAAGACAACTGGAATGCATCCTCATAGGTAGAAATTCAGCTAGTCACATTCACAGTCCTGAATGCTTTTGGTCATGGGAAAAGCTTCTGTTCTTCTTCTTCCTCCTCATTGTTCTCTTCTTTGTCTTCTTTATAATTTTATTATCCATTTTCGTCATCGTCTTCTTCTCCTTTCTCCTCTTCCTCTTACCGTTCTTCGCTCTCTCTTTTCCATCGGCAACCACAGACCTAACTAATGTGACATTTATATATACACGTAAAATCATTGAGAATATTCAAGACTATCAAATAACACTGCATGTAGAATTCCGTAACTTGCTTTCATGTAAATCGGAGTCAACATTTAGGAAAAACCATTCCACGATGTCGCTCTTGCGCTGCTTATACTTTGCGTGCATATTATGTAGCCACGGATAGGACACACGTTTCACTTCAGGTCCTGTTTGATGTGCGACCTTTAATACAGTCGACCAGAACATTTTCGTCTATCGCTTGTTAATTACTCTGGCATTTTTGTCAGCCGCATGACTGGCTAAGCTGCGTTTTGAGTGGGCCTATGTACTGCTTTGAGACCATCATAGGTCTCATTGGGTTGCCAATCCTTTTCGTCTACTCTCGGCACATTGCTACACATGTCGTACACCGCTGATATTGCATCTGTCCTTGCCTCCTGTTCTGTTTTGAGTTGGCTCCACATCGATGATATTCAGGCTTATCTGCATCGTCAGGCATCTAAGGCTCGGACTGCAGTAGCCAGAATGCAGCGGGCCATAGAGGCACTTGGCAATTGGATGTCGTCCAATAGTCTGCGCCTCAACGCTTCCCAAGCGTTATTTATGTGGCTGGGTAATGGAGAGAAACTGTAAAATAGATCATCTGGCCATATTAACTGACTTCCCTCGCTTTGTCTTCTTGACATCCGTCCCCAATCTTATGCTTCTTATTGACCAGCAACTCGCTTTCTCTGAACAACTAGATCTATTATGCCATGCTTACTCTTCTCAATTGTGAGTAATTTCCTGTTCACTTTCACCCAATGTCACACTTAATCTTGTTCATGCTTTTGTTTGTATAGAAGGATTGATTACCGCAGTACCATCTATGTTGGCCTCCCAAAGGGAAGCATTGCACGGCTTGAGCGCGTGCTTCGAACAGTTGCTAGGCTTATTGGTGGTTCTTCAAAATATGACCTTGTTTCCCATTATATTCGTGACATGCTGCACTGGCCTTCTGTTTCCCAGCACATTGGATTTTCAATTTGGGCAGGGATCTGGCGGTGCCAGTGCGCCTCTGCCAATTAATTTGTGGGATGTTTTTTGTCCAACCTCAGGTTTGGCTGCTCGCAAAAATCATCGATATGTATTTCGACGTGAACCTGCACTTCTCCACTGTGCGCAATTCGACGACGTGCCTTTTCGGTGGTTGTGCCGAGCACTTGAGAAACCTTCCTTCAGCTCTGCGTTCTCTTTTAGCCAGAGACTCTTGATTAAGGCCTACTTTGTGCAACCTTCTGAAGACTTCTTTAGCGCCGGAATTGGCCCCTGAAATGGCTATCCTGGAGTACACTATGTAAATACTCTGAATGAATGAATCAATCAATCAATCGCCCAACATTTTTTCTCTATTCTATCTTCTCCTTCCTTCTCTCCCGCTCCTTCTCCCTGTCACTGTACCACTATCTTTTTCTCTTCCTCTTCTTCCACTTCTTATTCATCACCTACATCTTCTCCAAATGCTCATAAGCATTCGTCTATCTTTCTCGCATTGTTCATCTACTTCATCTACTTCATCTACTTCATCTACTTCATACATGCGAAATGTATAAGATTACATTGGCAACAAAGCAGACAACGAACAGTGAGCAACACAATTGGCAGAAGGAGAAAGAAAGATAGATAGAAAGATAGACGGACGGACGGACGGACAGACAGACAGCCAGATAGATAGACAAAGAGCCCTGTTTACCACATCGACTCAGATTCCGTAACAATACGCCGCCTTTAAAACTCTGAATGACTCTTAAATTTCTCGCTTCTTATATAGGTCAATCGCAGTGTTTACCCACATAATATATTGTATCCAGGATTCATCCCTCCGTTCGTTCGTCCATCCGTCCAACCGTCCATCCATCAACAAACAAATAAATAAATAAATCAATCAATCTATCTATCTATCAATCTATCAATCAATCAATCAATCCATCCAACAATTCATTCATCCACCTGCCCATAGATCCATACATTCATTAAACAATTCATTCATCTAGCCTACCATCACTTTTCCTTCCGTATGTCCGTCCGTCCATCTATCCATCCACCCAATCATCCATCCATCCACCCAACGAATCATCCATCCATCCACCCAATCATCCATCCACCTAATCATTCATCCACCCAGTCATCCATCCACCCAATCATTCATCCATCCACCCAATCATTCATCCATCCACCCAATCATTCATCCATCCATCCAATCATCCATCCATCCATTCATCCATCCACCCAATCGTCCATCCATCCATCCATCCATCCACCCAATCATCTATCCACTCAATCATTTATCCATCCACCCAATAATCCATCCATCCACCCAATCATCCATCCATCCAATCATTCATCCATCACCCACCCAATTATCCATCCATCCATTCACCCATTCATCCATCCACCCAATCATCCATCCACCCAATCATCCATCCACCCAATCATCCATCCACTCAATCATCCATCCACCCAATCATCCATCCACCCAATCATTCATCCATCCACCCAATCATCCATCCACCCAATCATCCATCCACCCAATCATCCATCCACCCAATCATTCATCCATCCACCCAATCATCCATCCATATATCCAAATATCATTTCTCAGCCCACCAATTTCTCATTTCGTCCAACTAGCTATTCGTTCATGCATTCATCTATCTACCAATCCATCTGTCTGTTTGTCCGTCTGTCTATCCATCTGCCAGTCTGCCTGCTGCAGCGCTGTTCCCTTGTTCCTTAGTGAACACAAATTATGCGCCTGATGTTAGAAGCGATAATCGTTTGGAAGCAAAATGCACAAGAGATAATTGAAAGCATGTAAGCCAGAAAAAACATATGAAAACATAGAAAAACATCGACGAACGTTGCCTAATATTCCCTGTCGTCCTCTTCAAGGACGTCAGCTATAAATCCATAATATAATAGCCATCAGTGTCCATTTACACTTTACGTAGCTATAATACAAAACGATTACACGCATGATTATATATAAACTGTAGATATCTATGTAGGATCTACATATACATATATATTGTGTGTATATACTGTATTATATATATATATATATAATTCAATAAATCAACGGAACTTCATATAACGCCCTTTTAAGGTATATCTATTCAGAGACACTTCAGGTTCAACTATGGCTAAAGAGAGCAGACTTCAGTAAGGAGTAGAATACTCATGAGGGGCTTTTAGGCATAAGACGAGGCTCTTGAGGTAACCGTTCCAGGTGCAAAGGCCTTGTGCTGCAACATAGAAGTGCGGGCTACGGGTGCATCAAAATTCCTCAAGCAGCAGATCGGAGTGGCCGTGTATACCGACATTCTTGAAATAGCTGAAATGGCACCTCAAGGTAGAGAGGACCCAGAGGGGCTGTTCCACAAAGGCAGCGCCAAACTAAGCGAGCACACAAGCGAAAGTGACGACAAGCTGATTACGACGACGATACATTGTGTATGCATGTACGTGCGAGCGTTTATGTGATTTTATGGATGTATAGCGTTTCTGAATAATATGTTAATAAATATGGCAAGTGTACTACTCATAATATGTAAGCTCATTGCATATGATCATGTATGTACAAGTACATGTGTTGACATCTGCATACGTATAATTTTGAGTCATATGAGGAGATATGAATCCTATATATACATTGCAGAGAACGTGTTTCCTCGCCACTTAGGTTGAGGGAATAATATGCTTCATGTTTTCTAGCATTTCTGAATTTCATCATCCATTAATCCGTCATCAGTGCTTCAAACGCAGCATCATAACGCTAAACCAATTTACATGAGTGATCATGGTTGTTCCCAAAATGCATCTCGCATCATCTCAAGAGCAAATCAAGTAAGGGCACTCCAGGGTCCACTTAACGTTTCAGGTTTTACTTCAGTCTCAGTTCATCTTTCAGTGGATAGAAAAGCCTAATTTCAGTTTCGATCTCAGTTACAATTTCCAGCAAAAATCTAACGCAGTTTCAGTTTTCATCCAATTTCTATTTTAGTTTCTGACGCTGTTAAGCAACCCATATGAACACATGCCATTTCTGATTAAAAAAATGTCCATTTGCGTGCGCATTCATAATTGTATATGAACACTTAAATAAAGCAGACTTCCTCTCTGCGTTAGATGCTGAAATGTTGATCCTTCAAACTGATAAAATTTATCGGCTTCTGCGTCAAACAGTTCGAGGTTCTCTGGCAGAAACGATACCTCGTAATCGCAATCTCCGAACTTCTAGGACCCCACTTGAAAGCCAAGCGCAGAGCACTAGCTTATTCGCGAGCAATTCGTCGAATCAAATTGGGCGTCCAAAGGGTTGTCCAGAAAGGTCCAAGTTCAGTTGCCATGTGGGTCAGGGTAGCTGTAAAGGAGAACAGGGTCGTTTAGGCGAGTGCGGGAGCTCAGGATCGGATGAGTCATCATACGAGTTCTTGGATAAGTGAGACTTGAGTTTTTAGTGGCGAGCCCGAGGGTGGTCGATAAAGGATAATAAGGTGGATGATGGTGGGTGATTGGTAGTGACGAAGGAAGAATCGAGAATCTCCGATAATAAAGAGATCGATCTTTCCAGAAACGTGGTGCAGTGTGAGACATGACTTGGTTGGAGAAATTGAAACGAATACGTATACACGTGCCAATGTAAGCGTTGCGTTTACCGTGTGGAAGCGCTACTGAAAGGCCACTGCTGTGAGCGGCGCTATATAAAGCAATATATACGTACATACTCGCATACACAAATATATACATTCACAAATGTATACATACGTACATACTTATATACGTATGTACATACATAGAACTACATACATTCACACATGCAAGCAGACAGACAGACAGATAAATACACTCATACATACATACATACATACATACATACATACATACATACATACATACTTACATACTTGCAGAACTCATATAATTATACATACTTGCATGCATACTGATCATAGATAAGTCGAGTGTAACAGATACTGACTGGGGTGACTTCAGGGAGCCACCGTTTCCCCCCATTCCGTTCGTTGGTGCAGAAGAAGGGGTCATCAGCTCGTTGTAGGTCTGTGGGCTGCACGTGACCACCGGATGCGAAGGCAGGCAGAGCTGCATCGCTGCTCCACGTGACTCCGGATTGATGCGGTGTCTCGAAGATGACGACGTTGAATGTCGGTACCTACTTCCATGACTCTCAGTCGACAGGTTGTCCAACGACCTATAGGTAATGTACACCGCATGTAATGCAACATTCATGCCATTTGCACCATTTATATATATTTACATATATGTATATATATATATAATGCGGAATGTACTCAGTTCCAGGGGTGTAACAAGCGGCGGGGCAGAGGGGCACCAGCCCCCCAGTTTTAGTGCTCAGTGCCCCCTGTATGCTCCCCAAATTGGTTCTTTTTTATGTTTCTCCAACGGCATTTTATGATGACTTTTGTTAAGATAATTTGTGCCCCAATTTTTAAATTTCTGGGGGCAAAATTCAAAAAGTGGGGGGCAAAAAAATTCCCAATATTTTTTATAATATTTTCCCTCACTTTTCCAATCTCTGTTCAGTTCTAATCCGATATAAACTTTAGTACAGAATTTTTAGACTGGCGGAATAGTTTGGATGATAGTCTAAGTGAAGAGTATCACAGCTTCCGAGAGGAAGAAAAGTGATATAAGCATTGCGTGTTAACCATTAGTTGTTTTAATACATATTGCATGTATATTAAACCATTTTTTATAAGTCAAGAACAATTCCATTGTACTGGATGCACACCTCAAATCCTTACGCGCATTATATAATATAAAATGGTAATTTTAGTGTTGCAATGCAATTTCGTGTTTAGCGTAAATTACTTTGAGGTTATAATGCATTATTATGCAATGTATACGCACATAAAAACTAAAGTGATGCAATTTAGTTATAAAGCATTACAGTTTAATGTGTTTTATGTCGTCGTGTCATGTAAGGTAACATACCGTGATCACTGACGTAGTAGTGAAGTATAATTTATGCTGCAATAACTAATAACAACTAAAATGGATCAAATAGCCAAATAACAATCCAAAAAATATTTTCTGCATTTATTTATTCACAAATGGCTACAAATGACTGATAATGGCAACACTCTTAATACTAGAAAATTAGGAAGGGAGTGTACGTCCTTGGGTATTCATACGTTGTACTTGCCTTTTTTGTAGCGCCGGTTTGCTAGGCAGACAGTACTTGCAGCATACGATGACAGAGAGAACGAGGACGAGGCCACCGACGACCCCAGCCAAGAGGACAACGACCGTCACGAACGGAGGCACACTGGCCCCTCCTCCGTTCCCAGCTCCAACATCTGCATCCACTTGACCTTCGTTCGAACTCCCCGCCACCACCCCTCCTCCTCCTCCTCCGCTGCTACTTCCACCTCCACCTCTTCCCGCTCCTGCTGCTCCGTGCAGAGATTCGAAGCCGGAACGGGATCGAATCTGGAGTGACAATAAACAAAAGGCATTCAGGCTGCGTCTAGACAACAGTTGGAGTCAGATGAAAGGTAGGGGCGGGGCGTGCAGAGACAGGTGCGCGATTAACGCTTAGGTCGGCGATTGCACGTGCAGGCAACAGCTGAGTGGACGTGCGAACGACGGTATGCGTTGCCAGGTTGGCGTCTGTCACTCTCTCTCTCTCTATCTGTCTGTCTGTCTGTCTGTCTGTCTCTCTCTTTCTCTCTTTCTTTCTCTCTCTCTCTCTCTCTCTCTCTCTCTCTCTCTCTCTCTCTCTCTCTCTCACACACACAGGAAAGCAAGACAGGCAGGCAGAAAGGAAGACAGGCAGGCAGGCAGAAAGGAAGACAGGCAGGCAGGCAGAAAGGAAGACAGGCAGGCAGGCAGAAAGGAAGACAGGCAGGCAGGCAGAAAGGAAGACAGGCAGGCAGGCAGAAAGGAAGACAGGCAGGCAGGCAGAAAGGAAGACAGGCAGGCAGGCAGAAAGGAAGACAGGCAGGCAGGCAGAAAGGAAGACAGGCAGGCAGGCAGAAAGGAAGACAGGCAGGCAGGCAGAAAGGAAGACAGGCAGGCAGGCAGAAAGGAAGACAGGCAGGCAGGCAGAAAGGAAGACAGGCAGGCAGAAAGGAAGACAGGCAGGCAGGCAGAAAGGAAGACAGGCAGGCAGAAAGGAAGACAGGCAGGCAGGCAGAAAGCAAGACAGGCAGGCAGGCAGAAAGGAAGACAGGCAGGCAGGCAGAAAGGAAGACAGGCAGGCAGGCAGAAAGGAGGACAGGCAGGCAGGCAGAAAGGAAGACAGGCAGGCAGAAAGGAAGACAGGCAGGCAGAAAGGAGGACAGGCAGGCAGAAAGGAAGACAGGCAGGCAGAAAGGAAGACAGGCAGGCAGAAAGGAAGACAGGCAGGCAGAAAGGAAGACAGGCAGGCAGAAAGGAAGACAGGCAGGCCGAAAGGAAGACAGGCAGGCAGAAAGGAAGACAGGCAGGCAGAAAGGAGGACAGGCAGGCAGAAAGGAGGACAGGCAGGCAGGCAGAAAGGAAGACAGGCAGGCAGAAAGGAAGACAGGCAGGCAGAAAGGAAGACAGGCAGGCAGGCAGAAAGGAAGACAGGCAGGCAGAAAGGAAGACAGGCAGGCAGAAAGGAAGACAGGCAGGCAGGCAGAAAGGAAGACAGGCAGGCAGGCAGAAAGGAAGACAGGCAGGCAGAAAGGAAGACAGGCAGGCAGAAAGGAAGACAGGCAGGCAGAAAGGAAGACAGGCAGGCAGAAAGGAAGACAGGCAGGCAGAAAGGAAGACAGGCAGGCAGGCAGAAAGGAAGACAGGCAGGCAGAAAGGAAGACAGGCAGGCAGAAAGGAAGACAGGCAGGCAGGCAGAAAGGAAGACAGGCAGGCAGGCAGAAAGGAAGACAGGCAGGCAGAAAGGAAGACAGGCAGGCAGAAAGGAAGACAGGCAGGCAGGCAGAAAGGAAGACAGGCAGGCAGAAAGGAAGACAGGCAGGCAGGCAGAAAGGAAGACAGGCAGGCAGAAAGGAAGACAGGCAGGCAGGCAGAAAGGAAGACAGGCAGGCAGAAAGGAAGACAGGCAGGCAGGCAGAAAGGAAGACAGGCAGGCGGAAAGGAAGACAGGCAGGCAGAAAGGAAGACAGGCAGGCAGGCAGAAAGGAAGACAGGCAGGCAGAAAGGAAGACAGGCAGGCAGGCAGAAAGGAAGACAGGCAGGCAGAAAGGAAGACAGGCAGGCAGGCAGAAAGGAAGACAGGCAGGCAGAAAGGAAGACAGGCAGGCAGAAAGGAAGACAGGCAGGCAGACAGAAAGGAAGACAGGCAGGCAGAAAGGAGGACAGGCAGGCAGAAAGGAAGACAGGCAGGCAGAAAGGAGGACAGGCAGGCAGAAAGGAGGACAGGCAGGCAGAAAGGAGGACAGGCAGGCAGAAAGGAGGACAGGCAGGCAGGCAGAAAGGAAGACAGGCAGGCAGGCAGAAAGGAGGACAGGCAGGCAGAAAGCAAGACAGGCAGGCAGGCAGAAAGGAAGACAGGCAGGCAGACAGAAAGGAAGACAGGCAGGCAGAAAAGAAGACAGGCAGGCAGAAAGGAAGACAGGTAGGCAGGCAGAAAGGAGGACAGGCAGGCAGAAAGGAGGACAGGCAGGCAGGCAGAAAGGAAGACAGGCAGGCAGAAAGGAGGACAGGCAGGCAGGCAGAAAGGAAGACAGGCAGGCAGGCAGGCAGAAAGGAAGACAGGCAGGCAGAAAGGAGGACAGGCAGGCAGAAAGGAAGACAGGCAGGCAGAAAGGAAGACAGGCAGGCAGAAAGGAAGACAGGCAGGCAGGCAGAAAGGAGGACAGGCAGGCAGAAAGGAGGACAGGCAGGCAGGCAGAAAGGAAGACAGGCAGGCAGAAAGGAAGACAGGCAGGCAGGCAGAAAGGAGGACAGGCAGGCAGAAAGGAGGACAGGCAGGCAGGCAGAAAGGAAGACAGGCAGGCAGAAAGGAAGACAGGCAGGCAGAAAGGAGGACAGGCAGGCAGAAAGGAAGACAGGCAGGCAGAAAGGAAGACAGGCAGGCAGAAAGGAGGACAGGCAGGCAGAAAGGAAGACAGGCAGGCAGGCAGAAAGGAAGACAGGCAGGCAGAAAGGAAGACAGGCAGGCAGAAAGGAAGACAGGCAGGCAGGCAGAAAGGAAGACAGGCAGGCAGAAAGGAGGACAGGCAGGCAGAAAGGAAGACAGGCAGGCAGGCAGAAAGGAAGACAGGCAGGCAGAAAGGAGGACAGGCAGGCAGAAAGGAAGACAGGCAGGCAGAAAGGAAGACAGGCAGGCAGAAAGGAAGACAGGCAGGCAGGCAGAAAGGAAGACAGGCAGGCAGAAAGGAAGACAGGCAGGCAGAAAGGAAGACAGGCAGGCAGAAAGGAAGACAGGCAGGCAGAAAGGAAGACAGGCAGGCAGAAAGGAGGACAGGCAGGCAGATTAGAAGACAGGCAGGCAGGCAGAAAGGAAGACAGGCAGGCAGAAAGGAAGACAGGCAGGCAGAAAGGAAGACAGGCAGGCAGAAGGTGGTGAGATACGAAAATGCTGTACACATCCATGCGTGAAAATGAAAGGCACAGAACAGTGTTAATTATGGGTAGCGTAATAGAAGATATAGTGAACAATAGGAATGCGGACGGAGCGTGACGGGTGTCTATTCCAGGTCGTAGGGTCAGCTATAGAGAAGGGAGATCCCCCTTCAACTGCTGAAGCTGATGGCAACAGATGCGGCAGAGAAGATTTACGTATGTGGCCTAAATGTACGCGACTTCTGGTATCATCGTCATCGTCATTGTCATTTCCATCACCGTCATTGTCGTCATCGTCATCACCACCCAACACGACACCCATCAGTCAATGCATACAAGGGATTTCTGCTTTTCTTTACTCTGGATTGTATCAAGGAATCTTTGTTCTTCATCACAAAGCACTCATGAAACAGACACGCGCTCATACACCCATGCAATTCAATGCGAGACCGTCGGTTTTGTCGACGAAGCTTCCATGAAAGCCGCTATGTTAATTATAAATTACATTTTAAAAGTACATCTTATTCAGGTATAAACGTGCATGTATGCAACGATGTATGATTATATATAATAATAATCGGTACATAATATGACATGATTTTGTCTGCCGTTCATTTAATATCATGTGTGGTTAGCATGAGAATGGTGCTTTTTGTGCGCCAACCATACATTTCACGCGATATAAACAATATATAGAAACTATAATGTATTTGAAAGCTAATAATGTGTGACCAATCATGAAACAAATATATATATATATATATATATATATATATATATGTGTGTGTGTATATATATATATATATAAGGTATATAACACGCTGCATGTGTGCGAATACAGGGAGCCGTAAACATGGTCCGACTGGTGTTACTCATGCAACATTGATGCCAATCGATAGTAATCCGATAGATGGCGAACCGATGCGGCGTAATTCATAGGACTCGTCTCCCTTACAAGCGTCGTCGGTTGTAGCGACATTGATGGACCATGAGCCACTTCGGTTCGATCAGAAGTAGATCGCCTAGCCAACCACCAGGCGTCGCCACCGCCGCCCTATGCACGCCTCCTGCAAACAAAACATCGTCTACGTCTTAGAATGATCCGGTAAAATCTCCGGTCATCACCTGTAATTAACTCTGTATTTATCGTTTCTTCAAAGACATTGTGCATTGAGTATCGAATTCGCATTACGTGTTACTTGCGTTAAAAAACATTTGGTAATGGTTATGGTTGATACTACTATGAATTCGAGTTGGAAGGGTGTCTTGAAGATGGATCCGTTGGCTTCCCTGATCCACTGCCTAAATGATGAGACGATGCTTTTGGATTGAGAAGATATCCATCTTATGAAGCCCTACTCAAACCGCTGCATGACAATGGAAGAGATGATCACCACCTACAGGATTTCGAGAGGGAGACGCATGATCTAAAATACACTTGGCATGCTGTCACAGAAATGGCAGGCTCTACTCACAACCATGCAGCAAACTCCGGAGACGGTGGCACTCATCATCTAGGCTTAACACAAATGACGGACCACTTTGTAGTCATTGCTGGCTCTTCCAAATGCCCCATCCACTGCCCCTCCCCTTGTCTTTTCGTGATATAGATGTAGCAGTTCTAATGCCCTTAGTCAGGGATGGGCAATAATTTAATTGGGTAATTGAAATTACGTAATTTGAATTACAATCGTAATTGTTAATTTGTAATTTGTTGGCCAGAGTCAGTGTAATTTGTAATTCGTAATTCATTTACATTTTTGCGTGTAATTTGCAATTTCAAATGTAATTATGAAAAGCAATTTCCTTTACGTTACTTGATAAATGAAATTCGATAATGTGCAAATTCCATGGATCAAAAAATCGTTGTTTGATATTTATAGTATTACCATTACTTATTTTCACAATTTAATGCCACTCAGCCTTCTTCTGCACCGCTAAAGAGGCTCTTCAGTTTTGCAGGCGTGATCGGATACACTGGTGGAAATAATTAGCCTATTGCATCACCTTGCAAAAAGCTAAAAATCTGTTGATACATTTATAGTCACATTTATAGTAATGTCACTCAAATTATCTGGTAAACAAGCATAAAATCAGTTGGGGTTATTTACTTATTTTCAGGAAAGTTTGTTCAACTCTGTTGGTCGATAGAAGGATGAAAATAAGACAAATTCATCGGTTATATTTATTACGTCCTAATATTTCGTTGTACCTCCTCTAGCTTTGTTCACATGATGATGCAATCATTATTTCCACCAGTTGAAATTGTTTAAACAGCTGCTGCTTATTAAAGAGAATTAAATTAGAGGTTTCTGATAACGATATTGAGAATAAAAGAAAATAGAAAGCATATATGTTTCATGCAGGTTCTTGCTTACACAAGAACACTTAATTACATTACTGCTTACACTTTATTGATCCTGACGATGTCAGCAATTTGTAATTTGGTGTGAATGAAATAACGTAACCTGTAATTAGTAATTTCCAGCAAAACTGGAAAGCAATTTGTAATGTGCAATTTAATTACATTTTCACCAGTAACTGGTAATTGGTAATTCAATTACATGTAAGCCTGTAATTTGCCCATCCCTGCCCGTAGTAGTTGTTTTAGTTTAATGACACTATGTGATAACAAAGATCATTAGCGTCGCCCTCCTCCTTTATCCAGGCTTGGAACTAGCACTACCAAAGTGCAAACATTGGCGCAGTTTGTGCTTATGCCAAGAACGCAGGGTGGTATTTATATGGTCGTGCCCAGCGCAAATGACGCGTAATAAGAGCGTGATAAGCCGTATCAGCAGCGTGACTGACGCGAAGTTGAAATGCTGTCATCGTTGAAAGCGTCGTTTGGACGTAATGCAATCCGGTTGGTCGCGGTGAAGACGCAGTGGGCGCACGCAGATCAATGCGAACGTGATGTTCATCGTGGTAAATGCTTGTTGGGCTCAGTGAAAGCGAAGTGAGACGCATTTATGTCGTAGTAACGGCGCTGCGTCAATTAAAAAACCGCAAATGACCACGCACTACTCTTGACAATTTTTAACGTTGAGCAATCGTTATGAGCGTTGCTGCAGTGTGACTGGGCCAGAGGCTAAGCCACGGATGCGTGATTGCAACAAATTATATCTGTGGGCGTTCGAACACTGGCGCTATATAATAATGATACAACTAATGTAGTCAGAAAAGGACGACGCTGGGTTGGGTATGCTAAGGTAGGTTAGTGATCTGCATCGATAAGTTAAGGCAACCAAAAGGTAAGTGTTCCGTTGTTCAGTACACGACTCTAAGAACACTGTCGTATAATACTGCAGGCGTCGTATTAGAAGTTGATTTCAACCTCTCCTCACGGCTGTTCTGAGGGCTCAGCCTTTCCTCACGACTGCTCTGTGTGCTCGGCCTTTCCTCACGACTGCTCTGAGGGCTCAGCCTTTCCTCACGACTGCTCTGTGTGCTCGGCTTTTCCTCATGACTGCTCTGAAGACTCAGCCTTTCCTCTTTGTTGCTCTGAGGGCTCAGCCTTTCCTCACGACTTCTCTTTGTGCTCGGCCTTTCCTCGCGACTGCTCTGTGTGCTCGGCCTTTCCTCACGACTGCTCTGAGGGCTCAGCCTTTCCTCACGACTGCTCTGTGTGCTCGGCCTTTCCTCACGGCTGCTCTGAGGGCTCAGCCTTTCCTCACGACTGCTCTGTGTGCTCGGCCTTTCCTCACGGCTGCTCTGAAGACTCAGCCTTTCCTCTTTGTTGCTCTGAAGGATCAGCCTTGCTCAACGGCTGCTTCAAGAAATCTAGATAAGAGCAATGGTTACTCACGGCTGCTCTGTCAGCCTTTCCTCTTTGTTGCTCTGAGGGCTCAGCCTTTCTCAACGGCTGCTTCATGAAATCTAGATAAGAGCAATGGTTACTCGTCCAATTTCCGTGTACGTGTGTTTCTCTCAAAATAGATGTCGTCCCAATCTAAATTTTTGATTCTATTTAAAAATATGGTATTTTAAACCTCCAACGGCAATTTCTTTTATTTTGCTGACGCCCCGTAGTTACTCGTCAATATATCTTCATAGCTAAAATGTAATGAATCAACTTGTTAGTTCAAGAATTTTGAACATTATTGCTCCCGATTATCGCCCAAAAACTAGTGGCATGAAGGAATATAGGGGGTTTCCAGTGCATATTGGTCGTTGCGGCTGTTCTGAGGACTCGACGTCAATATATCTTACCTGGATATCGATTGGGTCTTTTGTCCGAGTGTTGTCTGATGATGCGAACCAAACTATCTGTGCATTGGCAGCAAGAACAACAACAACACAAACATTTTAAAATAAAATAATTAATTATTTTAAACTCTATTAGCGATGCCAATGGTTATATGCAGAGGGACGTACATGCATGTGTAGATAGACCAACTGACATGGATTGCCACTGTGGCCCATTTGCTCATGAATTGACAACCTAGACTTGGTGCTATTAATCAGTGGTTTTGTACCTTCGTGCATAAGTGAAAGCACTCTCCTGAATCTTTGTAGAATCATGCATGAGCGACCGTCTATATTGCATCTTCATACATATGCATCGAGGGTCTATTTTTAAATTATGCATTCGCAAGAGTGGATTCTGCTATGCACGCATGCGCAATGGCTTGGGAAGACTAGTTATCTAGCAATGCGATAGAAGGACCAGAGTATGAAAACACATACAGACAGAGGCAGAGGTAGAAGAGAGAAAAACAGAGAGAGGCAGGTATGGGGAAGAAGATGGATAGAGCCAGAGAGAAACAGAGGACGAGCAAGGGATATACAGAGGCACATGGAGCTGATGAAAGGAGACAGACAGACAGACAGACAGACAGAGACAGAGAGACAGAGACAGCGACAGACAGAGATAGAGACATGAGAGAGGCAGAGAGAGAGAGAGACAGAGAGAGACAGAGAGAGACTGAGAGAGAGAGACAGAGAGAGAGACAGAGAGAGAGAGAGAGAGAGAGACAGACAGACAGACAGACAGACAGAGACAGAGACAGAGACAGAGAGAGGCAGAAGGACTTAGAGACATTTACACGGCCAACAGAAGATATGGTCCGTATGGAGAAGCAGGTAGTTCTAGAAGGGGATCAGGCAGCAACAGGCAGAGTGTAGGAGAGGAAGAGAGCGAGAGAGGCAGACAGACAGACAGACAGAGGCATACGGAGACCGAAGCAGACAAATGGTGTGACAGAGAGGGATAAAGAGTAAGCGTTGCGTATACAAAGACAGAGAGAGAGAGAGAGACAGAGGAGAGGTTAGGAGATAAAGGGGCGAAGGAGAACGTGGGTTACTAAAGGAGGGTTGAGAGACGGGTCGATACAAAGCAATTGATGGCAAAGCTGCGTTGACGAGTGACGTCAGTACGGTGTGATCGATGTCAAAATGACTGCAACGAATGGACGGACGGATGCCTCTGTGTATGCGTATGTCCGTCCATCCGTCTGTCTGTCCATCTGCGTGTCTCTCATTGCCACAACCAACTGCATCAATGGATTCGCCGTCATTGATTGCATCTCGTGCACCACCAACCTACGACATCGTTTGCGCTGAGGAAAATTGCACATGGCCTCGTAAGAATATTTTGATTACAGCACGCGATGACCAATGTAATGTAATATGATCTACTATATGGTAGTCAATTCTATTCTAGTCCTTCTTATAGTCTAGCCTGATTTAAATTGACAACGTGAACAGATTCGTTATCGTGATTCACATGACCTCAGTCAACGGCCGTTTTGCAGCTAATTCGCTTTACACTGTTATGTCACTTAACGCCAATCCCTTTCCTGATTCCATTCCTTAACGTATACACTCACGTATCGGAATGTATGTTTACATATACCCATGCTAGACCTTAGTCCATGGGTGCTTTATTTAGCCCTATGACAACCAATTCCTTGTTGAACGCCGACTACATTGTCTACTCCAATTGAGGAGCATTTACCATCCGTGTTTCTCATCAGCTGTAAATTTCAAATTTCAAATTGTAAACCTGGACTAGAACGCGTAATGAAGGTCTGACTAAAGCTACGGCACTAGTTCCAGCGCTTCCAATTTGGGCGATCGATCGATCGATCGCTCTTCTTGGTCGCTCGCCTGCAATGGTCTGATCGAGCGCTCAATCGACTGCCTAGCACCGTCGGCCTTTGCTCGATGAGTTAGACTCCTAAACGAACCTGGAATCCGACCATTATTTAATTTACCTAATTGACATCAGGTACTTTAGTTTACTTACTTACGGCAGCAGTGAATATGTTCCGTGACCAAACAATTGCTGAGTGAGTCCTCCAATATCGCGCAATATTATTGACCACGGGGCAGAATTGAGATTTGTACTATATACGTATGCAGACATAATTATGAATGTCATCCACAAAATACGCGGTACACAAAAACTCCCCATAGATCAATCTTATATTGCTCGCCTACTTAATTCATCGCGATAAATTTTAAAGCCGCCTACTATTTTTAAATCTGAAGCCCTGGAAACGTCTTAACATTGCATGTATGTAAGTATCTGGTTTTCTATAGCTGACTAACTGACTGACTGGATTCGCTGACTGAATTAACTAATTAAGCTAATGAAGCAATTCACATCTCAAATCCCGTCATTCCAAGTCGACACAGTTTTGTAGCCGGTCTGCCTGGAATCAGTTTCAGACGAAACCTATGTAGTAACTGACTCAATGCGGTTATCCCTATACCACCTAATGGCGTCTGGCCGTCACTGGTTACCAGTCGTTGCCCGTCAGATGAGGTGGAACATAGCGCTAGCTTCATTGCTACAGGCAACGGCTAGGAACGCTTGGCAGTGGCGCAACGTTGGGCTTTGCAAGTGTTCGAGGTGATGGATGGGAGGGAAGAGAGTTTGCAAGAGAGAGAGAGAGAGAGAGAGAGAGACAGACAGACAGACAGACAGACAGACAGACAGACAGACAGAAAGAAAGAAGTAAGAGAGAGAGAGACACACACAGACAGACAGACAGACAGAGAGACAGACAGACAGAGAGACAGAGAGAGAACATGGGCAATAGAAGAAAAGTGGCTTTGTGATAGCTCAAAGGTCAAGGCCAGGTTTCTGCCAAAATTATTATTTGCAGCATCGTCCATGGCTGTTGTCCACATAACAAGCATCAGCTGATTTCATAAAAAGCAACTGACACCCGCTGCATCTCATCCTATATCAACTGACCTTACCTTAGTTATCTTCATCAGACTTCCTTTCGTTTATTTTGTAACCTTCATTTGTATCCAAAAAGAACTACACTGATATATCTCTATTATCTTATATCACATAAATTATATAATCTAAATTAATCTAGACCAAAACTATTCTATACTATTACAGCGAATTTCATTTCAGTTCTGTTATTTGATCCACTAGGATTGCGTATACTATGGCATAGTATACACAATTCAATTGCACAAACACACGTAAATTCTCGATTGCCTACACTGGTCCCATGGCCTGAAATTGCCTACCACACGAAATACGGAATATAGGCCTAAATCACTATGAAACATTTAAATAACGACTCCGTAAGCACCTATTGACTCACTCTACATAAAGTGCCTATTTCTTTACTATCTATTAACTCTGTATACTTTATATTAAGTAGCTAGTTAAGTCAAGAAACTTTGCCACATTCCTAAATATACCAAATTAGTCATCCACCACTAATTAATTTCACCTGGGTGACCCTGCTAGCGGTATCGCGGTCCCTTAAAGGTTTCCAGTATTGTTTTATTTAACAAAAAAAACTGTGGTTATGGTTATCACCTCAGCTGATATTATCTAACCGAGGTCGTGAAAGTGAAGTCGCTCAAAACCTGAACTAACAGCCATTTTCTGCTGCTAAAAGTGACAGAGCTTTCGCCAACGAGACAGTACAATACGTGATCTGTGGTAGAGCGGAAGTGATTAACTCACCATTTCCGTTTGTGGCGCCATCTTGTCTCTTCCATACTTCACGCAACGAAAGCAGAGCACCAGCAGTAGGGCTCAACAGCGAAGAAGACCGCGCACACACCGATACTAGGAGCGACACAGACGAAGACAGAGCATATCAGACGACATCCAGTTGTATCAGATTATAATCTGTGCGGCTATTCCAAGTGCAAACAGAAAAACATCAGATCGTTGGATCTAGGCAGAAGCTGCTCTCCGCATCTAATGCAAACTCTCGTCTAAGATTCCACAAGAAAGTGACGTCACAGTCGACGAATGAGATGGCCTCGTCTTAATATTATCTCTCGGTGTTCAATTAACCAATCCTTCAATAGAGCGATTGATTATGCATCGAGCAGGTTTTAATCTCTCGCATAAGCAACGATTTGCGCCTGCAGTCAATGAACCGTTAAGTGCCGTTGATCTTAGAATGTGTCAACACGGTTCAGCGACCTACAGAGCGTTTGTGGTTCTCCAATGGGTCAGGCGCTGGTTCCCTTGGGTTCCATCCTCAGCCATTCAATGCTCAATAATCAGCTGTAGCACACGAACACGTTGAAAGTTCCCTTGCTAATAATATTATATGTCTGCTTCTTCTTCCTAATTCTCTTCGCTCGGGAATATCATCAATCAGAATCGGTTTCTGTTGTTCGTTACATCCTTCCTTCGTTCGCTTTTAGTTCGTTCGTTCGTTCATTTCTTCTTTCGTTTGCACTTCAGTTCCTCCGTCCTTCTTTCGGTCGTGTGCGATCACTTCGCCCGTTAGACGAACTTTACATGCGCCGCCAAAACCCACTGAATGCCATCTCCATATTCCGACGCCGCCAGCGCTTGTAGACCCGCTACGCATGCGCAAGGACTGTTTCCGCCGTTGCCGCCGCTGCCTCCTCCTCCCCCTACTAAGCGCTCCTCGTCTCGCACTTCCTCCTCCTCCTTCTTCTCCTCCTCCTCCTCCTACCAAAGCTCTCCTAGTCTTGCACTTCCTCTTTCCTCCTCGCCATTCTTTTCCTTTTCCTCCTCTCCTCCTCCTCCTCCTTGGCTCTCCTCGTCTTGCACTTCCTCCCTCCTCATCGTCCTCCTCCACCTCATCTTCCTTCCGCTCAATTCGGATGGCGGCGTTCGATTTCAACGCAGAACTGAATCGCATTGGATCGGATTTGAAGCAATTTACTTAACGCAACGATCACGACCGAGGCACGTTTGCCCCTCCCCAACCTCAACAGTACATCAAGAGCCGACCTAAACCCTCTGTCATGACCAAGTCGTCGACCTTGACCCATTCGCTACCCGATGCGGTTATCCTGCTACCGGGTGCTTCGATTAGGTCGCCCGCTCCATCCGTCCGCCTATAGGCTCCGCCCACCGGTATTTGCGTCATCGTCTGGCTGTCCGTGCTATCGTCAACGTCCATGCAGCGCTGCATGCGATGACCCTAGCGTCAGTAAGGAAGCCCAGAATGAACACGTCGATAGTCTATGCTCAGGCGGGGCCAAGGGCGCGAACCCCGCACACGGCACCAAGGTGGCCTAAACGTTCATAGACGCTACTGTCTTACTCTCGCAATATTTCACACTATCCACTGCAGAAAATAGGATAATTTTATTGCTCTTTGATATAGTATTAAGCATGCCATTCACAACCGGACACGCCTGCTAACATCACCCCATAATGGTTTAATTGCGTTAAATTTAATTTAATTTAATTGGTCTAATTGTTACTGTTTTATTTTTTGTACATGTCTTATCTCACAGCAAAAAGGTTGTACACTGAACTTCACCTCTGCCGTCTTCCACGAACACCATCCGCCATAGCAGCTCTTCTGTCTCTATGTTTCTGTCTCTGTGTCGATCTTTCTATATGTCTGTCTCGTTCCGGTCTCCTGGTAACTGGACTACGGTCTTCATTGGTTTCTTTGACCAGCCCCTCTGACTTGAGTCAGCGTTCGTGGATACAGTTAGCGTGTGTTTTGGATTCCATCGTGTGGAAGGTGAATGTGCCAGACGGCCTTGCAATTCGGACCCAGGTCCCAAAATGCAAAAAATCCGCCCCAGTGTCCCTCGAAAACTATGCCAACCCAATGAATATGTGGTTGTCCTGAGTTTAGTTTTTGTGCAGCAACATATACATTTACATGTTTTATGATTACGATAGAACCAAGGACCTATTATGCACAGGACTGGAAAGTCCCTATAAAACGCCGTGTCACTAGTTTTGGGCGATAATCGAGTGCAAGAAATTTTCACAACTTGTTGACATAACATTCTGATTCGTTAGCCTCTAGCTGTGAAGAAAAATGAAAAAAGAACTATGTGAGCAAATTTTAAAAAATGATCCTGGAGGTTTAGAACATATTTTTAAATAGAAGCAATATTTAATTCGAGGTGGCGTCTATGCCTAAGAGTGAACCGTTTACACGGAAATTGGACGAGTAACCATTCTTCTAATATACACCGTGTCTCAAAATAGACCAAACAAAATTGTTTTTTCAGAACTTCGTCAAATTTCCACCAATTTTAATAAATTTTTGTGAGCAGTTGGCAAAAGAGCTGAAATTTTATGCCATATAAATTTTCCAACTCATCTGACTTATATAACCTCACTACCTTGTTAAACACAGATGTACCAATTTCTTGTATAACGCTTAAATTTCATTACTTGCAATGGCTGCACTGAACTCCATTTCATCGAGCCGGGGTCAAAGTGAATGGGGTATGCTATCGCGACAACCGTCTTGCCCAGAAGCTACTGCCAGACATATGACGGATATTTCAAGGCGAGGTTTATGTCTTTCAACAGGATGGCGCCTCTGCACATCGAGCACGCGACACCGACTCTTTCCTGGAGTGTGAGACGCCCGACTTATCCATCCAACAGTGTGATCGCCGAATTCACCGGATCTTAACCCAGTTGAATATAGCATACGGAGTGTGCCGCAGGAGAAGGTTTAGAATAGCCAACGTCGACAAACTAAAAACGTGTCTGATTGACGAGTTGGCGGCCTTGACCAGTCGATCGTTGAAGCTGCTATCGGTCAGTGGCGTCGCCGTCTAAGCTCTTGTGTCCGTGTAAGCGGGATACATTTCGAGCACCAATTCTAACACTCTTAAGCAGATCTGTCGTAAGAATTAAAAACTCTAAGTAAACCATATTTTAGTTTACAGCGTGCTAATTCAGTCGTCAGATAGTTTGTTGCAAGTAATAAATATAAAGCGCTATATAAAAATTGTCACATCTGTGTCTAGCAGGGTAGTGCGGTGATATGAGTCGAGAGAGGTGAAAAATTTATATAAAGCTTAACACTTCAGCTATTATGCCATCTACCTACCAAAAGGTATTAAAATTTGTGGAAATTTGACGAAGTTCTGACAAAAACAATTTTGCTTGTTTTATTTTGAGACAAGGTGTAGATTCCTTGCGATACAACACAACCGCTCCACAGGAATGCAGCATTTTCTTGGGCAAAAATGACTTTTGAAACAGCTATATGAATGGAACGGGAAGTCAGTCGTTCATTCGTTGGCTATTCTCGTCTTCCGTATTTCAACGGTCGAGTTGATAGTCCTCTCTCCGGATAATAATAATAATAATAATAATAATAATAATAATAATAATAATAATAATAATAATAATGTCAATAATAATAATAATGACAATAATAATAATAAATATATAAAAGTAATAATAATAATGATGAAAATATTAATAAAGTATAAATATAAATAATAGTGGCGATCAGTATTAATTTTACCTCGGGTATTAATAATAATAATAATAATAATAATAATAATAATAATAATAATGTCAATAATAATAATAATGACAATAATAATAATAAATATATAAAAGTAATAATAATAATGATGAAAATATTAATAAAGTATAAATATAAATAATAGTGGCGATCAGTATTAATTTTACCTCGGGTATTAATAATAATAATAATAATAATAATAATAATAATAATAATAATAATAACAATAATAATAATAATAACAATGGTAATAGTAATAATAATAATCATGACGATTGCTGGCCTTAGCTGATGTGGGCTAAGCCGCTGCACGCTCAGCGATTGCGTGCCCAACCTGGATAGCCAGAGATGGCTGCTGCGTCCGCGCCAGACAGCCTATGGAAAGAGAAACCACTCGAAATTACAGATTAAAGTTGCGCAATTCTTACTTCACACAAGTTTAAACGACATACGATATTTCCAACGCACTAATTAGTTCTTACAGACCATGAGGGTGGGTTTGTTGGCGATTCGTGCAGTCGACAGAGACCAGCATTATAGGAGGATTTTGCTCGCGCCCAGTGACTAACTAGAGGACGTTGGACGAAGTCAGTGTTTGGAACTAACAGACTATAGGCCTAGAGCTATGGAACCAAAGTGTGTATCAATTGAGTGTAAGCAAGTAGTGCGTTTGTTAGATGTGTGACTGCACGTGAGTGTAAATGACTTCAAAGCTGAGTCGCCAATTATAATCAAATTCGACTCCTGTAATAACTAGACTTTCGCAACCGTTCACACTCTACTTGCA
Source organism: Bimastos eiseni (assembly GCA_959347315.1). Classification (NCBI taxonomy): domain Eukaryota; kingdom Metazoa; phylum Annelida; class Clitellata; order Crassiclitellata; family Lumbricidae; genus Bimastos; species Bimastos eiseni. Next base: position 35,036,650 of record OY365806.1, read on the forward strand.
ATCTTACTGAAGCTCCTCAGTTTGAAATTTAACGAAGATATGCTATTATTATTATTGTTGGATGGATTCACTACTATCCTGAAAATTGGAAAACTTTGCGTCTCAATTCAATCAATCAATTTCTTTTTACTGTTCACTGACAAAACATAGCATACTAACACGAAAATAGTAGTGTTAATCATTCAGTGAGCAAAGGAAACCCCCAAAAGAACGAACCGTTCCGCTAACAGGGGGCCACCCAATTTCAACATTAAATTAACCTAGAAGTAAGTCATAAAGTTTTTTCCGCATACCATATAGAAGCAACGAACATAATCATCATTTCATTGCAAGTAATGTCGCAACAACAAGTAACTTTATCTAACCGTTCAGTAAGAAAGTTTTTAGGTTATTTTTAAACTGGTGTAATGATAACATATTAGTTAGGTGGGTAGGTAGCATGTTCCAGAAGGACGGACCATGTTTTCTTATGATGTGCTGCCTAATCGTAGTATGTACTCTAATTAGGTGATACTTATTTGAGACACGCGTCTGATGATCATGGATCTCTAGGTTTCTATGAAACCATCGATTGAAACCACTTGGTAATAAGAACCTGTGAACCATGTACATAAACACTCCTACTTGAAGTTTATTAATTCTTTCTATTGTCAATATCACCAGACTAGCGAATAAGCTCTTAGTGTGGGCTCTGTAAGGAACATTTACTTATAATGCGCACAATGCGTTTGTGCAAAATATCCAAACAAGTCAATCTAGTATGACATGTGGAAGCTCAAATAAGGTTGCAGTATGACAGATACGGATAAATTAAGGAATGATATAACGTAAGGAGTATGTTTTTAGACAGAAGGTGTCGGATGCGGGAAATTAAACCAATATTTTTGGCCAATATTTGAGAAATATGATGAATATGCTGTTTCCATGTTAACTGAGCGTCTATATAAACCCCCAGAAACTTCGTAGCAGTCACGCAATTTGTGCTTTGATTATCCATATTTATACAAGAGAGTAGTTCACAATCAGAGGCTTTCTTCTTCCTGAAAAGAATGTAGTTGGTCCTTTTAGATTCAACGATAATTTGTTTGTTTTAAACTAAGTCCCCACCTTTGCAAGCTCCTCATTTAGCCTGTTATACAATTCCTTCAGTGGTTTATCAGACATGAATACATTCGTATCGTCAGCAAACATGATAAATTTCAGGGCTGATGAAAAATTAATTTTATGAATATCGCTCACATATAAAAAAAATAACAACGGGCCCAAAATAGAACCCTGAGGGACACCACAATTTAGGTCAAGGATACGTGAGGTACACCCGTTATAGTGGACACTTTGCCTTTGTCTTCTAAACAGTCAGTAAGCCAGTCCAGACACATACCCCGAGTCCCATAATGTTCCAGCTTTCTTAATAGAATCTCATCATTTACTGTATCGAAAGCCTTCGTAAAATAAAAACAACACACCAATTGAGTGATTGTTATTAGCCCTAGCCTCAGTGATCTTATCACACATTTCCAGGACAGCCATGTAAGTAGAAAGACCTTTTCGGAAACCAAATTGTACTTCATATATTATGTCCTTCTTTGTTAAGGACACCAATTGCTGGTACATAATTTTTTTCAAAAAACTTAGAAAAATAAGGTAATATTGGGATCGGCCTATAATTTTCTACCCATTCCCCCCCCCTACTTTTGAAGACTGGAACGACCTTACCAAGTTTAAGTGTGTCGGAACTATGCCTGATATTAGAAAGCAATTTCTGATCTCTGCCAGAGGTGCCAATAGAGGTTCAATCGAATACCTTCCAATTATTGGGTTAATCCCATCCAAGCCCTCACTATGCGTGTGGCGGAGTCCCTCAGCAATCGAAACAGGTTCCAAAGACCATAATAATTCAATTCCTATGGAATTAATTAAGTTCAGGGTATACTAGATAATTCATGTAGGAAGCTGCCGTAGGATTTATGTTAGAGGCCATCTTGGATCCAATCTCTGTAAAGAACTCATTAAATTTATTTGCCATGACTTCCTTCGCCTTACATTCCCTGTCATCAATAACAAATTCCTCAGACACGGTGTTAGATTTGTACTCATGCTATAGAGCTTTTATTATATGCCAAGTTTGATCTAAATTATTTTCGCACTCCAAAAATGTCATTGAGTAATATTGTTTTTTTACTGCTTTTCTGATCCTTTTAAATATATTACTATAGGAGACAAAACTGGGGGGGGGGGGGGGGCGCAAAGCCCCCCCAGTTTTAGTGCTCAGTGCCCCCATGTGCCCCTCCAATCGGTTCTTCTTATGTTTCTCCAATGGCACTTTAAGATAACTTTTGTTAAAATAGTTCGTGACCCCCATTTTTCAAATTTGTGGGGGGCAAAATTCAAAAAGTGGGGGAAAAAAATTTTTTTTGCGCTCCGCGCAATATATTTCAAATTATGCCCCCCACTTATCCAAACTTTGTTACACCTCTGGTGCCTAGTATCAATCTGGCGCCACCACATTTTAAAAATAGTGCATTTTACGGAGTAATAAGTTATTCCATCCTTACATTTGTGCCCTTTCCACATTTGCGCTCTGGGCAACGACCCCGCTGGCCCCCCTCGGTACGGCCCTGTATAAGCCAATAGATTGATTGTATTGTGCTGTATTTCATAGGGGCCTATTAGTTTGTTCAATGGAATGTTCTCTGTCAAAACGTATCAGGTTACACTGTTCAAGATTTTAACTGACACGATCAGCGAGCATGCAGCTTAATATATTATGTCTAAATGGTTTCAACTAGTGCAGTAACTAATCGGGCGCAGTCCTGCATCCAGAGTTACTTTTGCCAATGTTCGTTTTAGCGACAGCGGCTAATACAAATGTTTGAAAATCAGTCTTTGCAGTGCTTGATGGATAGATTAATGAACGGATGGATGGCGACGACCCGGTTGCTACTCGGAGGCTTCTTCATGACGAAAGCATTGCTTCACACTTAAACACTTGTAGCTGCTGTCAACGTGTAGTGACACAATCGGTCTACCATAGAGCAGCAGAAATCGCGTAATTGAATCGCAATGTCAGCGATCTACATAGCCAGCGCCACTAACGTCATGCACCAACGCAAAGCAGCGGCTTCGCACCGTTGTTGTGAGGCCGATGGAACCAGAGCTTAAATCGCGTGGGCGGTCAGGCGACCGGGCGGATGAACGGGTGGCGAGGAACGACGGGGTATACGTACCTGCGTAACATTTCATCTTCGGCACATCAAAGACGGATCAAAGCGAGGATGCCGTAGCTCTCTGTCGTGTATAGACACTGAGGTTGGCAGGAGGGCGGAGGAAGAGGCGAAAGAGGAAGAGGTGAAGAAAGGCAGGAGAAAGAGGAAAAAGAGAAGGAGGTGAAGAAAAGGAGGACGAAGAGAAGAAAGAGGAAGAAGGTGAAAAAAAAAGCAGGAGAATGGGGGCAGGAGGAGGAGGAGGCGAAGATAGGGTAGAGAAGGAGGAAGACGTGAAGAAAGGGAAGAGGAATAGGAGAATGAGGTGGAGCTGAAGCAAGACAGTAAGGAGGTGAAGATAGGGGGAGAAAGAGAAAGAGGAAGAGGCAAAGAAAGGGAAGAGGGAGATGAAGAAAGGAGAGGAAGAGAAAGAAGGATGAAGAATTGAAGAAAGGGAGGAGGTGGAGAGGAATGAGGAGTTGGAGGTGAAGGACGATCGAGGAAAAGTAGAGAAGAATAATTGTTCAATCTCTATGAGTCCTTAAATAACTGTGTAAATGAACGTGTGACCTTTGCTTGACCTCGTCAACTTTTCGCAACTTAACCGGTTTATAACCTTGCGTATAGAATCATATATCTTCTGAGTATATAATTATATACTTCATTCTTTCCTCTGTCTAAAGACCGGTGGCTTTTCTCTAAGTTTGTCGCACAGGAAACGGCCGTAATTAAACGCTATTATAGATAAATTTAGATATGTATATATATATGTATATATATGTATATACAGTGCAATGCAGACTTGTGGAATGGCCTGGATGATAGTACTGTCTCAGTGGACACGTCACGGTTTCTTAGAGGAGGTTAGGAGAAATGGACCATTTGGCACTCCAGATTAATTATTTGTAGTGGTTCTAACACAGACTATGTATACACGTCTTCTGAACCACTTAAAGCACCTGCTTTGTTAACATGCAATTAAATTGCAACTATTAGAATACTAAGGAACGTGAGATCAAGGAGCGTTTAGGGATATTGCATATTATAATGCTATAAAGTGACAGCAATATGCCTTATTGTTTGATGAGTATTTACTTAGGTTGCAACATTGAAATGCATAGGCCCTATGCATAGTCTGTAAATTGGTAAAGTTTGCAGCAATTGAGCGAAAAGTCACGCTGCTGTGTATTATAATGGGTGAAGCATATAATAATTGTTTGTGGAAGTTATTTTGAATTTAATGTGCATATAAAGACCATGTAAATGGTGTAGGCTTAACACTTAGGTAAAATAGGTAAAGTATACAAACTTAAATTTGTGGAAAAGAAATTTGTTTTTTGTTGAGTTTTATATACACTTAAGAAACAAGTTCAGAGTCAGTAAGAGTTCACGGGATGTGGGTGATTACGTAGAGAGACAATAATTTCTTATTAAGGTTCTACGTTATTAAGGCGCACCAGATAAGAAGAGAATAGCGTTTTCAGACGGTGAAGACGTGTGAGATTAGAGTCTTCGAGAGATACTTAGTAGTTACTCTAGCGCCTCTGGTTAGGTTTCTTGAAGGGCGCTATAGAAATTTTCGAGATGAATTAATGAAAGTAGTAAAAGGCATCCATTTTCACAACTGAAGGCCTTAAGATTTTGTAAATCCTTAAGTTGCTATCAAACCCTAGGAACCATTTTTATTATCTCATCCTATATACACGTCTTAATACATAAATGCCTTAGGTCACGGCATAATTAATTATTCCCTTACTTCGGGATAATTGGGAATCTAAACAATGTGGATGATAACCGTGCCATCACGCTTTATACCTGACATAACTGAAGTGCTTGAAAATTTACTTCCTCTAATTTGGGACGAATTATTGCAATGATGAATTGCAGTCTTATTTTAAACGTGTGATGGATTGTACTGAGGTTACATTTGCCCTATAAGGACAACCGCCGAGAATTCTACCAATGGGGATAGTTCAGTATTCATGGCTTCTTAAAGCCTTCTTTGGATAATAAAAGAGCTGTTGACATTGTTGTACCACCGCAAATTAATCGACTCGTTGTTTTTAGCATAAGTATCCATCTCATAAAACTGATATAGAGCCTTAAGAAAACTACTGGTTAAGGTACTCTGGGGCTGTTGCTTTTCGTACTGCTTTTCATTGACATCTGATATTAGACAGGGATTGTTTTATCGCCATCCCTCTTTAACATAATTAACATAATTTTCATTCAGTAATTTTTTTAACAGTGGACAGCGTCGACTTACTTAGCATATGATGTCACATCAACCGTGCTGTTTATTGACTGCTTTCTCTACGAAGAACGACATGTTGCCTGACCTTTGCATGTCTGTTCCTCAGCAGTTCAATCCTTCCAAGTCTCATTGCCTTTCTGTAGCTATGGTAAATCGCTTAGTTCTAATACGAAACCAATGAGAAGGTCTTTCCTATCTGCCCGTAATTGCAACTACGCACGTGCTAAAAATCTTAACGAGCTGGTTCATCTAGCTTCACAAGGAAGCTACAGTGCTTACCTATATCCTACATTAGCTTAAGCCTAAGGCGTAGTTAAATATACGTTGAAACGGGAAGATTATCTGAACTCATGTTGGAACATTGTATATAGACACACTTTTGGTGTTAACAAATGGGCCTCTGCTAAGGGCTTCATCTGTGGCCTCGGTAGATTAGACTTGCATGTTATTATAAGAAGCGTCGCATGACGCTCTGTCTATTGGCAACATCTAATTTTCTTCGGAATATTTTTAAAAGTGCTGCGTTTGTTAACAGTTTCTTTGTGATTGCGAAGGTGTGGTCTCTTGAATGGCAGGACTAAATCTATGGTTGCATAAATGGCTTTTGTGAACATTTACGCAGTCTGCGCGTTTGAAATTATGCTCTGCAGCATTACGCATAATGTTGTTACCATAAACTCGCGAATACAAAGCAATAGCTATAAGTTGTAGGAAATTATTATACAACGTTCGATTGTGAATTCATAGTTCAGTTAAATTATTTTCGGATCGATATGTTGTTTAAATTCCGACATGTGGACATTTTAATTTGACCTAAAATACTAATTATAAATCATTCTTTTAGCCCACGGCAGAGCGTCCAATCGCTATAGGGATGACAAAAAATGTTGCACAATGGTGACGAAACAGGCGAAGCCAGTAAGTAATAGCACGTCATTCAAAGGCGGAGCTTACCATGCAAATAAGAGGCAATATATAGGGGTAGGCCTAGAGATAACCCGTGCGAAACCGGGTAATAACGTGTAAGCCTATAGGCAGGTGTAATATTATAATCTGCACAGGGATTGTACCTAAATGTCCATAGGCTTTATACCTGGACAACTTAGAGGAATATGATACTAAGAAAGCATTCGCATATGTGATTAGCTGAATTACCGGGCTTTGCCCGGGTAGTCCTTACAATTAAATTATCATTAGTTGTGATCAAAGTTATTCGTGCGTGGCACCTTCGTTTAAGCTATTAGCTGAATTTGAATTGACTCCAATTTAATATCGACACCATTGGCTAGACACTTAACACGACGGTCGCCATTGCTATAATTAGAATGAATGCGTGTGGTAATAAGGCGTAATTTGGGTGCGTTTGCCCGAAGTTTTATCCCGAAAATGGAGAAGGGGTAAGATTTTTGGATCGCCAACCCCACTATATTTTTCCTCGGCTGCTAAGAAGTATTCGTGGAGAATTTGAAGGCAATCGGTCTCGTCAATCAAACGTTTTGTGGAACATAGCTACATGCACACTTTTCTTCTCTATATGTATGGATGTTCTTTTAAAAGTGATTTCATCCTCAATAATTCTTTATTTTCCATTAATTATTTGGAAAAACTTGTAATGTATCCTAATCGAGATAGTGGGGATCAATGTCCCGGACTAAAAACCAGTTTATGGAGCGATTTGTTGATATCTGCCAAGCATATAGTGTTTAAGGACATCTTATGGCTAGGGTTACCAGGTGTCCGGTTTTCAACCGGACAGTCCGGTATTTTAGCAGACTGTCCGGGAAAAAATTAAAATAAATACCGGACATGTATATGTCCGGTTTTTATAAAATTTTCTCAATTTCTGTTTGTGTTCGTGCTCGTTTTATTATTTACACATTATTTTTTTCAAAATTCAAAATTTCTTAAAGAACTACGCTCGTTGTTGTTGTTGTTGTCATCTTATTTATCGTCGATTTCACTTAGGCAGCTGTGACTGGGCTGTCGAACTGCCTGTTACATAACTCCTTGCTTAAAATTTTTGTGTCGCCATCTATCACTTGAGTAAGTTGAGTTGGTATTTGTAACGTGTCACATTCGGCGAGAACGCCATTGGCCCATTTCGTCGTTTGCTGCTATCCACCTATATTAATATTCTGTATTTAACCAGTTTCCTGACATTTGACTCCACAGAGTAATAGTGCTTAGGAGTAATAACCGTTCAGAGCTTTTGGGGCGTTTGTGATGGCCCGATGTGGAGGGTTCAGAGAGGGTTTTTTACGGTTTTACCCCCTCCCTGTGAGGAAGCCCATGAAACACAATCAATCCTATGATTCCTATTTCAAAAAAAATGCACTGATAACAATACTATAACAATATACACAATTTTCCCATGGGTAATACTCTCGTATTCTTCCCCCGCTTTGCGTGATACCCGGGAAGGGAAGGATGGGATTGGGAAGGTGTCCAGTATTTTCAGAAAAGGTATCTGGCAACCCTACTTATGGCGGTTTGTTGAAGTCGCACTCAGTCTGTCTTAAGGATTGGTCCTGGGCTACTTGACACAAGTGGTATTATGTGTAGTGGCGGCGTTGCCAAATTCAGAAGTCTTTCTTTTTACTCTCTTTTATTTAACTTGGCTTGCGTAAAATTTGTCACAGTTGGTAATCTTTCAACACTTTTCCAGGTATGTTCCCGACGACCTACAGAGCTGAAATTTTGCCCACATTTCAGGCCTGCCTGCACGAAAATACAATGTATCAAATTTCACGGACATAACCGAAAAATATAACTGAAAACGGGTAAAACAGTGACAAAAATTTCAGACCGGAATCTTTCAACTCTTTTTCCGGTATGTTCCCGTCGACCTACGGAGTTCAAATTTTGCACACGTTTGAGGCCTGCATGAAAATACAATGTAGGGGCCTATCAAATCTTTACGGACATAACTCAAAAATTGATAACTCAAAAATTTAGGAAAAAATGCCAAAAATTTTAAAAAATAAATATCTTCTAACCACTCGAACGAGTCCTCCTTGACGAGCTCCACTCCGACAAGTTTACAATACCAATTATATGTAATCATAAATCTCTTAAAGGAATGGAACGATTACGCCATCTGTCAGATAAAAGAAGGTCCAGAAAAGCCTATATTTTACTTAAGCTTGTTTATGCGTGCACCCAGTTTCCATCTATTAAACCACTGTGGTCAGTGGCGTCGCTACCATTGAGGCGCAGATTCTCACTCCTCTGAGAATTTTATCATTATTGTTTTAGTTAATATTGTTTCCATTAATAAATAACCTTAGCGACCCGGCATTAACAGCGTTACCGTAGGGACTGCCGACAGCTTGATGTAATCATTCCGCAGTGGCAGGAGTTTCCCGCGTGATATTCGTTACCTAAACTTGCATTGGCCTATAATTGTATGCATAATCTAGCGGCTTTAGCCAGTGACTTCCCGTTTGGAATAGTACCACTTTTTCATGATTATGACGACATCGTCACCAACAAATAATTGTTGCTTCATCGCTATTTATTATAAAAAAAATCCTGGCGCTAAGGAGTAGATGACATAGCCCTCTCCTACCTCCCACCATATCAAATCTACCACCAGCGGCCTCGAATCCTAGCGACGCTACTGATTGTGGTACCTGTTAATAACGGGAGATATATGAATATGATATCATATTACAACTGGAGAGCCCGAATGCCAATTTGAGAACAAGCATCTTTTCACATGCGTTGTCGCTCATAATTAGTGAGAGTGAAATACACGAAGTCAAAAAAGCCATGAATGCGTGGGCAAATATATTCCGTGTCGCGATTGTCACATCAAATAATGTATCATGAATATTACCGACTGCTCTCATGAATAATAATTACTCGGTTGAGCGAAATTACCATAATATATATTTTCGCCGGAGCACATATCGATCGGGGAGCCAGTGATTTAGTCCGCCCGCGCTCTTGCTTAAACGTCACCGGATAAGCGCACATGAATGTAGGTGTGCGTGTGTGTGTTTGCATGTGTTTAGACTTGAACACCTACTGCGTAGGCAACTAAACACGCACACACGATTGGAATATATAAATACACGTTCAATGCTGAGATTGTGTGGGCAGATGTGCGTATGCATGAATGCGTGTGTCAGTGTACGTGTGTGTAGGTATGTGTCTGTGTGCGTGTGTACGTGCGTATGCGTGCGTGTGTGTGCTGAGACTAGATGACCTGCGTAAGCTGAAACTAGTACCTATTACGGGGTGCACAACTGATTAGCTTGGATGAAAGCCGTAATCTTTATAGTAATCTGGAGATTTCGAAAGCGCTCAAAGAAAGCCAAGTCCCGGAAACCAGCGTTTCACAGGCGCTCAGCCAAAACCAAATCGGCAGCCCACAGGCAAGTGGAGTCAACAATCGGTTCCAGGTCAATATGCAACAATCAGGAAGGTAGACAATCAGCAGGACAGTACTTCCGGTTTATATGCGGTCACTCTGACTCGGCCATCGTCATCCAGTAGTTAAATAGCAAACTATGCGGAGGTTTAAGCGAAACATGAAGGCCTACGTATCTATAGCTTCTTGGTCTTTTTGATATTGGCATAGATCTAATAATTTATGCTCGTTAAATGCATCGCTGTGCGTAGTTCATAGTCTCATAGACCCTTTGCGCTTGGGCCTATTATAGTCAATTGGTAAACAACGTTATGCTTTTCTCTTTGGTATAGGCCTATTTGATTTGCATGTATGATATTGGTTTTGCTATTCAGTTAGATGGTTTTGCAGATTTAAATCAAAACATTTAGTTGACAAGGATATTATTATTCGGTTGCATACATGGCCAAGTAGTATCTATTTGTTCGGCAGATTCGCCTCAAAGCCACCTTTTGAGTTTATTCGTACACAATGTCCAGTATTTTATTGGACGTACCAAAACCCACAAAAGGGAGTTTGTCTGGGAGATAATGTCCTGCCTAAAACTGGCGAATTTTGTCCGGGGGGGGGGGTTAATGTCCGGGGAGCTAATATCATCCTAGATCACTGGTTTTGTATATCTTAACACAGCTAAGATGCTAGTTCGTGCACCGAAAACTCCCAGTTACTCTCTACAATTTAGCCCGTATGCCCGTTTCAGGTTGGTAAAAATACTTGATAGGACATCTGGACATGTGACCCTTTTTAACTCCTCCCCCCCCCCCCCCCCCCGTTCAATTTTGACAATTAAAACTCTGACCACCATGGCTTAGTTAAATATAGTCAAGTTATCCTATGTTATAATATCTTGTAATTTTCTGCTTTATCCCTTCAATGTACTGCCTCAGCACTAATATGAAAGGGTGTCTCCTACTATAACGGAAGCCTAATTCTGAATCCCTTGGGGATTTTTTCTCCCAGTTGCCTTCCACTTCAACTCTATAAACTTAATCCAGTTATCACGTCTTGTCATATTCTATCAAGCTATTATAATTATTCTGACCATATAAATATGTTGTATGTATGTTCTGTTTACAAATTCTGTGGTTGGAGACAATGACAATCAATTCAATCAATCAATTTCTTTTTATTGTTCACTGACAAAACATAGCATACTAACACGGAAATAGTAGTGTTAATTAATCATTCAGTGAGCAAAGGAAACCCAAAAGAACGAACCGTTCTGCTAACAGTGGCCACCCAATGTCAACATTAAATTAACCTAGAAGTAAGTCATAAAGTTTTTTCCGCGTACCATATAGAAGCAACGAACATAATCATCATTTCATAACAAGTAATGTCGTAACAACAAGTAAATTTATCTAACCGTTCAGTAAGAATGTTTTAAGGTTATTTTTAAACTGTAATTTCAGTTTGAAACTTATAATTTATATTGTACCAATTCCCGAGAACAGTTTTCATATCGCCTCGTTTTATCTTTTTCGATAGGCCTATCTCTTCTTGGGCCTATCTTTTGATTAACATAAAGAAAGCCTTCTTAGGCACGTCTGAAATATTCTAGACGATTTTAAATAAGCAAGTTCGATAACAAGAAGACAAATATCAAACGAAATCATAAATTTGCGCATATCGTTACTCACCCTGAGAAATTCGAGGTTGTTCCGATCGCTTCGGTTATGGCAGTTTTAAATTAACGACATACGGAATGCCATAGCTATTGTTTGCCAATAACTTCAAATTGCGCAATCGCAAACTTTACAATTTCAGGTTCTGTCTCAGATATTTTTCCACTTTAAGATAATTGAATTGATTTCAGTATTATATGATTATCACGCGTCAAACAGAATTATCGTTTCTCGTAGATTCCGGTTTCAGTTTCTATAGAGCAAGATTTTAAGACGGTTAACGCGACACTTATCGAGAGCGCTTGTTCGAGACAGAACAAGACTTTCACTTCAAGACAGTTTCTAAAAACTCGAGACACTACAGCGAGACCGAGACAACAGGCTTCCGAGACCGAGGCCGAGACACTTAACAACTGTCTCGAGACCGAGACATTGTCTCGAGACCATACAACTCTGCGTATTTTACGGGTCGGGTCGGGTACGGGTAGACTAATCACTGGGATGGGTATACCCGGTTTTACTCGTGTCAATGTCAAGTTTTAGGATTTAGGGTTACAATGTCACCGTTAAATATATAGGTGAATCCTGCATCATCAAAGACTTAATTACTCTTATAGACAAACTGGCACATTCGAAATCAAAGTACTATATACCTGCACGTAATGCTTTCCTTCCTTTTTTCTGTATGTTAATCGCTGTTTTTTATTCCTCTTTCTCCTTCTTAACCTGCTACTCCTCATGCTGATTCTCCTCTTCATCCTCTCCTCCACTTCCCCTCCTCCAGCTTCCGTCCTCCTCCGGTTCCTCTTCGTCTTTCCTTTCTCTTCCTGCACTTTCTCCTTCCTCTCCTGTTTCCGCCGCCATCGCTACCCTACGGCTGCTGTTACTGATGCTGTTACTGATGCTGTTGTTGTTGCTGTTGTTGTTGCTGCTGCTGCCACTACGACAACAGCATGATGCTTAGTAAGTCGACAGTCAGCTATGATAGGACATGTTAATGACGTTACGGGTGCGGGCATACCCGCGGGTATGGGTCGGGTCAGGAAGGGAGGTTGAGTACGGCTTGGGTACTGGTACGGGTAACGGTCCTTGGTTACGGGTACTGGTCGGGTAGCAAAAACGCTCTACCCGCAGACCTCTAATTTCAATCCGTCGGCTGACATTCCAGCTCACAAACCAATAGATCATGCACATATCTTCTGAATGATGAGATGCATATGTAATCGGGAGTTGTGATCAGTCGGGTCGGCTCTTCTTTGTAACCCATGCTATGTATGTCGTTAGCATATGCCATATGTCAACACTTAATCTAACTGAATAATATTAAGAAACTAATGAGTGAATGCGTGCAATACATGCGTTTGATGTAAGCTATTTTTCGATAGTGACCTTAGAGGGTGACACAAAAGTTCGATCACCGTTTTCAAAGTGCGTTTTCTCAGTAAGCGCTTCATATTTGTTCCGATATTTTGTCAGTACATACACAGTTCAAATGAAATATACTCGTACAAATTTGGCCTATGTTATAGGCCTATATACAGAGGCAGCGATCTCGTTTGAGAGGTGGAGCGGATGAGAGGGGTAAGAAATGTGGGGGACAAACGTATAGCGTGTCCCCTCTCTGTAAAGGGTGGGGTACTTGTCCCCCTCGCCCCCGGATCGCCGCCTCTGCCTATATATGGCCTCGTCCCGACTCGTTTTAAATTGAACTTATCGGATGAGGTCCTTCACCACCTATTGTCCATTTTGAATGGGCGCCATGACATTTAAGGTCTCCATGTCATTTGAGATCCCATATCATTTGAGGCCACATGTCATTTGAGATCCCCATGCCATTTGAGGTCCACATGTCATTTGAAGTCCCCATGTCATTTGACGTCCCAATGTCATTTGAGGTTCCCATGTCATTTGAGGACCGTGCTAGTCCGAGATTTAAATCCCTCAAATCAGTCATCAGATACCAACCGTCGCGAATCCCAAGCTGTCCTTTACAGAGGCGCTTGAGACTCCAACGCTCTGATTAGCTAAAAGAACCACGCACGAATATAATATAAACGCAGACATTAAGAGGTCACTTTTATGTCAATATCTGAGTCGTTCGTTCGTTCATGCCACGCGACGATTTCGCTGGGTGAACACTTGTCGTTGTCCTTTCCACAACCATTCATCATAATTTATTAATCGGTGAACTTTATTCCCTGCGACGGTTTGCCGACTGACTAATTACTATCCACCGTCAGAAATATTGCTGGTTCTGGTTTTGTGACAATCAATGATCGTGAATTGGTCAGTGGTCACCTGCCATGCTGGTCAGCCTGGTCAATCCATCACCACCTCGCAGCCTGCAACGCACATGGCCAGAACGCGCATGCGCACAATCGCCGGTGCATTTCACGCGAAGCAGCAATTGACGAAGAGAGGGGCATCGTGCATATTAATATAAATGTTATGTGGCGAACACCTTCAGACTTTAACCAAGATGGAGTAGTCTTGGTCTTTAACGTTGACATTCCAGTAGACAATATATAGGCTAGGGAAAGACAAAGAGGGGAAGAAAGAAGAGATGGAAGAGAAAAATACGATGAGATCGAAGAAAAAATTAATGCGCAGAAAAATGCGAAGGAAATTAAGGGTAGGAAAACACATTATTATATATAAAAAATCATTACACTACGGGTGCACTTTTTTAAAGATAGATAATAGATCATAATATGAATCAAACTGTCATAATTGTAAAGTCGACGTGTCCTGAGCGCTACCAACATCTGTTTGTAATTCACCAACAAACACTTAAGCACAGAGGACTTAAGAAAAACCGTTGTAATTTGAATTAAATCACTGGCGGATACAGTCATAAACTCATTTATCTCTCTCGCACCCAGATCGTCTCACCGACGTATATGTATATATAGTATATACATGTACTCAATTCATAGCTTAATTCGCTAGGTGGCGCAAGTGAGAAACAAAAGTTTTCTACATTGACATAAATACGAACTAGTCAAATAAGCCAGATAATAGTAGAAGACTATCGCACGATATGACGAGGCTGCTAACCTAGTAATCTTTCAATCAAATGGCAGAATGTCAATGAAATAAACGTCACGAGGTCAGTGCACGCTTCGCCCTTTCCAAATGACTGTCGGAGTCTTGTATTCATGGCCATGCGTCCGTTTCGATCCATTGATCTGCGTCGTACATCAATCATTCTTTGGAGACTTCTCCTCATCATCTCCTCCTCACCTCCTTCTGCTCCTGCTCCTCTCCTCCTCCTGCTCCTACCCCTCCTCTTTTTCCTGCTCCTGCTTCTCTTCTCCTATGCACATCAATCGGTCGATCAATCAACTGATCGATCGATCTCTACGTCCGGGAGATTCATTTAGTTTTGCATCACAAGCAAATCTTCATTTTGGTCGTGTCTCCACTCTTCCGCGTGCTCTTCCTCTTCCGCGTGCTCTACCTCTTCCTCGTCTTACTCTTCCTGCTCTTCTATAATATAGATAAGTGTATATATATATATATATATACAAATCTCTAGACGACCAATAGCGCATTTTACATACCTGACACGTGACCTGCACCATGACTGTCTCTTAATTGTTGATCAAGACTGACTAAAACAGGCAACGACGAACAACAGTAGGACTACGTAAATGTTACGGTGACTGATGGATAATAATAATACAGGCCTCTATATTTATTAGTATTGGATGGCCAATTATACACGAGGACCGATTTGTTGGGCTCGAATACATATCATATAACATATAACTATATAATTATACATGTGTGCGTGCGTGCGTCTGTGTAGGCCTGTGTGTGTCCGTGTGGTGTGTGTGTGTGTGGAACTATTATACAAAACTGTAAAACTCCGCTTGTCTGCTTGGAACAAGTTTCCATAAAGGAGGACGACGACGCCATCTTTGCTATCACACGCACAGTGTCGTTACACTGAAACTACTATTTATAATTCTCATGTGCTAACCTAGTGAACTTACAGTGTCAATTAGATCATTATCAACATGCATCTGAATATCTCTACAGACCGTGAAGCGGAATGATCGTTGATCATACCGATTCGACACTGGGACACCGCGACAAGTTATGGGCTCCCCGATGCAGTGGCGTAGTGACGGGGGGACGAACCGCCCCAGGCGGCACTTGTCCTAGGGGCGGCATTTTCGGTAAAAAATTAAATAAAAAATTATTGTTGTAAAGTTGCATTTTACAAGATTCTTGTTGCCCTTGTTTAAACTTGGCACAATGCTTCTTAGGTTTTTCTCGACTTAAAACTAACATATAGGCCGACGATATACCGAAGTACCGTCGAAATGATCGAATGGCACCTAATGTTTATAGACATCAGAGCAATCCTCAGGTAATTTGGTGCCCTAGGCAGTCATCTATATAAGAGCGTCCCATCCCCGTTGCACAGGCAGTAAGATGTGAGAAAATAATAAATGGGGTCAGGCACTCACTGCAAGGGGCATAATTTTTTTCAAAAATACATAGACTCTTCTGGTAAACGAAAATTATTAGGGAAAGAGCCGGAGATTCAATGAGGTGTTAAGAAATTGAATATCGTTGCTGGAATTGGAATTAGTCAAAAACTAGTTTTTAATAATTTTCAATATAGCCTGCAAGATGCTTAGTAACTTTTTTGTGAGGCTTCACGAGGCATTTTTGCTTGCTTTATAAATATGTTATTTCTTAACTAATACTATCTTATTATCTTTTCTAATTTTTATTTCAAATGATAACGCATTTTAATTAGTCAAACAGTTTTAATTTTGACAGTGCATGCTGATGCTATTACTAACTGCGTAATGAATTGAATACTACATAGAACAATCATAATGTATATAATGAAAACACTCAAAACAGGCTTCTTATGCCTATCTTCCCCTTTGTGCATATCCCGGGATATGCACAAGAATAGAGTGATGGAAATATTAGACAGGGGCGGCATTTTGTGCCTTCGCTTCAGGCGGCACTTTGCCTCGCTACGCCACTGCCCCGATGTATGCCCCGGCAATTCAGACTGTCAGCCAAACAATCCGATGAAAGAGTGAGCTGCACAAACGAAAGCGTTTCTTTAATATATTCAGCATCAGTCTCAGTTATGTGAGGATATTTTCGGTTTCATTAGTTGAAAATCTAGCAGCGAATTAAGCGTAGGGCTTAAAGTGTGCCTGGACGGTCATGGGCGGCGTCCAGGCACTTATTTTCGAGGCTGGACGCCGTCCTGCCACTTATTGGGCCAGCAGAGCCTGGACGCCTTACATGTAGTAGTGCAGATCCTCTATATGCGTACGTTATTATCAACAGGGAAAAGAGGAGGACAAAAATTTCGCGCGTTTACAAACTTTTTTCTCTAACTTTCAAAACGCCGCTGGTCCCTTGTCGACAATTTCACAAAGAAAATCAATTCTCTGTAGGCCTATGCTTTAAATTACAACAAATTTTCCACCAACAAATAATTGATGACTAAATAATGGTAATGGACAAAAGCCTAACGAATGATAACAAATTCAATCTTTCGCCCATTGCATTTGATTAAATAGAAGTTGAATCGATAATAATAATGTCTGCAGATCCAGCTTCTGGTTCAGCAAGAACCATTTTTGTCAATTCAACTTCTATTTAGGCAAATATTCTCTTCGATGATACAACTTTTATTTCGGTAGGCATTATGTTTATCTAAATGGCATCTGTTTTGGAAGAATTCCGTTCACTCATCCAACTTCTATTCTAGCATCATTAATATCACCAATCCAACTTCTATTTTAACGAACATATGTAACGATGTGTGACAAGGGGTAGAGGGGTCGACGAAATGTGACATCACATCAAAGTACATAATTTTATTAAAAACTTGCACTCATTTAAACAAGTTCCACTTAATTAGCAGTAGTTGTTAGCACAATTAAAAACACTAATTATGATTATGATTGTCTTTCATCGTGAGGATTGCATAAGATTGTAATCATTATAGGTTACTTAATTTTTCCATTTTTCTTCGTTCTATTATTATAATTTGAAATATTTTATAGTTACAAATAATTTTTTTTATAATTATAAGAAAATTTGCGTTACATTCTGAACATCTGGTTTTATTTTTGGAGGGCTCAGGGCCTTGTGACGTGACGTCATATATGAGGGGTCATGACACTTGTAAAGACGCGTGACGAAGGGGTGGGTCAAAAATCGTCCAAAATTGCGTGACGTCATTTATGGACAGCTTCCCTAGCGTCCAGGCACTTTTTTTTACACTTTAAGCACTGATTAAACGGCGGGATAGATCTGGCGTAATCCGAACATTGAAAGTCTGATCGGAAAGATCAACTGACTCAATAATCCTAGTGCTTCAATTGCTGTAAGTCCTCCTCTTCTGCAAAGGTTCTTCCTCAATCCATATCTGTATACTATTCCTCTTATATCTCGTATACGCCTAGGCCTACTCTTCCTCGTCATTCTTTTCCTCTGATCATACAATTATTTCTTGTCCGGCCAGTATTTCCAGACATAATTGAACCCATTGCAAACTTGCAGTGAATGTTTTTCATAATGTGACAGTCTTCTATCTGGACTACCGCTATTATTTGTACCTCTTTTAAGCCATTATGCACGCTTGCGGGTTGTATAATTAATGATGTTCTTACTTACTTACAATACATGCAGCAAATCAATGCCGTGCCCAAATTCCATGTATTTATTTCATAGATATTACTTTATGTCTATGGATCAAATACGCGCTTCTTATTCTAGTTCATGTTTGGGTGAATAAAAGCCAGTTTCACTTTCGCTATTTCAGAATGTGTTGGTGACGTACATAAACCCATCTCTAAAACTTATTGCGTTACATTTTCATCGATCAAAGTCAAGAAACAGTTAGAAGCACGATCGTTTACCGATTGCCTGTGTTGTGCGACGGTTAGATTTACCGACACAATAAATTTTAGTTATGTTCTTGCGATTCGATGGTTTTGTTTCAGGCAACGCTTGCACCTTTGTCTTTGGACCACTGCAAAGAGAGCAATTCACTGGAAC
Organism: Bimastos eiseni; assembly: GCA_959347315.1. NCBI lineage: Eukaryota > Metazoa > Annelida > Clitellata > Crassiclitellata > Lumbricidae > Bimastos > Bimastos eiseni. The sequence continues at coordinate 35,055,196 of OY365806.1, forward strand.
TTCTAACGTTTTTGCTTTCGAAATTGAATCAGAAATGGCTGGTGTATGGCTTATAATGTATTGGAAGCTTACACTACGGACGTGTGGTCTAGCTAGTTTATGGGAAATGGTAGTGTGAAAAAAGTAATAACAGCTCAGATTGAGTAGTGGCGAAAGACTGCTTTGTAGCACTATATAACTCGGTGGTAATCGCAGAATTTCAATGTAAATATGCTGAAACTGGTTCAATTTAGATTGAGCAAGTTCATCTTTGAGCAAATTTTACATTTTAGAGGAATTTCCTTGTCAGTCCTGCGTAATATCTCCTTGAGAATATAATGTTGTTTAAACTGACAATATTTACAATCTTGTTAGAAAAAGTTGCTTGTGCTGTTGTTTCACCGAAAATTTCCTTATCTAGCCACAGCTTACCTTGCCCCACATTAGTTTCCTTTTTTAACTTGTCTGGTTCACCATGCCTTGCCATTTCCTCCTTTACTTTATCTTGCCCTCTTTTGCCTGCCACATCTACTTCCATGTTATCTTGTTTACTACTTTTGTATAAATCATCAATAGAAGTAGCAAAGTTTTGAATTGTTGGTACAGCCAGGAACTAACTCCTGTGATTAGGGGCCTGGCAAGCATCCCAGCAGCTACTAGCACTTTTGGAAGCATATCATGATATTGGTCCTGTGGTTAGCATTCTGGAATCCTATTTTCAGCTATATCTGAATGTTTATTTAAAATCAAAACTGTTAAAATCTCAATGTTTTTATATGTGTTAAATTTGTTAGGCTGCCTTGATTAGTTAGGATAGAAATAAAGCTGTGAAATAACTCATAGACATTCATCATTGAAGTTAAGATGGTAAATATTGAAGTCTGATTTTTTTTCTAGAATTAACAATTGAAATCATCTGTATTCTTGTTCAAACTCAATAGTCTATGAAGCCGTCATTGTTTTCTGAAATCTTTTGTAATGCACCTTCATCTTGTATTCCCTTACTCTGTCTTCGTACAGAGGCCTGATAGAGAGGTCATCACTTGCTGTTGAACAAATCTGTGTTTCTACTTTTCTAAACATACTAACTGATTTTCTATAGCAAATGATGTAACTGGTGTAGTCATTGCAATCTTCAAAGCCATTATAACTGACATATAAAATTCTGTGTGGCGGATGATTTCACACAAGTCACATATTCTGCTCGTATCATCCCACATAACCAAAATGACATTCTTGTATAGCTTTTCATGAACATGTGCCAACTTTCTAAATAAATAATGGTCAAGGACTTATTAGAATGATTAAGTATTTTTTTGCTTTTAAAATTGTATTATGACATCTAATAAAATTGCATTGTGACATAAGTTAAAATCTTTCGATTTTAATGATTGTAACATATTTTTAAAATATGCACAAAATCCAGCAAGAGCAAATATTCACCTCTGTGGAAACCCATCACTTTGTCTTGCCTTGCCTGGCATTTGCTTGCCTCACCTTGCCTAATCTTCTTCACCTTGCCTTACCTTGTATTCCCTTACTCTGTCTTCCTTTTACCTTGTATTGTCTTACCTTGTTCTGCCTTTGTAAAACCAGTTGTCAATTAAAGATTTCTTTTGTGTTTTTCAGGTCACAAGAGTCAACATGGCATCTGGTGAATCTTGCTATAAACTTGTGGTCGGAAATCTGCCTGACAGCCTGATTGATGATGATTTTCTTATGACTCTCTTCTTTGAATCCACCACTGATTGTCCTGAGGGAGGTTTTGTTGAAAAAATCGAGATGCTTCCAGATCAGGGAAAAGCTGTCGTTACTTTTGAAGATTCTGAAGGTCCCGTTTATTTGGTTAATTGTTGATAATGGAAATCGACAAATAAAAGATTATTTAGTACATAACCAGTTTAGAATATTAAATTTCAGAAATGGATAAAAAGAGCAATGGAAATGGAATCATGTATTAATAAAAAATTATGATAAGTGGATGTACAGACCAGTAGGAAAAGTTATATTTTATTTATTTGTTTATATATTTATTTATTTACCACATGACTGTTAGTTCTGTAAATCGGATTCTGAGACATAGGACAATGTAACATGAACAATGTATCCTGCCATTACAGGGATTGTGCTCATCCGGCAGAGCCAGCCAGCGTTCGATCACAGAACCCAGATAGACAAATAGATATCTTGTGTTTGGTCTGGTTGGGCACTGGTGCGTCGGTGGATGATGCGTTATGGTACGAACAAGTGGTTGATTGGAGCCAATGTCACCACGATTATGTTTTCAAGGAGCCACGAGACACACGAAATACAGTGTGGCAAGATTTATGCGAGCCTTTATTTGACTCAAAGGCATAGATTGTCGGAATTGAAGGAAGATGCAATGTCCAATAGCATGCACAGATGATTTGATTCAATCAGAAGATATAAAAAAAATTACTTTGAGAAGACAAATTGCATCTGATTTTGGGCAGATGTGATTGTGATTAACACCAGACAATTTACGTTTCTGGCCACTTTAGTTTCTACTGTTTCCAAACTATTGTTCAGGCATGTGTACATTGCAATACATAATACAATAGAGCTGTAATTTGATAACACCCTTCTTTACTAAAAATGTCAGAAGTGCTCATTGAAACGGGGCAACCATTTAAACATAGCTGTTGTCGCCTTGGTTGAGACAGTAGCTGATCATCTGCGAGTGTTAGGAGTACTGACAGTGGCAGCAGAGGCATAAATACCATAATTATTTTGTTTTCGCTTGGGCTGCTGCTAACATGTTGCTAGGTGTAATTGTGAGATTGGGAGTAACAGTGTGCAGCCTCTATAATAGTGACTGTTGCCTGTTATTACTGTTTGAATTGCTTAAATGTTTCCTAGGGCATAAGAAGTAGTGAGCTACATGTAGAGTTTTATATGATTAATTGTAATTACAATAGTTATTGGCTGGTTATTGGTCACTCAATGTATCTATTTTGTTTTTTCTCATTATGGTTATGTTTATTATTGCTAGATGAATAATTATTAATTATATGTCATTGTTTGACCTTGATGATCAGCTAGGTTACAAGCGATGGTTTTGAGTATTTGTAAAACCTTGCTGAAGCTCTGGGCACAATGTCTCAAAATTTTAATAATATATGGAGCTCTGTAGTTAACATTTCAGGAAGCAATGTACTGTCAATTTTGTATGATGTTCACATAATTTTACCCTAGGCAAGGTGGAAGGTCTGTGCATGATACCTTGTGTTGGTTGTTTTGCAGTTGTCCGCAGGCTACTCAACTGTAGGACTGTAACTTACAAAGATACCTTGCTCACAATGCAAAGATTCAATGATGAGGAAGATGGTGACAGAGGCAATTCAAGTGATGCAGATGATGAAGAGGACAATATGGGTGACTATTGCAATGGTCATGACATCAAAGAAGACAATAAGAACAGCTGTGAGACAAAAAGCAAAGATAACACAAGTGTAAGCAATGGAGAAGAAATTGCAGATTCTTCTGATGAGGAGACAAAGAATGAAGACGACAAAAGCAAAACAGATGTTGATGAACATCTAAAGCAGGTTAGGGTTGAAAACATGAGTCAGATGAAAAGTGAGCCAGATAACAGCGACCATGATCCCTCTGATGCAGTCAAGGATGTTGAGGAGTATTTTAGCGTTGAAGAAGATGATAACGATGTGACCTCTGACCCTCAGCATGCTGAAGCAAATGCAGAGCCTGCAAAGACACACATTGGTGGAAGTGCAGAGCTCCCTGAATCACATATCATTTTATCATATTCAAATGACAGCAGTGGGAGTTGTAGTGCAGCAGATGAAGAGTATCTCTGTGAGGAGCAGAAATACAAAATTATGCCAAAGCAACAGAAGACTTCACTGGAGGACAAGAGTGAGACTCTGCTTCTAGAGGAAAACAGTGAAGATGTTGCTACTGAGACATCGAAAGATGAGACTATGTCACCTGCAGAAATAAATGAAGATGAACTTAATTTACCCATCCAGAAGGTGAAACTGTTGAAGATTCTGTCAGAGGCTAAGGTTCTTAGTGAAAGTGTTACAAAATGTGTGACTAATTTTGATGTTGTGAATGGAAAAGTTATCTTAGCTGGCACAAGTGAAAACATTTTCAATGCTAAGGTGAAGTTGTATGAGAGTGCCAACGTCATGTCGACATTCAGAGTCGAAATGCCAAAACAAACGTCAGAGCTCCTCTTTGCGGTTCAAGGTGCTCAGTGGCTTGAAAGAGAATTCCAGCAGCGTCAGATCAATGCAGTTCTTTACCCGAAAGACAGCAGCATCCATTTGATTGCTGCGGATGACAACACCTTTGAAGAAGCAACTAAGGTCCTCCAAGAGATCTTAGCAGTTAAAGTGATTCCATTTCAGGACGATCACTTGGAATATCTTCGATCAGCCACGTGGAAAAAATCGATGGATGAATTCAGTGCAGAAGAAATTATTCATATCATTGTTGATTTTAGCAGTAATGAGATCACTGTTGAAGGGCAAGCAAACAGTGTGAAATTGATTTCTGAAAAAATCTCAGCAGCGCTGAAGGCAAACAGCAAAGTTACAGAGCGCATCAAATTGAGTAAAGGAGAATTACGACTGGTGAAGGAACACAGCATTACTTTTGAAAGAACAGTCAGAGATGCACTTTTTAAGTGAGTTCTGGTTTCTGTTTAATTTCTTTTATTTATTATTGTAGTTTCATGTTATATATTATAGTGAAAGTTCATGATATCTACGAAACAAATATATACTCAACGGTTCGTGCAAGGCAAACATTGACACTCAATCCTAATGAGCTCAAGGGCTGCTGTTGTTAGTAATTTATCAGTCTCAATCAATGGATCAGAAACTGAATCATCCAATAAATCAATGTGTAATCAACCAAATCTCTTGTCATCCAATCATTGTTGGACATGTGTGACTTCTGTTATTATTTCCTCCAGATGTGTTGGAGATCAGAAAGTAGAGATCGAATATAAGGAAGCATGCATTGAGCTGAGAGGATCTAGAGAGGCTGTTGAGGAGGCAAATCGTGTGATCTCTGGGGAATACTTGTCCTCAATTCATCATCTGCCATTTGAAGTCAATATGCCAGGTGAGTGTCTCATCTTCTAATTTTGTAGCACAAGTGAAACTGTAACAGTACAGAAGGTTACAGGACTAGAAGATGGTCATTCAAGACATCGTCTAACATGATGAATAACATAGTAAATAATATGAGATTTACATCACCAATGGAACTATTCAATCATTCATTATGAAGATTTATATAGTGTGTTTCAAGGTTACTACCTAGAGCCCACCCGACCCAAAAACGGCTGAAAGGACAGTTTTAAGGCGAGTATAAAAGGAGTCACAGTGGACCCTGGAGACAGACGTAATGCCAACAGGAGCCTGCTCCAGAGCAAGAGGCAATCACATTTTTTATACAGTCTTTCACAATTCACTATAATGCATTACATTACGGTACTTTGCCAAATGCATTTTTACTTGAATTTAACAAGTTACATCAAGTGCTTCACATGACAGCAATCACAGAGCTTTATATTACAGTGCGCTACAGTGTATAGTCTTACCGGTACATTACTTTACTATCAAGAGAAGATGCATTATAGTGCACAACATTCACTGGATTACAATGCACTCCTTTAAAATGGATGTTGTGTTTTGACCAGACTTCAATTTAATAAGACGGCTACTAATTTTAAGTACAAGAACCCAATTGTTGGGTTTATGGGTAAAGCGTCTTACTGATGTTTTTCTTTGGCTTTGGTCTGTGCACTTTAATGAAATTTAGAATTGAACAAATTATTACATTATGCACTCTTAAGCACAGTGGGGGACTGAAGACAGTAGAAACATTATTTAATGGACAAATTCCACATGTGAACAACTACTTTATCGATATGAAATGAGAAGTATGTCTACTGATTGTAATTGCAGTTGTTATACTGCATTTATGTGGTTTGTATGTGGTCGTTGTGTTAAACAAACAAGCTTGCCATTGTGTTGTGTTAAGGGTTGACCATAGAGAATTTTACAACAAAAGATTCGTTTGGTGAAGAAATAATCGATAACTTGGAGAGGAAGCACAAGTGTGTCATCGAAGTTTCTGAACGTAGTCAGGATCCTAGGTAAGACTGATTACTTTGTTTTATTTATTTATTCACTTATTTCTGAATCCCAGGTCAGCATCTGGGATTTAAAATGAAAGTAAGAGTGTAAAGGAATTATCTGGATGAAGAGGATGAAGTCTGATTTAGGACCCATCCATATATCATGCATGCAAAAAATCAGACTTTCGGACCCTCTGTTGCACCGCATACATTTTGTGGACCCCTCCCTCCATGCGTGCCTACATCAGAGCTCTACTCCCCCTCCCCATTGCGAAGGTTAAATAGCTGAAAACATCTATAAGACATTGATTTTACCACAGGCTATTTTTTTTAAGCATCTTATTTAACAACTTAAATTTTTTAACTGTTACGAAGAATTAAAACACTAACAAAACTTGCATTTTAAACCGTTTTAATGCTAAATAAAATTGATATAAGCAGGAATATTGTATGTAAGTAGGTTTACAGTTCTGATTTTAATATTCCGTATTGTGTACGTCATAATTAGACAGTCATATTTGCTTGCGTACATATTTTCGGAACTCCTTCACCCACCATACACACCGGTACGCTAAATCGCCGAAATTCGAAACCCCTCCCCTCGCAGCGTACGTAATATGTGGACGGTCTTTTACTTATGATTATTATTTTGACCAAGGTTGCATTGATCCAAAGCCATAAATATTATATAGTATTAGTTGGTATGCATGACTTGGTGGCAGTGAGCAACTGTGAACAAAGGATTTGCTCAATGGCCTTTTACAGTGACCAGTTTATGGAATTATTGAACTACCATTATTCACATGACATGGTGAGTTATGGTGCCATTTCTACAGCACTCTAGGTAAAAGTGTAAGAAATTAAGAAATGAAATTGTATAGAGACATGTTGAAATCGTTTTCTGTGCATCGTTAGGAATGCTGACAGCACCGATACGCTTCCGGATGTGAAGGCTGCGGATGCTTCGGAAGCCGTGGGAATACTCGACAGTATGAAGGCAGCTCTGAGTTTCTTGGCAAATGTCAGTGGCGTGGTGGTGGCATCAGTTTTAGATTCAAAACCAGCTGATCCTTTGGTGCCTACAAGCACCGATGTTAAAAAAATTGCTTCCAACATTACAATCCAGTTGGGCAGTCTTGTTGACTTCCGGGTTAGTCGATTTCTGTCACATTGTTTCAGTTTAGTTAAATCACTAGATGCTGATAATATTCCATGGATGGCTTCAAAGTAGTTTGAGTCAGATTTCTTATAAGTATATCTATCTATGATCAGCAGCACCAGAACACAGTGATTGAATGAATGAGACTGACAATTTGAAGATACCATACGTGTAATTAGAGTGAATGGACCTCTGGGATTTGTAGGGTTTCTGGGATATCTGTGGTTCCATCATTGGGCTATTGTGCACATTTGTGCCTCAGCCGAACGATCCATAAGCCTCCGGACAAAGTCCCTGATAAGTCTTTGTACTGAGTTGTAAATACCCAAGAATATCATTATAATGGTGTCTGTAGTAGCCTTAATAATAGCTGCCTTATAAAGAGACCATGGTATTACAAGGTTATTTTGATATCATTGAACTAATTTGATATTTATCATCTGACTGTGCTATAGTAGAATCAATGTATCTCTGGTGGGTAGAAGGTATCTGTACCTTGTATTTACCTTTATAACTTAGTTGCCTTACCTTTTATTTACCTTTGTAACTTATAAGAAACTGCATTCTTGTCGCAACTATTGAGAGTAAAATTTCTCTATAATTTGCTTGTGCTCCTTTTCTTGAATACTTATTACTGCTGAAGTTTCTTATCCTTCCTGAATGCTGAATTTTTCAGCTCTTGCAATGGTACACATTTGTTCAGTCACAAAACCTTAATTTTGTGTTTTATCATCTCTCAAAGCAGAATTTTTTTCCGCTCACGCAACCAATGTTCGTCTTAACTTATTGAAGACAATTTGAGATCTTTACAATAGTTTAAAAATAGTAAACCGTTGTATATTGGTTTTGCAGGCAGACGTTCTCATCAACCCAATTGCTCAACCCACAAGGCAACTTGTTAAAGCTGGTGCTGTTGCAAAGTCATTCTACAAAAAGGGGAAGGATGTCCTGCAACAAGTTTGTCACTGTCCTTGGGATTCATAAAATTTTTTATTCAGATGGCATAAGTTTCTATTATGCAAGGAACAATGTATATTTGAGATGATCATTTATCTTTGGTTTCATTACCTCAGAGTAGTTTTGTTCCGGAAGAGGTACTGTATGAATTTATTAACTGATAAATATGTATGTTGTATATATGTGAATGCCTAAATAAGGCATTTTAGGAAGCTCACAAAGTTATGATAGTACTATACTATACAAGTATGAGTATTTTTCTCACCATTTTTGGTGTATTTTGTACTTTCAAACTGAAAAATTAGATCAGCAATTAATTCAATGATCAAGTAAATAATTAGATCAATGAATGTTTTTTACTAAAATTATAATAATTATAATATATAATACTGTACAACAAAGAATATTTTTCACCATTTTTGGGATAGTTTAAACTTTCAAATGATGAAATTAGATCATCATTTAATTAATTTAGTAATTGAGAAAAAGATGTAAATAATAAGGTATTCAATACTAAGTTAATGCTTGGACATTATGATTATAGAATACTTATCTATAGACAGATTCTATCTGCAATGTCTAGTGCTATATTCTAAAACATTCGTGTTGCTTTCTAATGTGAGGTTTTTCTTGTATGTTTCAGGAGTTTGATCAGGTTGGTTCACCACGAGATTTTGGAAAGGGAATTTCCGTGACAAGTAATGCAGCTGGGGTTTTCTCGTGTAAGAAGATATACCATGTGGCCATTCGCCGTTTCAGAGACCAACAAAGTATCGAGGTATGCATATGATAGTGTAGCAAAATCTGTTAAGCAGTACAATTTTGTAGAAGGATTTGTACTGTTAAGAATTGTTGCCTCCAATAACTGTTTAAATCAATTGTAAGGTACTTAATTGATGGGTCTGTTCTTTAATTGAAAATTCACTGCTCGTGAAGATCGTTCTTACTAACTGTGACTATTTCACTCTTATTTTTTAATAGACAATGTAAATGCATTGTATAAATATTTGTTCCTCTGTAGTTGCTGAAGCAGATGATAGGTGGTTGCATGAAAAAAGCAGAGGGGGAGAACATGACCTCAATTGCCTTTCCAACTGTTGGATGTGGACAGCTTGGATATGATATAAAGGATGTTGTCAGGTGCTTCAATGAAGCTGCTTTAAATTCCACACTTCAGGTAGATTATAATACCTCTTCGTCTTTTGTCGAATCATCTCTTCTTTCATGTTGTCTAAATTTGTTTGGTCTTACATGTTTTGTGTTCTCTCAGGCCAGTCTAGTCTTATCTAGTCCTTTTATACTCTAGTCTTGCTGACCTAATCTTGTCTAGCTTAGTACTTCTATCTGATCTAGTTCTTGCATGGTCTAGATATTGTCTATTGTTCCTGTCTAGGTTGTTAACCTGATTTGATTTTATACATCTGTGACACTTCGTTTCTTATGCCTTACAGTGAATGATGCACAGGGCCGTACCGAGGGGGGCAGCAGGTCCGTGGCCCTTGAAAGGGCGCAAATTTCAGGATTGAATAACTTATTATTCCATAAAATGCGCTATTTTCAAAATGTGGAGGCACCAGATTGATGCTAAACACAGGGCACAATTATAGCTTGATATGGCCCTGATGATGCATATGAGGAGTATGATGCAAGTCAGTCCTATTTCCAATCTAGATTACCGCTGAACTCAAAAGGGAAGCTCTGAAACCGCTTATGTGCTTCCTTGTTTATTTTTTATATGATGTTATATCTTTTCCAGTCTGTGATTTTCAGGTCTACATCGTAGGCTATGAACAAGCAACGTGTGATGCATTCACATCCAATCTGACAAAGCCCACTCTTTGTAAACCTCAAGGTAGCTAATATTGATTAATTAAAATTTAGACTTATTATAAGTTGATATTATAAATTATATATTAGTTAATGTTGAAGGTACTATGTGTAGTAAAGTTTGCTTAATTATTGTAATAATATGTAATAATGATAATTCTTGTTTCATATATTCAAATGGATAAGAACGTAATATGATTACAATCGTAGTGTGAACGGCTGATCACAAGTTATCACACACATTGAATTTTGGCTGTATCGGCAGCCATGCAAGGCGCCCAACACATTAAACATCTAATTTGACCAACGCTGCTGCTTATTGGTGAAGGAGGATTAATCATCCTTAGGATTGTGGAAATCGAACTCCTCTGCTCAGAACACCAGCCAGTGTGTTGTCATCCATTGTTCAAGCCTTTTATTTATATAAGCCTTATGTATATATCTATATATATTTATATAAACTTTGTGTGTATATATATATAAGCTTTACAGACACTCATATATGTATATATATCAATCAGGCATATACATCAGTAAGTTCTTCAAATGTTTGGAGGGTTCTTTAAAAGTCAGCAAATTACATAGACCAGACATTAATTCACTCAGCATATTTATTTCTGTAATCAGTAAGTCAGTTCAGCCAGTCATCAGTCAGTATTCTAGTTAGTTACCATAACCAGCCAATGCGATGCGGCCTTTTATTATCATTAGATAGCCAGTCACAGACTGAACTTAACGGTGAAAAATTGAAGAGCAACACGTTGATAATGTTGTAGATCTTTTCTTTATTCATTATTAGAAATTTGTTTAGCTTTTTCATTTAAAAACATCTTCATTTACGTATCATTTCACAGGTTTTCTGATTCGATATTGGGTGCATTTTAGGTAACTAGTTAAGTGTTTTCTTATAAAACCATGACCAGTCATGGTTTTATAAGAAAACACTTAAGAAGTTATCCGTCTGTTATTCGGGGGTACTTGGATATTGGGACCTAGGCCCTTTCAGGTTTCTGCCTTTGAACCTTTCTGTCTTGATTCTGCTATAGCTGTTAATTCTTGTTGATTGGTCTTGGATTCAATAACAAAACCTTCATTAATTGACTGAAAAAATTATAGAACCTGTGCAACAGAAGTTAGAAGTCGTTCAACCGAAACCGCCACAAAGTCCTACTCCCCAGCAGAATGCAGTCACCCCTCCACCTGTGACAAAGACTGCTTCGTCTTTGGTCCGGAATGCCATTGTCTTTAACATCGTTGCGTTAGACAAGGAAACTGTCGACCAAGCAAGAGCAACTCTTGCAAAGAAACTCAGTGATTGTCTGTATGACACAAAGATGAAGAAGGAAATGATTGCCAACCTGAGTGAGGATATGATAAGCACGATAAGAAGGATTCCAAGTGCCAGTAAGATCGACCTCTGCATTGGTAAGAAAACATTCATCACTTTTAAGTTTATGCAGGGAATAGCATTCTGCATACTGGTTTGTTCAGCTGGTGGCATGCATTCCACCAATTGCCAGTTCAGTCCTGCTGAGCGGACTCCATGTCATGCACGACCCTTAACAAACTGTTTACACTCACTCCATACTTCAGATTTATGTTATGTACCGCCCTTCCTCCTCCTCATACTCAAGCCTACCTGACTCTCTGGATTTTTACTCCTTGCATATCAAATTTGTTTTGATTAAGCGCCTGTGAATAAGCTGGTTACCTCGACTTCGCTTTTGTGGGCGCTGTAGAAATGTTGAGATTACGATTGTGTGTTCTTGCGCACTCAATAAAAGCACAGAAATAGCGGAATTCCTTTTATCAACCTCTGTAAGTCCGACTTACTCGGTGAGATTAGACTAAACTGAATTCATTTCATTAGGTGTTCATTGTATTGCATGGGATACGAGCAATGAAACTAAATCCATCTAATCTAAATTCAACCCAACCAAACTTCTCCTATCGTTGGATTGCAAACATACATTGGAAACTGCAGTTAGCAAATAAACGATACAAATATAAATCCTATCATTGGATTGCATTTGCTAGTTGAATGATCCATCAATATTTGTAGCATGTCTCAATAGATTTTCTTTGGAGGCATTCCAAAGATTGACATAACAATAAACTATGGTATACACAATTAAACAGAAACGTTTTCAGAATTGACAGAATAGAGGCAAAGAACTTGGCTTATCGTGTTCACGCATGTGTGAATGTGTTTTAGTATTGACAAAATATTATTAGGCTATGAACATATGTTGATTCATCATAAAGGTCCAGTCAGGATAAATCTGCATGGTTACCATAGTTTATATAGCATTAAGACACAAATATATTTCAATATTCGTTACCAGAGTTTATATACCGTAGTTACCATAGTTTATATACCATAGTTTATATAGCATTAAGATATAAATATATTTCAATGTTCCTTGCAACACAGCATATTATTCCAGGCATATATTTGTGACTCGTAGATAAGCAACATATTCTAGGCATAGTTTTATGGTTTGTAGATACACAGAATCAGACAATCCAACTCAGAGGTCACCATGCATTAGTGCATGAAGTAAAGACTGAAATTGATCAACTGCTTGCAAAGGAGGAAAAAAACTTAAATGATCTCCAGTACATCAAAAAGACAAAAGGAGTTCAAGCATACCTTAACAAGTTGTCAAGCACAGAAGACCTGCAGCTTCCAAAGTATTGGACGCACTACAGAAAATATGATCAGCCGGATAAAGGGCCCGTCACAACTCAGCTTCAACCTGGAAGTGAAGTGTACAAGGCTGTCGAGGCTATGGTGATGGGTACATGGGATGCCTCAAAAGTGGGTCAGGGAAATGATGCGACTAATCTGAGTCATTCTAGCATAGCAATCAAGACCATATTTGCTGTTGAAAACCTGACTATGTTTCACAGCTACAAATCACAGCTAAAAAATCTCAGTTACAGGGCTCAAAGAAAGCTGTTCAATCCAGTGACGAGTCTTCAGGCACAGGCGGAAATTGCCACAAAGTCTGTGCCAGGTACTTAGCGTGAACGTCTGATTTTTCATGGAATTAATCTTTGCCTCTTTATATCAAAATACAATAAAATGAATGAGTTTTTGATGGAATACCCTCCTTCCAAAGTTAAGAAGTGCACATGATATTCCAACAGAATGCATAGCATAGAGAAATTTGAGGGAAGGGGTTCACGTTAAAAACCGCGATGACAAAACCGCGATCGTCAAAGCCACGATCACAAAATAGCGATGCACAAAAGCGCGACTATTTCAAAATAGCGATCATCAAAACAGCGATTCATTGTATACAGTACTGTATCTAATATTTAATATAGCAAATTCGACAATCTGATGTTGTCCTCGCTTGACCTTTGACCTTCTCCATCGTTTAACGAGCCTCGAATTTGGCAGCATCAAGAACATGATTGTGAAAGGAGACTTTCAGGACATCTTCTCCCTCAGTATGACAACGAGCACGACATTTAAATTTATCATAATCATTACATTTCCGATGTCCATTTATCGCTGAAATGTATAGTCTAACTGTCTATCAATAAGAGATCGCGATCCTTGTTACTTTTTTAAGGAATTCAAGGGGCATTCTCGACATTTCAGTGATCTACTGCGACTTTGAGTCGATTTCTCCTAGCTTATAGTAATACTACAAAGGAACAATTAGCTTAATAATTGATCCGTTGAAGTGATAGTGGAAACAGACGTCAACATATAAAGGAGCAATAACAGATATATCAACAGCCAGGTCTGCAGAAGCAGCAGAACTGGCTGTTAGCTCCATCAGAATCAATAAATCACTATTTAGAAAGTCGCGCTTTTGTGCATTGCTGTTTTGTGATCGCGGTTTTTAACTTACACCGAGTTAAGGTGCTAGATGGCTATTATAGGCGGGGTTGTCGGACGAGTGCTCTAACCAATCAGCCACCACCGTGCCCCACACATCCAAACTCCAAGGCACGCGAGATTAGTGTGCTGTCCTATTCTCCAGCCAAAATGTAACCTTTGATGGTGACCTACAAGGCTACAGCCTACAACTTTCTATAAGTACCATAAATTGTAGAATTAATTATTAAACATGCTGTGTATCATTTTTCTAAAGGTGATGCATATTTTTAAAATTTAATTCTATTATTTTTCATGTTTGTATGTTTCATTTGATTTCATTTAAACCGTTATATTGATTATGGCTGCACAGAAATATTTTAATATTTCCATTGGTTGGGTTTTCATCTTTGAAATATGTATTTCATTTGGAACATGTGCAGGTGTGAACTACTTGTATGATGATCTGGTGAGTGAGGTCAACGAATACTATCTGTTACATGGAACCAGTCACCAGAAGACAATTGTCAGATCTGGAATTGACTTCCGATTCTCAGGAGATAAAGTTCTGTTTGGAAAAGGTGCCTACTTTGCAGAGAAATCTATCAAAGCCGACCAGTATGCAGGTTCGTGTGACTATAATGCTGTTTTTTTATGTTATGCGGTTCATTCAAGGGATTCTTACTCACTTTAATGTCTTGATTTTTTAATTGTTTACTGTTTACTTTATTTTTACAGATCCCAAAACCCAGAGAAAGCCAATTGGAGAGAAGCTGTGCATGTTTGTTGCTCGTGTTCTGCTCGGGGAGCCTCACTTATGCCAGAATCCTTACCCATACAAGAAGGCGCCATGTTCAGATGCCTCGTGTCATAGCGAATCATGTTCTGCTGACCACCTGCCCTGCGATTCAGTCATTGGAACCCACAAAACTCCCACAGTCAGGCTTCTATTTCGCGAATTCATCATCTACCACATGGATCAGTGCTACCCGGAATTCCTTGTTGAATATGTGAGACAGTAATGCTTCTAGTCTCAAGACTGAGATCACACAAACACTCCAGAAACAGCTCTAGCAGGTGTTTCAGAACTGTTATGTGCTGCAAAAAGTTTGATATAAAAGCTAAACAACGATATTTTTTGGGAAAATTTCATCGACCTATCCAAGAGGCTTTAAAATTTCTTTCATTGCTGTTGTAGTCTGCAAGAGACTTTGTATAAATAGTCATTTATGAAAAGCTTTTAAAACTACATAATGCCTGGAAAATTTAAGAGCCCTACAGAAAGCTTCAAAACGGGCTATATGTTGGTGACCTTATTTCACTTTATTCACTTCTTCAGTACAGGTTAAGTGGTCTGAATTCTTTTGGTTAGATACAAACCGTCTGGTAAAAGAGTACACTAATTGTGGCCACTTGTGAATAATTTCTACTTTTACCAAACACTGTTCATTGAAGACAATTGTGAAGCTGTTGCATTTTTTCCACTAATATAAGCAAATGGTGCAGAGATGAGTTGCAGAGATGAATAGTTGAGTATTGAATTTGCAAATAAGTGAATTGTGTATGTATGTGTAATTGTGTATATGTATTTTTGCCCGAATGTATGAATGTGTAAGAATGTATCATGACACTTAATATAACATCTGTTGGGTGCCTCTCATGGGAACTGCTTACATAAACACACTATATCCAAGAAAGACAGTTTGAAACATGCAATGAATTTAGTCAAATGCAGCAGTTTGAATCCAGGACAGACATAAATCATCTTGGGTTAAGAACAACTGTGGACAGAAATTACAACCTTTCTATGTTTTGCACCTTGAAATGTTCTCAACCGTTGTCATTTGAATGTTCTTATACATTGGAGTTGACACTGAGGCATCCAATTTTCAATGTGCATAGATAGTATTTCCTGGTACTAAATGACAGCCATTGTGGCACTTAAGCAAGTACTAATATAGTTGATGTATTCTTGACAAATATTGAATATGGAGGTTATGGTTTGATACCAGACAGTCATGTTTGTGAATTTGTATATATTGGCAAATGGTATTATGTGCACATTTTGGTAACTTCACACGGGTGTAAAAACACGAGTATCGAACAGTTAGTTTAACTGAGTTATGAAAGGTGGGTCTTTTAGCTTGAGGTCCTGCACTCAATTGGTTTAGCATAGTGGTGTCTGCTGTTTATGACTATGACTGCAAACATTGGTTTCAAAATGCTCAGCGCTATAAAAATCATTCTATTTAATGAATTACATTCGATAAGAGTTTATCACGGGACAAGTGATTTATTTGAGAATTTTGCAGCAAAAGTGTCTCCCCGCTTTTGGAATATTTTTATATCCTGGCTTACTTAACACTAGCAGTTTCGTAAGTTTTGAAGACTTGGAAGACTATATTTCCAGTTTCTGTAATAATTGTATTGTTTACATTTCCAATTTTGTAAATAAAACATTGTACAGTGCCAACTAACCGTTCTAATGTATGCATGTTATGCAATCTATAAGATTACAATGTAATGTGATTTTGGAAGTCGTGCCATTATATTTTGTTTCATAAACATTTTATGCCGCTTATTGCTGTGGATATGATGCTGGGAAGTTCAGTGAGGTCACAATGAGACAGATATAGTTGTTAGATGAGTAACCATTCACAAATACCTGGCAAAACTCTGCCCTCATCCTTTCTGGGGCAATACTTATAAATAAAGGAGTGTCATTTAAGATATCCTAGCTGTAGTTGAACTGTTGCAGTTGGGTTGACGATTTAACCATAATATCTTTCAAGTGGAGGGACAAAGACACGACACGTCTTTTGTCATAGTCAGGAAATTTCGGCCGCAGAAGTCGGCCATGTCAGTTATAAATCAGAAGGCGCCTTAAGAACGTCGTGTATAACATTAGAAATTACTTAAATAATTGTTGTTCAGTTTTTGTGATATTGATAACTCATTTCTCTTTTGTTTCTCATATCTTTCATGGCAAAATGTGATTTTGTAACTGAATTAAATCTATCACTCACCAACATCTTAGTTGCACATTTTGTGCTTTATAAATTGTCTTACAATAATTACTGTGATAATAATATAAAAATAGTAGTTTAATTATTGTTATTATTATCGTTATTATAAGGCACAAATATACAGACTAGTCAGATTAACCGTTTTAACATAATATCATTCAGTTCTGAGAGTTCTAATTCGAGGTGCCTATTTGAAGGGCGTCTGATAAGCGCTTAAGGTACAATGGTGACTCCATCTGCAGGCCTTTTGCCGTCAGATCTGAAGAGGCATGACTCTTTCATGGCCGGCATTTTTACTCTGGTGTAAGCTTGATAAATCGTAGTAATAACGCCGATTTATATGGCGCCGTAAACGCGGCCCAAACCACTACAGAGGCGCCGTACAACCTAAAACGAAAGTCAGCAGACAGGATAAGCCTTAGAAAACAGAAAAAACTTTCAGCTTAGTTTTAAATGGGTATACTGATCAGTCGGCCAATCTGACACCGCGGACCAGCAGCCGAGAAAGCACGGTCCCCGAAACGCGACCTCATCCTACGCATACGGAGATCGGTCTTCACAGAGGAAGGTCTTCTGAGTCGCAGATCGGTCGCGGAGGAGTGAGTCCCGAAGCAGAAACCGAGCAAATACCCGAAAGCTAATCCATGTATCGATCCGTAGACGAGCAAGCATAGCTTGAAGTCATTGCGGTACGGAACAGGAAGCCAGCGCAGAAAGTCGCGAAGGAGCGGCGTAACATGGTCATGTCTCCGCCTGTTACAGATGAGTCGAGCGGCAGCGTTTAGCACCGACTGAAGGCAGTCCAGGACGCACGCATGCCCGCCGGCAAGAAGACTATTGCAGCGAACAACATGCGAGATGACAAAGGCAGCAACGGCTGTCCTGGCGGCCTCAAGAGGCAAGGGCCCTATGCAGCTCCTGATGAGACTGATCTGAAGAAATCAGGAATAGAATACCATACGTTCTCGATAGACGCTCGATCAGGATGTCGTGGTCGACCGTATCGAATGCAGAGGAAAGATCCAGGAGACCGAGAAGAGCGTTGTTACCCGCGTCGATCGCTTCGATGGTGTCAGTGTCATATAGTTAATCATGCCATGTCATTATTGGCAATCGCCTTCCCACTCATTTGACGCAAGAGAATGCACGATTGCGTGGGGATTGACTCAGACTCGACTAAGACTCCACTGTTAGGCCTAGGCCTGTATGTGTGTCTTTTCACATAACGCATTATGCAGCCGAATGCCGGATCCTACCCATCACCTCTCTATTGGCTTTAACATCAAAGTCATTAACTTTTTCTGATAATAATCTTCGGTTTTTTTATTTCAAGCTGACACCGCAGTATGATAACAGTTCACGTCACTTCACATCAGATCAGAAAAGTGAGAAACCAGAACATCAGATCACACCAGATCAAATGACATCAGATAAGATCATATCAGATCATGCTGATTCATGCAGATCATATGTAGCGTACATGTATGCAAGATCATATCAGATCGTATCAGATCACTTCAGAACATTTAAGATCACAATAGATCATATTAGATGAAATCAGATCACATAAGATGAAATCAGATCGTATTATATGGCCTACGCTCAGGTCATATACAGGTATAGCTAATATACTAGGCTGCGCTTCTTTTATCCTACAAGTGATGCCTCAGAGGCTTAGACATTGGAGATTAAGATCAGATCAAATCAATACACGTAGACATGGGAGCAGATCAGCTAGGATTCGATTAAACTAGCAGCAGCAGCAGAGTCGGCGTCTACAGGGTCAAAACTGAACAACATCAGATCAGAATATATAATTTACTACTCGCTCAATTAGTTGAGGAGTGTTGTTATTTCCATCTGGCAGAGGGCGCTTTCTCAGTCGCCAGAGGGCCAACCTCTTCGCTCGGCTAACGAGTCCTTTAAGGTGAGTTACTGTCGCATCATTTCGTCGAAAGGCGGCGCTGGTCGTTGCCTGCCATTTTCGAGGTCGTCATGCATACGTCACCGTTTCGCAGACGACATCCAGCGTCGTCTGCCGACCGACGCGTTAATTTCGTGCTCCGCTGGTCGACCGAGAACCAGCGGACGTTTTACAATTCCCCAAAGGGCGCATGCGTACAAGCCGACAGTAAACAAACCGTCGTAGGCTGCCTCGATTAATGACACCCGTCAACTCGCCAGAGGGCGCCGCGCCGCGCCCCAGCGACTGCCATGTAAGACAGCGTTCTTCGCGCCGACAACTCCGCGATGAATTGCCGTGGGACGATGGATCGGGGAGTCACCGACAGCGGGTCCCAGTGAAGGCAGTGGCGCAGATGGAGGAGCCAGCGGGGGCTTCCGGGCTCGCACCTGCTCCCCAAAATGATTGCGTTGTTCGGATTGTGTACATGGGCGTCGGTGCCGCGGTAGGAGAAGTATAACACATGAATATATTTGAATAGAATAAGCGCATACACATTCATCATGCATATACTGTTTGCTTGTATGTAATGATTGCACGTGTAATGTATGAACACAATTTTTATACCCTAGTCATTTCCCTTTGTCATCGGGTCGTTCAACGACAATTAATTGTCAACTACCATATGGTATATTTAAGTGTTCGTTGTCTGTTGATTGAGAAGAGTAGGACCTCAGTAGGTCGCGATCGGGTCAGTTCTGACTACTTATAACTTATCTCAACGTCGTTAGTCGATATTTACAGTCTATACGACTTATTAAAAATTACGGCTCAATATTTGTACTCGTGCTTTTTTGCTACTTTATTTTCCTTGTGCCACGCTGTAATGGGCTGTTGAGAGGGCACATCTTCCACTTCCTTCGCAGTCCCACAAACCGTGGAACTAGGATTTGAGCAAAATCCAATAAAGTACGTAGGGACCATTGACTATTTTATTTATGGAGTAAGATATAGCTGATCAGCACATCACATTCCTTTAGTTTACAGGTAGTGATGGGGAAAATAAGTTTTCAAAGTATTTTGAGTCCGAGCAAAAACAACGGCGGCTCTATAGACTTTACCAACAGAGGGGGCCACAGTGGGACGGGGAAACTCAACTGATCGATGGGTCAACTGAATGTCTGGCTCTTCAAAACTCGCGCTCCATCGACTGAGTTGATGGAAAACTTGCCCCTCCTATCCCGCCAATCGAGCAGCCACTGATTAAAGGCTAAGTATGTCATCACAAAAGTATCTTAAACACGAGTAGACATGCATTTTTCTGCGAGTATTGAAGATTGTGAGTAAAAATACTTGTTTTTCAAATGTCATTTGAATACTATGTACAAATACTTTGGGCCAAAGTCTATCTCAAAACAATCAAGTTGTATAGAATTGACATTCAAACCCTTTTGTATAAATGATGTCGTTCCATTGTATTATGGACACACGTGCAATATACTTAGGTAGCATTTACACAAGTATTTTAATACTAGTATTTTTTAAATACTTCCCAATTATTGCTCATTGCCATTGCTCATTCACCCGCTTCTGCTAGGGTGGCAGATAGCGTTCGATGCGTAGGCTTGAGATGGTACAGCGCACGACAAGACAGTGTGAGCGTCAATTGTAGACGAAGACGCAGACGACGACGACGACCAGTTAGTTATAAGACGAGGGGAGTTGGATGTAGCGAATAGCTGCTCCTCGGAAGCTCTGGATTATCGTATCAGTTTACAACTTGGATTGTCGTTTTCGCTTTAGGTATTGTATTTCTTTTTCGACTTTGCGTCTAAGTAACTTTGAGGTTGATGCTGCACGATGCCGATCATAAGTTTAAGAGAATTGTTTTTGGTGTTGGGAGGAATTAACATAATCTTTAAGGATTATCGTTTCAATTTGAAGAATATCGTTCTAGTTTAAAAAAATGATCGCTATCGTTTTTAGATGATTTATTCAACTATAGGAATATCGCTTCCGTGTTTTCTATTGATTTTCACAGCACGTGTGCGAAGGAACATATACGATTTTCCAGAAGTATGAGTATACCTCTTTTCAGCCGAGGTTTACCTATATGCTGCAAGCCTACAGCGTTAGGCTTACAGGATAGGCCCTCAAAGTTACGGATTTAGAGTCATAGTTAAGGTCATAGAGGGTTAGAGCTACAGAAGAAGGTCTTTAGAGTTACACCCAAATAGAGGCCTGTGAACACTACGTGCTTGTTTGTGTTTTAGTTTCAACTACGTAGTCCTCTGACGTGTTTATATGGCTTAAGTGAAACTTTGGCTTTTGTTAAAACCGTATACGTTAACGTTGTCGTTATAGTTACCGCTGTGGTTCATGGAAACTTCACTATGACTCTATGGTGAACTGTAGGCTGATGCATTTAAATCTCCATGGCAACGTCAGCCGTCACTTCCGGCGAAGATTTGCTCTGGATTGCAGTCTTTATTGCAACAATTCAAAGCGTAACAGGTACTAGAAGTCAATTACTTAAAGGCAAATGACTTATGTTACAGGTAATGCCTTATCATATTGATCAATAGCTTATGTTGCAGATAAATTTCTTATGTTTTAGATTAGGCCCCTAATGGCCTATGTTATAGGCAAATGCCTTAACACAGCATTGCATTACGTCGCTAGTTGTAAGTAGCAGATAGCCTACGTGCAAAGCCACTCAAGTACGATGTTGTAACATTACATAAGAGACCATATCACGGTCATCGTCATCATCAGCACTACCATCGTCATTACGATCACCAAAAACAACCTAATCACACTTGTGCCACATGTGTGAGTGTGGCTATACGTACTTACGTTGATGCATGCTTGCAGGAAGGCACGTGAATAGTTATAGGTGATTGATAGATGGTAAGTAGGTAGGTAAGTATATCGGCATATGAGCGTGTAGGATAGTAGTGAGGTAGTTAGGTTCGTATGTTCGTATAGGGTATGTTGATAGGAAGGTAGATAAGTGCATTATAGGTTGGGGTAGCTTGAGTAAGTGGGTGATGAGGTATATGAACATTAAAAACACCTCTCCAACACGTTCCGTTTTCCTTGCTTCCGTCTCTCCATTTCTTCGTTACCCCATTACACTTTACGAGCCTAGATATAAAAAACTGGGAAATGTATCTCAAAAGGAGCAACATAAATTGGGAGATTCAGAATGCACACTTTGCACAGACCGTGATCGACGAGGGTACTTAACGAAAGAACGGCGTCGCATTCAGAGTAAACATCGGATTCGGAAAATCTATCCTGCTTTTAAGCAATAATAATAACTGCGTTCCACGTCTCCCCGTCCAATAACTTCTCGCTTCACGCCAGGCGAACTAAAACACGAGCCAAACACATGCTGGCATACAGAAGAACCGTCGCAGACAATCGGTGCCATCCGGTGCCATTAATCCTCGTCTTCGCTTTGTCGCAGACTCTGTCGCAGCAGTGGCAGACCTGACGATGCTTTCGCGCGGAAAGGAACATCATCTCGTTCCCGGAAGTCAGTTGGTCCTTGACTGTGAGTTCTACATGGCCAGCTTCAATGACTTCAACAACCCGATCATCTGGGCCAAGACCCAGCTGAACGACCGTGCCACCGTTACCATCGTCGGCATGATCCTTGAACCCTTCGAATCGACGCGACGATTCAATGTAGCTCTGGTCAGAGGACCTCCACGCTATCGACTCATTCTCAAGATCAAAGGTATCGAGTCAATCAAGTCCGATAACTTCCCTGTAATCAATCAATTAATCAATCAAAAACCAACCAATAAATCAATAAATCAATCGACCAATGTGAATTTAACATAGCGCCCCTTCAGGGTATGTATACTCAGAGACTAAGCCATAACGCCGTCTTCATTCATCCCAGTCCCTCCCTTATTTTGTCCGTCCGTCTGTCCTACCTTCCATCTGTCTGTTCATCATCCCTTGTCGTGCCCCTGCTATCATGATTATCATGACCTGTAAACGCAAGGAGCGCTTTTGCTTTTTTTGCATTCCACTCACATTTCTCCTTATACACTAAGTCCAAATTTTGTAGTATATAGGATATGTATGTATTGATATACACGAAGGGAGCATAAGTATTATATATATATGCAACTGGAACGGGAATCAATAATGTATGTACACTGTATTATTATACTACTATGCATGTACAGGGATAAGAATTTTAGTATACACTTGTCGATATATATCTATAATATATATAGATACACGAATGGCATACGTACTTATCCCGCGTGTATTTAATTTGATTGCATTAATTTCCGGTGGGATTTGTTGCTAGATGTCGCGACATTTCAGCGTCAACGGAATCCGTTGAGTCACATTAGGGAGGGGAAGGGATGTGGATCCGTATCGGAAATTGATAACCGATCCCGAGAAGAAAAAGGCGCTGCAACAATGCAAACATTCCGATTCCAGTCAGTGACTCAGACGGCTAATTAGCATCGTTGTTGTAAGGATTTGGTAATGTACTGTATTAGGCACCCCGACAAAAGAGCGTCCGACAAAATGGCGCCGACAAAGGAGTGCTAAGACAAAAGAGCGCCCAGACAAAAGAGCGATGACATAACTATAAGAAGCAGAATTGTTCGATATATTATACAATCCTTTATTGAAAGTATACTTAATATTGAAACTGTATAGTGTACATGTCACTTATAAAATATGAAGAGCGGGAAACTAAAAGCTAAACTATAAGCATTAGTACGCTCTCCCTCTACTGATTTCCCATTTGCCCGTACAACTACTAAACAAACTCATGCCTTCTCAGTGGTTGGCCCCCCTCGCTCTGGAACACGCTCTCGTTGGCGTTGCGGTTGTCCCCAGGGTCCACTCAGACTCATTTTATTTTCGCATCAAAACTGTTCTTTTCAGCCGTGCTCGAATCAGGAACGATCCTGAGTAGTAGCAGTGGCGGCTCCGCAGAGGGACCAGGAGCCATGGCCCCAAACTGAGCTTTTGATCCCCGCTGGCTCCCCAAATATTTGACCAGCTTACTGTGAAATCTGGTATCATTTAGATTTGATATTTACCTGCTACGATATGATGCATAATAGAATTCAAAATATTTTCATCTGGGCATTTTCAAAGTCACAACATACTTACTTACTTGAATAATAAAACCAGAAATTATTTTTTCTAAACATTCTCTCGGTATCACTTACTCACTTGCTTAGAATTTTTAGTGTCAGATAAGGTCAGGGAGCAAATAGAGGAGGTCAAGGAGTCAATCTTTTTCTATCCTTGTTGATGGGACAAACGATATTAGCCACAGGAACAGCTAGTTATTGTAATATGATTTTTTTCTACCAACAAGAAAGTTAATGAATTTTTCCTTGTGCTTCGCAAACTACTCCACACATACCTCATTCATTAATCCTTACCATACTCGCTTTGTGTTTAACTTAGACCAATATTTTGTAGAATAACCACTAGGCAATTTGCTTTGAAATATAATGGTCCCTCTATTTGGAATGCAACTCCTCTGGATATTCGGTTGTCAAAGTATTGCAGATTATTCAAAACAAATCATAAACGCTTATTGCTTAAACAGAATACTCTTTAGAAGCGAGTGTCTGCTCATTTGGTTAGCTAGTTAAGAATAAAGCTATTTGCGTGCTACGTACCTAGTTAAAATCGCTGCTTGTATTTCCATGTGAGAAAGGGTGAGCCCCGATAGCTGGATCTCGTTGATCCGTTAGGGGTTTCTTCATTTCTTTCTTTGGAACCTCCACCGATTACTTTCTGTTTTTTTTCATTTAATTGTCAACTCCATATTTTTGTATTGTGTCGATTTGGAGCTTATCAATAAAATGATTGGTTATGGTTATGCTTAGATCTCTAATCTGCAAACGGATTAGATGCAAAGTCATTATGAGGGATTTTTTAAGGGTGCCCAGCAGTAGGAAGGCAGTTGGAGAGCACTGGCCATTTATGTCCATTGCAAGTTGGGCGCCCGTTAAGTTGTTCACATTTATGTGAAACTAATATGACCTCAATGAGAGACCTGGCTTCTTTTCTGGAATCACAGACTTGCTTTTCATGGAATGTACAGATTGTTGAACACAGCCATTTGTTTTATCAGTAACATCAGCGGCATGTCAGCAAAGCCATTCTACTCTGAAATTAATTAAAACTTATCTACGAAGCACTATGTCGGATGTTCGTCTGAGTAGTGTGGCAATATTGTTGATTGAATCTGCTCATGCAGAGTTTTTTTTACCATGGATGCCTTTGTGGATGAGACATGACAGGCATAAACTTGCTTTTCATTAAGTGTATTATGTATAGTTTATGCTTTACTTTTAAATCTAACCATACTGTTTTCCAATGTGGTATAATCTGGAGATTGTTGATGTGAAGAACTCATGTTGCTCTATAATACATATACATGTATCCGGTCGAAGTCACGCAGCGTGAAACAGTACCTAATGTATCACTCTCAGTTTCGACAAAAGTCAAATTGGTCACCCTCTGTCAGGCTTCTCGTCCCCCCGTCGCCCCCCGGATGGAAAAGCCTAGAGCCGCCACTGAGTAGTAGCCTTGAATGGGCGCTATATATGACTTTTCGTAATGAATAAAGGTTATTGGCGATGCCTCGGTCTTTCGCGTTTCCACGGCTTATCTACGCCTTTCCGACTTCAGTTACAGGCCTCATGTTTAGCTTGTTGTTCGAAAGCGTGGTTATGATCTGATGCACATGTATACATAAAATATCGTTTTATTCTCCTTCCCGTTGCAACCGTTTTTCAAACAACATCGCCATGCTGTTCGGTCCTTGTTATTAACAAGCAAATAATGTTATGAGATCTATATCATTTTAGGCACATCAAAGAAATGTCGTGACCATTAAGCTTATTTCCAAAACTTAAATATGAGCTCTATATCCGGCAAGTCATCGCTCTTCTGTTGGTCGCAATTTAGTCGGACGCTCTTTTGTCGGCGCTTTGTTGTCGATGCCCTTCTGTCGAGCGCTCTTTCAACGGTTTACAAACGTATTGTAAAGACAAACTTAAGTAATGTAATTTAATGTAAATTAATGTAGATTAATGGCCCACCGATAAATGTGACTGAAGTGTAATGTAGGGCAAAGAGAGATAACGTAAGGTAATGGAAGGTGAGATTATCTCTCGTTTTGAAGGACCCTTAAAACAATGGTAACTGATCATCTATAATCACGATGAAAATACGCTATATAAATGTTTCAACAGCTGGAAATAATAAAAATAATAAAAAGAACCGACAGGGAGTAAATGAATGTTCTATTGCCAAGACCTCAAGACCAAGACCAATATTTTGAACCTGAAGACCAAGACCTTCAACCTAAACTCTAAACACAAAAACTAGGACTAAAGCCTTTGACCAAAAGATCAAGGCCAAGACCTTAAGCCTCAAGACTAAGGCCAACGCGGGCGTCCAGATAGGGGGTCCGGAGGCAATTGCCTCCGATTTCAGGTAGGTGGGACATTTTTTGAGTCTTCGGGGAGGGGAGGAATATCTCGTCTTTCTGACACTTGTAACCGAGGGATTTGTCTCCATCACTCAGAGGGGATTGACGCCTCTGAAGGCGAAGTCCTTGAGCCTTCAGACGTAATGACCCAACTCTCGATCTTAAGCCTCACGACCAAGACCAAGATTTTATCCTCAAGGCCAAGACTCGATAAATCAGAATCATATCCAGACTTATATTGCTTACTAAAAACATTGCCAAGTCGGACAGCCCTTTATTTTACTGGAGACAATACTCATTTTTTCTAATCAAATTAAACAACTCTAAGTGCAGACTGCAGAAAATTACAAATTCGTCTACTTAAATAGTGCGTGCCGCATGTATTGACCTTTTTAATAGCCCTCCCAAAATGTAACACTCTCGGTATTCTTATGAATAATATACACAGTGAATGGAAAAAGTTGTAATGTGTGTTAAAAATGTGAGGCAAAGGGTTAAAACCCGCCGCTTGTCGGCTCCTAGTTATTGAGATATAGGCTGAAATAAAATAGGTCAGAGGGGTCGAAAGCGCAGAAAATCGTTTTACGGTATATTGCTACAAATAAATATGTCGTCTTTCAACATCTGAGGTAAAAAAAACTGTTGAATTCAAAGATTTAGGTGGAAAAAACTGACTTTCAGTGCATGTGGTGTCAAAATTTGTGCTAAAATATGCATATTTTCAGAGATGAACAACCTAGATTTCATACACCGACCTGCCATAACTTGCAAAGTCACAAACTTATTTTGATGCCGTGTGCTTTACTTTATACAGAATACAGCCCTTTATTGCTCAGCAGATTTGCGGAGTAATAAAGTAATGGTTGCTAAGATCTTTGATGACACAAATGCTCAGAGACTTTCTTCAATTTTCTCAGTTGTTAAGATATTATTAATAAAAGACTCAAACGAGCATAACTTAAGTTAGATAGCAGCTATTTTGATTTTGCAAAAAGTATTTTGAAGCAGATGCATTGTAGAACATGATTTAATAGAACAAGTAACAAAGCTTTTATCCGTTCCATGTAAATATATAATTATTGCCAGTAGCCTCCCACCTCAACTCTGAATGTATTCTACATTCTACAACTTATATTGTCCAGTTAACATTTCTTGTATTATTTTATCAGGCCATTTAAATTGTTCTGGCTATGGTTTTATGTACGTTCTGTTCACATATACTGTAGTTAAAGAAAATAAAACGATGGTGGATTATATTGGATTCCGCCTCTTGAAGCGGCGCTACATAAATTTTCTAAAAATGAATTAAATGAATCAGTTTGATTAGTCATTATGTAGAAAGATTGCACGAATCATACAAAGGCTACGCATTATGTTGTATTGTTATGTTAAGGTACCTATTATATGAAAGATATTATTATATACCATGTTCTCGGTATAAGCACGGCATAAGGTAAATATAACAGCAGATAGTTTCATATACTACTATGTTCAAAAGCGTAACTAAGTATACAGTATGCATTGTATGATATATATATATATATACATATATATATATATATATAGGGATATATATATATATATAGGGAGAGAGAATGAGAGAGAGAGAGGGAGGGGTAGATGTTGACCCCCGTGTTGCCGAATCAGGAACGGAATGCCAAATCGAGGGGTCCCGCGAGGGAGTCCCGTGGTTCAGTTTGTCGATTTGCGGCCGTCGTTGCTCTGGACTACTGCAATACAGGGTATAATTGAGTGTCCTTTATACGCCTACGTTGAAATTAGTCCTTTGGGGCGTCCTTTCTTAGTAGAACTATCCCAGTGCTGAAGTGTGTAAGTAAGCAGGTAGAGCCGCAGTTGGGTTCCCATAGTTTACTTCATTAAAATGGCACCCAAGAAGTTAAGGGAAGTAGGACAGAAAGCGGTTGGCGAGGCGCCGCCTCGCTTACAAGAGCGATAGCAGAGGTAGGTTGCCAACATTTGATATGGGAACTGGAATTCCCAGTCCGTGACTCGACAGTCCATGATGGAGGAGATCTCCGATGATACATCCGCAAAGCGGAAGCGATGCTACTTCAGGTAAACGAAATCATAGACTGATGTGGCAATTATATTATAAGCACCTCGGGCTTTTCATCATCGTCACTTTAATCAGCCTTCTTGAAGATGTATAAGAAAAGCTAATTGATAACTCATTAACCTAGTATTAGAAGCAGTAATGTAATTCAGTCGTAGTTAACAATACCGAGGCAGGAATTGAACTAAATGCAGGAATGGCCAACAATCTCAGAGTTGCGGATCAAATTTGACTCCTTACTAGAAAGTGCAAGAGTAAAGACACTAATGTTTTTGCTCTATTCATGGTCCAAGGGTCGTGGCCTTTCTACCACTGAAACAGAGTACGGAATGCACACGGGAATACTTGTGTGGTTATCGCTCAGTTCTCAAGGATAAGACCGTACATAGACTTACTTCTGGATTCGACGGTGATGACGAGTCAGTGTGGTGATATCACGTTGCATTTGACTAAACTTACTAAGTGTGTTCAGTGGAGGAGATACTGCATTGAAAGCGAGTTGAACACTGTTTGGCCATAACAACGGTTGATCGATTGACGAATGAGTGGAACATTGGGGAACGGGAATTCCCAGTCCGCGTGACTCGACCGTCCACGGAGGAGATCTCCGATGATACATTCGCAAAGCGGAAGCGATGCTGCTTCGGCGAAACGGAATTCTGGAAGCGACGTCTAGCGGTGATGTGGGTCGGTGAGCGAAGGGGAGGTGGCTGAGTGGGTGGAGGGAAGGAGTGGTGGCTGAGTGGGTGGAGGGAAGGGGAGGTGACTGAGTGAATGGAGGGAAGGAGTGGTGGCTGAGTGGGTGGAGGGAAGGGGAGGTGGCTGAGTGGATGGAGGGAAGGAGTGGTGGCTGAGTGGGTGAAGGGAAGGGTAGGTGGCTGAGTAGGTGGAGGGATGGGGAGGTGGCTGAGTGGGTGGAGGGAAGGAGAGGTGGCTGAGTTTAGTAGGTGGTGTACTGAATGATCAGACAACGACGAATGCATTGAGGGCCAGAGATAACTGAACCTCTTCTGTTATGTATTGAAATGTCTGTTCGCATTAGATGGATGCTAGAAAGAATGAATTATAATAGCATGCATCTATATGTATGATGATTAAAATTTCAAGGCAGAAAGTAATGATCTTCAAATATAATGGGTCACATAAATGAAGTGAACTTAAACAATCAACCAGCTGACAATCCCGAAATGTAACGTAAACTTAACTGCAGAATAATTGATTAACATAGAGCCTGCAAGTACTAATATTGGAAGTAAATTGGTTAACTGAGTTCAGGAAGTTAATTTAATGGCTGCAGTTGTAATATTATGGACTACATCTAGTACATGTAGCGGCAATTATGTGCGGAAATAATGATGATGGTGATGATTAACTTGGTATGGGTCTCAAATTACCCCTCCTACTTAGTCAAATTTGAAAACATTAAAAAAAGGCTCTTCGATTTATTCAAGGAGTTGCCTACTGGGTTCGATCTGTACCGTATAAAGAAACAAATTACCACCTTCCAATAAGCTACATTTATGTTCTCAGCAGTCAATATAGGCTAATATCAGCTTTATCAAATATTTTACTAAGGCGAAAGAAATTCTTGATTACCCCACTCGCTCCTCCAATCAGTATAGGCCCGATTTTGCTAGAACTAATACCCGTTTTCTCTCTCTCTGAGAGTAGCTGGGCCTAGAGTCTGGAACTTGCTACTCTCTGATCTCCATAGAATTAAAACTATAACCTCATTTAAAATCTCTCTCCGCAAGTATTTGCTAGATTCCGATAGCTGTTAATAATTAGCTTTGATGTTCGTAATATTATTACAATCGTAATTCCAATCTCACTGGACTTCTTCTTTTCTTCATTAATGTTAGTAGGCCTATGTTCCTTATAGAATTTTATTGTTTTCCCTACTATAATTTAATCTCCCCATATTCCTCCGCTGTGCGCTAATGATTAGTCGTTAAGTTTAGTTAAGAGTAAAATTGTTTTCTCTATTGTCCTTTGTTCTTATTCTTTGATTACAAGGCTTACTTACTTACTCCCTTGCTTCTTTGATACATATTATCTTTAATCTAAGCAGGTTCGTCGCTGCCCATCTATATTAGTGATTACAAGTGTTCTGCAATCTTTCTTGGGTTCCCTCTAGCGGGATATTCCTCCCTTGGGTCCTCCATGTTATCCATCGTTCTTCTTGTTAAGTTGTGCCCTGTTGTATACCTCTTTTAAGCCAAATTTTTGCTCTATTGCTATGACGCCACATGTTTAGAATTTATTTTTTTGGGTTCGTATTGTTGGATAACAATAAACGAATTAATAATGATCTAGATTTTCTTCGAATTAATGAATCTACCTTTCCGATAAGCTGTGTGATTAACAAGTCCGAGAGGATTAATCGGACTGCTTAGAGATAAAGACAATGAAAACGGTAAAGAAATGTTTAGATAAAAGTGTCTGAAAACACAACGGATAACAATATGCAAAGAGTGCATTTACATCAGTTAAAGAAACTTGAGACGGACTCCGTCCGTACAAATTCAGCCAGAGTAGCAGTGGGAGGGCAAATGGATTCTACGCGTGACAGCTGCGGGGAAGAAATAACGGAGCCATGAACAAAATTAAGCCTGCTGATTAAATGATAAGATGAAAATCATCATCATCATCATCGTAGTCGTCGTCATCGTCAACGTCAACGTCATCGTCATCGGCATCATCATCATCATCATCATCATCGGCATCATCATCATCATCATCATCGGCATCATCATCATCATTATCATCATCATCATCATCATCATCATCATCATCATCATCATCATCATCAGTTCATGTTGTCAGCCGTTAAGCAGCGTTGGATACAGAAAATACCTCAATTTCTCAGCTGCGTTGCTCCTCTTAGCGTCAGTCCAAGTGATTTTATGTCCTCGTTAATATTAATTATCTACCTAGTAGTCTTTGTCTGCCTTGTTTCTTTCTCTTCTGAACTTCAATTTGACATTAATATGCAGTGGCTGAGAAGGCGCTACAGTAGGAACAGAGCAAGGCAGGCGGACGTACACCTTCAGAGAGGGGTTCAGCGTACATGTATATCGAAAATACAATGCAATATGGAAGATCAACGTATACGATGAGGCATTTCTCGCTACTCCCACTGTTCCTCTATTGTATTATTATATGCATTGCAATAACAGTGTAAGACACGACAATAGAACAACACAAAACAATACAACTATAATTATTGTGCTCTATTACTGTCTAGAAGTGAATCATCTGGACAGCGGAAATTACACGTGCGAAGTTAGACACCGGTCACAGGTTTTGGGATCCATCACACACGTCCTCTCCATCTTAGGTTCGTATACCAGATCCAATCGTCACCTACACTTAGCTTACCTCTGCCTATATATCTAACCTTCGCGTACCTAATGATCGCTCATCTTGCCTTCGATTACCTTGCCTTCGCCTACCTTGCCTTCGATTACTTTCCCTTCGATTACCTTGCCTTTGCATACCTTGCCTTAGATTACCAAATTTTCACTTTCCTTGCCTTCGCTATCCATGCCTGAACTTAAATTATCTTGATGTCTCTTGTCCACGTTTACATTGCCATCACTGATCTAGATCTGTATATATATGTATATATATATATATATATATATATATATATATATATATATATATATATATATATATGTAATGCCTATATTTATCTTATGATCTGTTTTACTTTCGCTTACTTTGCCTTCGCTGACATTACCTGACGTTGCCTTATTATAATCAACCCATGCTTACATGCATACATACATACATACATACATACACAGACAGACAGACAGACAGACGCAGCGATATATTTAGAAACTCAGCACACCGTGAACGAGAACGTGACACGCATACATAGACAGAGAAACACCATCGGACAGACAAACTGTCGCTTCCTGAGGTTAATTAAGAGACAACAGCTTTGCATTTCCTGATCAGTGATCAGCGCCGAATACAGTTCGATTGTTCTATAATGTCCTTAAATGGATCTGACGTCTTTAATGTCATTAAGTGGATAACGAGAGAAAACGACGACGCAGCCCGAGCTGCATCACCCTTTCATTCACACCTGTATCACCTACACTCCCCTTGTCGTCGTATTCAGATATACACGCACATAACACACATATAATTACATACACACTCACATGTACACATATACACACATATACAGTCTACGTCATAATTCACTTAGCTGCTCTGATCGGGTTACGTAATACTTTTACCATTATTATTCCTGATTGTGCGTGCCTTATCTGAAACATCCCGTTCCCCGCCTGTCATTCACACTGTTACTGTAGCTTTATTGCTTGAAATTTTTCTATGCCTATGTTAACTTAATGTTATATGGATAGGTCGGTTAAGTGCATAGTTTTATGGCAGTCCCGAAGCTATGCGCCTAAGAGACGTCCACTGGCTAGTTCAATCAAAATATGTACCGCCCAAAGATATGCAATTCCTACATCATCAAATGAGAGTTTTCAAAAGAAAAAATTAAGATTTAAAATGTAATGAATTTTCGACAATCCTGGAAAATTAGAATAAACGCATTATATAGCAAGTTGTATGTTAGTGAACGTCAAGGGTAGAGTTTTTGCAGTGGATGAGCGAATGAATACGGCTCTTGACTACTTGTAACGAGGTCATATGACGTCAATATTATTTGGGTGTTGCAAAAATTTCTATTTAAATTTTTGGCAACAAATAACAATTATTGGACCGTTCATCCTGAAAATGTTGAAGATAATTTTTATTCAGTTTTAATTACTGAAACATGTGTTTAAAACTATTTAGGGATTGTTGAAATTTGTTTGCACTGAAAATCCTGACATGAGCTTACGTTACATCACATTACACCAGACCCTGTCAACTCATGGCATGTATACATGGGCTGTTATTTGACTGGCGCTGTACGAGTTTTACATTACCGTAGATTGCTAATTGCAGAGCCGGTGACGTCGATGTACCTGGCGTTCGGAGCGGTCAGTAGCAATCGAACGGTCATCGACTCGCACTCCGTGACCTTGTCAGCTGGTCAGTCTGTTCCGTTTCAGTGCGTTGTCGTTGGCGGCTATCCGCCCCCATCCGTCACGCTTGAGTTGGACCGGACAGACGTCACGGACCAGTTCGCGCTGAGGCGTGACGTAAGCGTGACGGGGAAGCGGGGTCTCGGTGTGATGGAGGCGATCAGTACCCGCTGGACAAATGCGCTCGTTGCGCATGCCTTTCACCACGGTCGTACGCTCAAGTGTCTGGCTAAAGTTCATGGACTGGAGACCGTGTCCTCCGAGCTGCAAGTCCTCGTCAGCCGTAAGTCGAATGCAGACTTTGGTAGCGCTTGTCCAAAGCCTGGATTAACAAGGAGGGAGGTGCTAATCAACTTTTCAAAATAAAACTCGTTAAACTGCAACTAATCAAACAGGCTGCTGAGGATAAGTATCTCTCGAGGATGATCATGACTGTGTGTGGCTGATCAGGCCGCTTTGGGATAAACGCAAAAATGTCACCAACACGATAAAACCTAATTACTGAATATTCATTCTAAATAATTTTAGTTTATTATTTTGTTTCTCGGAGATCAATAGCATTCGTATCTTGGGGTATAATTTGTTTTCGTATTTATTTTCCTGCGAGTCAGACAAACCGGAAATCCGATGCAGCTCTCAATATGCACGACTGAACGATGCGCATGTCTGCATTCGATGCGAGATGACGTCACGTCCGGCGCCGTCTTCCGTATTCTGGGCGTCGGAGGTCAGCGGGTCAAAGTTCGTCTACGTCGAAACAGACGGCACCGGATATTGGAGCATGACTCGGGTTAGGACGCATGCGTGGTGCCCCCAAGTGTCTCTCACTAGCGCACATTGTCAACATACTGTTATAAGGATAGGGATTAAATAATGATTCTCGCTCGTTAATTGTCTTCAATTAGTTTGCGATGGACACGTTCCCGTCTGAGCTATTTTTTTATTCTTGGGAAACACCTTCCGTTTCGCTAGTGCAATGGTACGCATGTCGACGGGTTCCAGGAATATTCGGCTGAATATCTTATGCAACTGAAGTTACATAAGTTGTAGGGCCTATAATATTCGGTAAGAAATTCTTTGTTCGCGACATAACGTTGGCAGTACAGAGCTGTCAACGTGCACACCATACGATGACCGTAGACTGCCAGTGGCTGACCCTTTTGGAACGAACAACGCCTTGAGTTTTGGCAGCGAGTTTGCATCAGTGGTTGACGCCATTACAACCTAGATGTCTAGGTCGACATTGAGACAGCAGTAACCTGTTTCCGACGTTATACTCTAGTGATTGTCTCCACCAGAGATTATAATAGTCACCTCGCCACACAACAATTCGCCCATCCTCAAATCACACTCAGCAGGGAGAGAAGTGAATGCAACTCGCCAAATCCTAAACCATTTTCGACCTTATAAGCTCAAATAATACTTTCTCTCGAGGTTATATTCATCTTCGCCCTCTACTCTATCAATATATCAATATGAATAAGGCTGTTGAGAAATAGCGCCTGTTGAGCTATAAGGCCATAATACTGTCACCTTTCAAAATGAACCTGATGCTAAATCCGTTATCAGTATGACATACGTGGCTATACCCTAATATAAGTCAAACTTAACTGGGGGCGCTTACTTCACCTCTATGGTCTCTCGATGTATTTTATGTGTCAGTATCTTATCGCCATACGTCCAGAAATTTATACAGTATCAGTTTAAACAACTCCGCTCTTTAGACCGTCACGACCGTCTAGTACCTCGGTCTAGATGTGCCACAGCTCAGCATCGTGTCTATGCCTCTGTTGGCCCTCGCTATGGAAAAACCTTCCTGCTGCGATTTGTGCTGAAATCTTACCTGCTAGCACGACAGTTACTGTTTCTGTTCGCTAACTTAAGACTTCTTTCCCTAGGGGTTCTTAGCACTGAGAGTGCCTCTATTTACTGTGAGAGGCGCTTTATAAATCCGTAAATAGAATAGAATAGAACCACATGTACAAAGGTACAGGTCCACATCCGATACTATTTGTAACTTTGCATCACATGTTCAGAAACTACGCCCGTAACGACTAAACTATGCGCTCGAGGTGATGTGCAAGTGGCTATTATTGGAATTTATACGTTTAGTATTGTAATGTTGTGTAACGGAGCACTTATATAGCGCTCATGCTTAACACTTAGCTAAACAGAGAGGAAAGTCTTCAGGCGCATCCGGAATACAGCAGAGAGAGAGCAGCGCCTTCAAAAGAGGAAGGGGTGGCTGTTCCAGCTGGTTGGACTCACGAAGGCGCAGTTTCTGGATTGGGTCGTGGCAGAGCGTATACGGGAAGCCACCAAAAGTCCGCGAGCAAAAGAACGAAGGTAGACTCAGTGAGGAATAGAGGATACCCTCGTGCCGAGTGCCAGAATGTGGGCGGGGCAGACCCAAGGTGACAGTTACGCATCAACGCAAGGGTTTGAAACGAATGCACTTCGTTGCACATGTGTAAATTTAGAATTTTAAAACATGATTATTTGATATCTAAAATCATATCGTAATTTCGTAGACGGCTATTACCAGACGGCTATTACCAGGGTTGTACTAGAACCACATTTTCGATACACTATACCGTCATGCAATGCCGTGAGAGATTTCCTAAAAAGTGGATGCCTTAACCGTAAATACAGTACCTTGTGATTTCGTGACATCGTTGGATTGCAGGTGATTGGCGATGATCTGTTGGAAACTCTGTTGTGTATGGAGAAGGTTCGAGAGGAGTCCTTCCGCACCTACACTCTCGTCGCTGAAAACCAACTGGGACTAAGTCAACACGCCGTCGATCTACTCAGACGTAGGTCACTGTTTTCAGTATAATTGTTAATCTCATTTAGGAATACCGATATGTGAAGTGTTGTTTAGTTAGAAGAGTGGCTCCGTAAGATAGTATTAACAAAGTGTCGGAAGAGCTGTTGGTAATTAGCAAACCGTAGCTTCACTTGGTTCAAAATTGTGGAACAGTTTCTATATCGACAGGCCGTGTTAGCGAATGAGCGATTGTCAAAGAGGAGAGCTGAAACATCGCAAAATGGAGTTGGCCGATTGATGGCGATCCAACGCTTGATCTTAAACCAAGAAACGAGTTCCATTTAATTAATATTTAAGCTTGGTATAACTTACCTAATGAGTCATCATTAGCACTGGATGACAACATTATTTAGTGAGCTTTACGTTGAACTTAAGACGACAGCCAAGCAAGGCGATCATTACATTTATACATTA
Source organism: Bimastos eiseni (assembly GCA_959347315.1). Classification (NCBI taxonomy): domain Eukaryota; kingdom Metazoa; phylum Annelida; class Clitellata; order Crassiclitellata; family Lumbricidae; genus Bimastos; species Bimastos eiseni. Next base: position 35,091,894 of record OY365806.1, read on the forward strand.
TGACTTATAACAACTCCGCCGCCTATGGCATAAAGGACAAGTCAACCTTACGGGTGATACGGGCATCGATGTCGGTTCCTCACCTCTATGTTAGCCATTTAGGTGTATAGACCTACAGAATGTATTACAATTTCTCCTGTCCAGCAACTATCGAGCCTCCGTCTTTGCTTCTGTCGGCTTGCTTTACTCACCGTCTAGTCTCTCACTGTCTGCTGTTTGTCCGCACCGCGGGTCTATTCTTAATGAAGGATTGACACTGCACACTCAAGGGCAGCACGACTGTCGACAACCGCTTCAAAATCTGGAAATATCTACGTCAACATTGAAAAACATGCATTACGATGTTGTTTCCGTGCAGCGTTGACCTGAAAACGCTCTTAAGAGTTTACATCCACTTCCATAAGTCGCGTTCAGAGTATCGTAAGGTAAAGCATGTTTAAGATAAGTAAGAAGTCAGAGTATAACGTAGATATAAAGAGCGAATGATTTTATTAGACTCTGACCCTATTTGATTATTCTTTTTCAGAGCCTCGGATGACAACGACTACAATCGTTCAAACTCCTTCGACGCTGACCAGACAACACGAGTACTCGCCAGATGGAGCCTCTGAGCTCGTTGACCGTCTCCCACCAGACCGTGATTACCAAACCTTTACCTGGCACCAGCCGATACCGCCTCTAGCGGCATCGAATGGAGTCAATTCTGCTCGAAAGCAAACACCAGGCGGCGAAACAGCAACTGTTCTAGCGCAATTATCAGCCTGTCTCCTGTGTAGCGTTTTGTCGTAGCGTAATTAGAAAATTAATTAACTAGTATAATATTGTGATCGAATATCTGCTTCTCAGAAATCAAACAGCAGCCATGAGAATTCGTACGGTTTTTAGGGAATTGGGACTGGATGGATGTGGGGCCGCATGTAGACGTACAGTCTGACCGGACTAGTATTCACCCATTAGTGCTCAGCGTCGATTACAACGAACACTAAGAGACCATATCGGCAAAATAACAGACAGCTTGGTATACGTTCTTCCCGAATTGTTCGAAATATCGGGTCATTTGACTATAAATGCCACGATTGTACTTGCCGGTTGCGACCGTTGCAACACTCTACAGCGCCTCTACCACGAGAATGAGTCGGACCACAGGGAGAATCTCCCAACACAAAGGCGACCCCGAAAAGACTGGTCATCGGTCGGCTGGGACATACCTCTCGCCCCTAGCCATCGGATCTTCTCGGCAGAAGACTTTCATCAGATGCTGACGCAGAAGGCATCAGCTATTGATGCGCCTCCTGAACAGTATACTCTTGTGCGGAATCCACGTTAGATGTTTCCATCCATTCTCAAAATGGAACCTTTCCGTGTAATTAAGCCACCCAAGCATCTATCTAGCGAACTTGACCCACTCACTCCACTTATTTCGGTAAGCGTTCTATGGTTAACTCGTTTTATTGTGTACCTATTTATTAGATCATTTGCTGTGGGACACCTTCCGGCTTTGGAAAAATAGCCCATCGTATTCCCGTGCATCCCAAAGAACCTTACCTGAATCCTCATGGTCTAACCTATGTTTTGAACCCAAATAGCACCACGTTCCACATCGTTGACAGGATTAGGTCTATTCGTTTCTTCAGATCGCTATTTAGCCTACCTCTCCCATCTTTAGCCAGAGCCGTCACCAGATCACCCAAGCATCATCACATCACTCCAATCCTCAAATCACTTCACTGACTAAAAATCCCAGAGCGCATTCACTTCAAAGTCTTATCACTAACTTACAACTCCATACAATATTCCCAGCCCAAATATCTTCGCGAACTCTTCACCATCCAGCCAGCCAGCCCGCTCTACCCTATCGTCCTCCTCTTGCCTCACCCTCAATCGACCCCCTAAAGTTTTCCAACCGCGCCATATCAAACACCTCGTCTCTGGAACGACCTTCCTCCTGAATTTCGTGACTTCACGGTTCCTCCATCATCACTGCCCGTCATGCAGCATCATATGTCGCTATCGCCATTATCCACCACAACCCGGGCTTTCCATTATAAACTTAAATCTCACCTTTTCAAAAACTCTTACCCAGACTCATTACTTGACATCCCACCTGTCAATCCACGACCAAAGTCTTATCACTAACTTACAACTCCATACAATATTCCCAGCCCAAATATCTTCGCGAACTCTCCTCCTTAGCAGCTACTCTGCCTCCTTGCTGACCTCCTGGGAACCAAACTTTGACCTCCCACGGACTATCTTTTGGACAACCCTTTCGATTTGATGCAGCGCTCGTGAATAAGCTGGTGCCCTGCGCTTGGCTTTCAAGTGGCGCTTTGGAAGTTTAGAGATCATGATTACGATTAATTCCTCTATTTTATAGAAGGCATATTTTCCCATAACTATTCTTCTCTTCATTTTCAGCATGACACTTGGCATAATTGGTGATCATCACACTTCCTATAGGTGTAAGAATATTTCCGTCTTGTTCCAGTTCCTTTCTATTTATTTATTGTTGTTTCCTTTCCTTTGCTAATCCTTGTGACCTTTTGCTTTTATGATGTTTATTTTCGTATTGTACTCCGTTGAGATCTTATTTAGCCGATCCATCATTTTCTGTGGCCACCTCTGATTACCTGTCAGCATTGCCTGGTCATCTGTGAATCTTAATGCTTTCATCAATCTTCCTCCCACCTTCATGCCCTCATCTGTCAAGTTAGAAAACGCAAATTTCCATTAACGACTGACAACCTTGAAGGACAAACCACAGACGATGACAACGCAACTGAAGAATCCTTTAATTCGGGAGAGGGGAGGGAATGGTTCGCACGAAAATTAGGACTCGGCTTCCATGCCCGCTAGACCAGTAAGGTCGCTTCAGCCTTCCACTCCATAGGGATCATGGTAAACTGAGCAGTGAATAGACTGGAACCTAGCAGGCTGCCATACAGTTGCATTCGACTTCTGTTAAACTTGTTATCATCTGTTTCTACTAATTCCTTTCTCATTCTGCGGTTTCTCAGTATGAATCGAATAAAGGACAATTTATAATATTATTATCTAAAGGTTTTTTCCAGGCATGACGATTTATGATGGTCGACAAATTTCGTAGCAGGAAAATCTTCCAGATACGGTTTCAATAACTGTGCTTAGTGTTCATCAACGAGATATTGGCTTTATTGGCTTATGTGTGGTTGCGTTATCTGCACTGACAGACCATCTGGTGTCACCAGCAGACATGGACTATAGTGAGTGATGTAGTCAAAGGTATTCTAGAGCAGGCGTTCATCTCTCCTTTATGTAGACACTAAGTTCACTTAGACAACCTTTCATATCTTACATACCTTTGCGCTACGTGCATGAGTCTGGGTACGAAGTAGCAGGCACAATTAGGGCGAACAGAACGGGGCAAGTTGCACTGAAGTGTGGAGCAGCCATGAAGAAGCGAGGATCACAAGCCTATCTTAGGATCATTTTCAATGTGCTGATGATGCGTTCGCGTGACAACAATGTTGTTTCCTTTGCACGAAATGTTGTAATGGTTGACGAAGGTCGTGTGCGGATATGATGACAGAGCCAAGTGAAAATGATAACTGTCTCCCATGTTCCAGCTCTACAATCAAGGTCTGGACCGCGGCGTGGATAAGCAAAATCACTAGGTTGATGATTACAGAGTACGGACGAGGCAGTGGACGATGGTCGATGGACGAAAGCGATGGTCAATCAGTCTGACATAACAGAGGTCATCTGTTTCACACAGCAGAGGTCAACAAACGGTAGCTCTAGGAAGGCGGCGAAAGTTTAACATCAGGCGATAGGTGACTCTTTGTTGTCCACTCAAATGCCCTGCTATCACACCAATGATATTATTATATCCAAGGTCGACAATAAACATAATTTAGTTAATAAATGTGACAAATCATTAAAGACATTCTGCAAACATCGTATGATATCATATCGTATTATTATTATATCGTATGATATTTTAGCTGGCATGCTTGATTCTGTAACAGTAGCCTATGTTATGGGTTTCACTGTGGTCGGCTCATCATTCTGGACTATATAGGTTGCCTATAGCAACGTCCGTGATGAACTTCTTGGTCTTTCTTTGACCCCATCTGGTGATCGTTGTTTGGTGTTGTCAGGTTGGAGGGGGACGCCTCTGATGAGTTTCCCTTGATGAGGTGCTATATAAATTCACGATTACGATTACAAGCACTGTATAATGTAAAACACAGATGTTGTAGCAGGTACCATAAGTTGTCAGCAATCTTGCTGCAATAAGTTACCGATGTAATGAAACTACAGTGTGTCTCAATAAAATATACCCCAACCCACTCTGCCGCAGGACTCAATCAACAAGGCTACATTGAGCTTCACAAAAAGACTTCGAGCTTGTGTGAAAGTTGGGGGCGGACACTTCGAACATGGTTTGAGATATACTGCTTAACACATCTCTGAATTTGCAATTAAAAGTATTGTTATTTGACATTTAAAATTACAAATGCCTTTCCATTTTTTCTGCCTAATTATGAAAATACGGAATATTAAATTCAGATAGCTGTAATATTTGAAACAATGAAAATGTTTCACTTAAATTTTCAGGAGTTATTCGCAAATCTTTCCTCTGTAAATCTCCAAAGTTTGGTAAAGATATCTCTATCGGTTGTTGATTGTATTTCTTCTGGTGGGGTATTTTTTTTTGAGACGCCATGTATAACTTAGTTTGTCCAATTTTGCAACTTTGGGCACCAATGGGTCAGGGAAGAAATCGTCAGCTGATGACCGATTTCATGACTTCTTGAATAACCTGTTTCAATGTCGCGATGATTTAACAGTTCTTTGATAGAATTTCAGTTGCTTTTAGATGACTAGTTACTACCATTGCACTTTGAAGGGATTTGCTCTCTCTTCGTTTCCAGTTTTTTTGACTTCTCCGAATATTATTCTCGGAGATAAAAAATATTGAAATTACGACATGAGGTCCTAAATCCATAGATGCTCTTAAATAGTCCGTTAAACAAGCTGGTTCAATGAGACATGTATTTCGGACGATGAAGATTTCCACCTCATTATTATCATCTCTATGGAGCGTTCTTATTTCCCGATGTTGTTACCTGTAGCTGTCTTTATTCTGGGCTCGGCTCCTTGCAAAGTCCAACATTGACGCGTCTAAGTCCAAACTCCGCGTCACTCGTGACCAACTGTCCTTGCTTGCGAGAGTATCCTACACCTCTGAATCAACTTCGTTGCATACAGTTGTGAAGGCTCTAGCAGTTCAACGCACTCAGTTTAAAGATTTACACTCCAATGCGGTCTACTTTATTAGCCATCCAGCCTTGAAGATAGGAAGATAACAGCAATTAGGACATAACAACTATCTTGAAATCTAGTTATCGTAATGGTACATGTAAATTCCAAACTTCTAAAGCGCCACTCAAAAGCTATGCGCTTGACAAATCTTAAGGCTGAACTGGAAAGCAACTCCGTCACTGCCCGTAATTTGAGAGTGTGCCAGTCCCAAACCTAAAGAAAGCCGAAGGGCGACGTTAATCATCTCTGTATAAGCCAACGCGATTGTTTACATGTGACCAGAATTATGCTTTGCATGAAGAGTCCATTGCGAATATAATTATATTACCACAGTATTTATAGGAATAAACTGAATATAGATACCGTGAACGTATAAATATATTTGACATTGTATAGGTTAGGCCACATGATTCGTGTGTAGCCTATATATAAATATAGGTATAGCTAGTCGAATTGTAAGCGATTAGCGCGAAGTTAAATTACTAGGCATCGTATTGAGTTTTCGTGCGTAGGCCTATTGGCAGATGCTGGGTAGGCTGCGCACGTGAGCAGCTAGGGCGGCAATTTTAAGAGATGCTGATGTATGCAGATATAGTCGAAATGGTCCTTGTCTAAAATATACAGAGATTTCTTCGTTGACAGTATTATTTGCTGTTGTTTTCATCAAGTTCTCGAGTTGTTTGTTTTAAGTAATAATAAGTGACAATACCATTACAGTGTTATTCATTTCAATGTACGGAATATATCTCATACGAAGAAACTATCGGACGGTGAAGTGAACTTGAATGTCCGAGTGCACTTGGAAGTGAAAGATGTTTGGCTGACAGATACTGAAATATATAATTGAAAAGACAGTTAGATACAAGATTCTTTTTTATCAACAGCCATTGATCAGATTATATCATATATTACAGAAAAACTATCTCAAAGAACAGCAGCAGATGTTACACAGACAACCATTACAGTCAGACCGACGTTGTCGCTTAAGATTTAGAAAATCCATCGATTCCTCAATTCCAAGTCTTCCTTCCAATGTCTGTCGCTCAACGACTGCCCATCGATTCCACCGGATTCCAGTGTCACTACGAGGACGATAATCCAAGTCGACCAGACGCCAGTTTCTGGCATCCGATCGATGCCATCAACCTATAAAGGAATGCCAACGGTTTTCGACATTCGACCAATGTCTGGCCTCTACGAGCACACACGACGAAACAGGAGTAGTCTACGCAACACAACACATTAACATTAACATTAACAATAACTATCACATAGATAGACTTTGTTTGGTATTGGACAGGTTATTTAAAAGCTATCAACAGTTTATTAAAGAATCAATTGAGAGTTTTCAACCTCAATTTCAAGATTGACAGAGGGATGCCTCTCCAGCATTCCCTGTAAATTTCACGTGCATGTTTCAACTGCCTGAAAATAACAGGTTAAAATATTCTATACGATGTTTAAAAAACTACAGTATGAAAAATTTTCAGAAAATATACAGTCACTTGTGATTTTAATGTCAAATAACATCACCGTTCATTAGAAATATGAAAAACAGTTTTCCTCAAAATATGTACATAGTCTCCACCCTGGCTCTACGTCTTCTGTGAAGCTCAGTATGGCCTTCTTGGATGAGTCGCTGAAGAACTGAACACACGTCGATCATTTGTTCAAAGAATTGTAAAATCTGATCATCTGAGAATCTGTCCAAAAGAGCTTTAATCCGGGACCCGCAGGTTAACCATCAGAACGACTGCGTTTGGTCTGCTAGCAAAAAGCGTGATGTCCACGACAGTCGGCTGTGGTTGAGAGAGCCAGGAGAAGCACGTCATGGTTTCTGCTGGCGTAGGCTAAGTCACGGCGGTAAAAGAAGACAGCGCTTCATCCCATACAAGGACAAAGTAAGCTCTAAACTTAACGTTGAAACATTGTTATCCAGACTGCAACTTTATTCCACCGACTGGCTTAGTTTTCCAGCACGATTGTGCACCTACTCGCATGGCAAGAGTTTTAGTTAGCTTAAGACTTTATTGCAAGAATTGCAGTGAATTAATTGGTAAAGATGAGTGACTACCAGACTCATCAAACCACGACCCTGTTGACTAGTATACAATGTATGCTAGGGTTCTGCAAGACATTTAATCACAATCCGAAGAATCCTGACGAGATGAAGAAAGTCTTTCAGTTAATATGGGACCAGTGGCCCCCAATGGAATTAGCCGCCCCAGGGCTCAACCAGCAAGGCGGCTCTCTAGGACATCGACGAGGACATCGGTGTGAAAGCTGGCAGTGAACACATTGAATATGCTCTGAGATTTCTGAATTCGTAATGAAGGATGATGTTTTTAGACAGTGACATTATTATTGTTATTTAACATTTAAGATTATAAGTGACTATCCATATTTCTGTGTGATTTGGAAATACTTGAGAGAAAACAGAAACAGCTGCACTTATTGTAGCAAAAGAAAATATTTCAATTATGGATTCGTTGAAAAAAATCGTTCCTCTGTAAATGCTGTCATTTTGGTGAACATATCAATTTGTTGCGAAGAAATTGCGTTTAGTCCAGTAGGACATTTTTGTCGAGACACCATGTATGTTTTTATGTAATTTGCCATGGAGATTGCAGTGCAGTCTAACGTGTCAAACTCTGAGTGATTGACAGCTTCTGTGTCCAGTCTTCGACACAGTGCGTCGTTGAATCCAGTGTTTACTTGAACTCCGACCTTCGCGTCGATCACATCTGCTACTTGCTTTGTGTAACCATTAAGCAATTGATGTCCTTGTTTGCTGTACACCCGAGTCCGTCGGTTTGCTCTGACCACTTCCGCATTACAGTTGGCCTACAGCAAATAATAATTATGTAATCGCACAGACTAAGTCACTAACACTATTATATAAATAAACTGAAATTAATGCTACTAAGGATAATGAGCAATTTAATCAGTCACCAAACAGGAAGGTCAATCATTTTGACAGACCTGTTTCGATGACGAATGTTGGATCAAAATTTATGCGCAAATCACCAAAGGAAATTAACACGAAAGAAACGTTCAACTACAGTTGTTACGACGCTGTAAATATATTGTTCTTTAAAAGCACACTTCAAAGGCGAAATGAATGTCACATGGGCTAAATGTCATATGAATGTCATTTGAGTGAATGTCATGCATTTCAGCATGCACACTTAGATCCCATAATTTCATAGGGTGACACTAAAGTTAGTTCACCGTTTTCAAATTGATTTTTCTCAAAAAGCGCTTCATATTTTTTTCTGATATTTTGTCAGTGATAAAAAAATCAAATGACAGATTTTGGTACAAATTTGGCTTTGATCGGGTCTGTGGTTGCTATTATATATTTAAAAAATTGAAGAGGAACCAGTTTCGTGGAAAAAAAACTCCCATGCGATAAAGTTTGCTCCTCATAATATCACTAAAAGTAAAATATTGGACCTAGTAGACCAAAACACAATTTTGTTAGGCGGCTAAGACCTACCTTGGTCTTACAGACGTAGGCTATTGGCGCACAGAGTTTGTAGTACTGTCTAAGCACCTCTCGTCACAGCTGATCTGTGTGAGATCCCTGGCCGTCAGCCCACCCAACACTATCACTGATGGACTAAACTTAATCTGTAGAGCAGTCAGAACGTACTCCTCCAAACAGTAGGCCCAGCGTTTTATGCATTCGGTACATAAATCACCTTGAACGGCGAATCATCGGTGAACAAAATATTAGACGAGTCTTCCGCAGTCCAGTGTCGATGCTCCTATTTCGTCAATACAGACGCGAACCAGAAAGGCAATTAACATAAAACGACCCACTAACTGTCTTCTGTAGTCAGAAACTTCTTCGAAAGCTGTAAGTTGGTCGAAGATCTTTAGAGGTATATCGAGTCATTGATACAACTTCCGGCAGCATAGGAATATGTACAAGTCTGACACCATCCGACCACCCCACCCCGCTCCATTCAACAGCTCATTAGTCATGTGCTAATTCTGCAGCTGAAGAATTCCCTACTCATTTTTCAGATTCTCGATCAGATTGACTAAACTTTGTATCCGTGCAAAAAAAAGCATCAGATTACCAGTAGAAACCAATAACTCACGAATCTCTCAGGAAACGTCGTCAAACTGAAGTCGGTCCGACGTTAATTTTATAAGCAAGCGTATATTAACATGGTATAGTTATAAGAAACTATACATAATTATGGGTTATACGCTGAAGTGCAATACAATGAAACCCAACACAATTAAAATTTCGCAATGCTTCATTTAATGTTTTAGGATGCAGGAACAAGAGCTCTGTTTAAGGGAACCATATTGCTACATGTATTTATAGAGAATGGAAAATAGATAACAGATGGCACTTACTTCATCAACCCTTATTCTGTGAAGGGCACCAACTACTTAACCAGTAGTTTAAACTACTTCCCAATTACTTTCAATATATGTAGTTATAACTACTATTTAACTACTTTAGATGACAAGTAGTTATAACTACATTTGTAACTACCACATAAGTAGGCCTAGTTAACTACTTTTAAAACTACTTTGGTAATGTTATGTCATGGTGCATTGATAGTCACCGAGCAGTATGCAAATTTATTGTCAGTATCAATTGCTGATGTTCAACGTAAGTAATAAAAATGATCAGAAATACAATGACATAATATATATCTCATTGTAAACTAACAAGGACAAGAACTACTAGCACATGCTACAAAGCGCCCATATCAGAGCACAGTTTTTATCAGTAACATATGCCAACTTGTTACAACTACAAAAATGTCTAGCCTACAAAGTCCAGAATGATCCGGTGGTCGAATGGGGAGACGCCCTGCTAAAGTAGTGCAACGTTTGTATAGGACTAAATACAATTAAATGCAAACTATTGGATAGTATTTATCTGTCTACTCTTTTAGTGATAAATACAAACATCTTAATGCCAGACAGAATTCTAACTGCTTTTAGTTAGAGCGCTATAAGCCATCCCGCCCACTTAACGACTTTGAACCTATCAGTTGCCTCACATCAACCAAAGTGGACGTTTGATAATAATATTGGCTCCCTATGCTCTATAATATATCACTGTATATCTCACCTTTGCCGTCTGCATCCACTGTGCTTCTTTAATTCTTCGTCCTCGTACGTTGCCAATAGCTGCTCAGATCTAAGACGACCACTAGTCTATCCAGCCAGTAACAGAGTGACCATTCTCTAACCGTTGTCTCTGTCTCTGTCTGTCTGTCTTAGTCTCTCTCTCGCTCACCCTTGTCATTCTTGACTCGACAATCATCTCTCTGTCTGTCTATCTGTCTGTCTGTCTGTCTCTCTCTCTCTCTCTCTCTCTCAGACACACTTATAACCCAGCAGCCCACTGGTGGTCATCCAGCCGGGTACTGGCTGCTTTCTTTATTCCTTAACCATGGATCATAAGCCCCAACCCCTCTACAATCGCATCACTCTAGTTCTTATCGCGCAATAATCACCAGGTACGCCATTAAGCAGCCATAATGCCTTAGGCTTTCTCTGTAGTTCTGAGAGGAGCCCACTTCCTCACACTAGTATGCTCAAATTTTAACGAATCCCATAAAATGGCGAATTTACTCACGAAATCATATGGGCAACGTCCATGTTTGTTGTGAAATAACAGAAATTCGTGTAAGAGGGAATTAATAAATAGGAAAAAATGTACCTAATGTGAAATATTGTAGTTAACTTAAAACTACTTGATAAAAGTAGTCATAATTGTTTCTTTAACCACTGCTTAAAAACTAGCTATAGGCCTAACTGCTAGGCAACTATTTCTATATAAGTTTTAACTACTAGTTAAAACTACAGTAGTTAAAAGTGCCCATCACTGCCCTTATTACGTCGCAGTGTATAATCCTTACACGGAATGCATGACGCTATTATGTGAGAACTGTGTAAATCTAGCAACATGCAATATCGAGTACAAACGGTCAGAGGCGTTTTGAGATGAAGAGTTGACTAATCCGTGGAGGAAGCCGCAAGCGGTTCGTCCATTTAATGCTTTTCTTTAATCTATGGATTTCTACTGCGGAGACATAATAGCATTCAACATATTGGATCGAGCTCCACTACATAAAGTCAAACTGCCAATTTTATGGAGCAATATATATATATATATATTATATATATACATATTATATATATATTTATATAAGTGAATGAATTGCAAGAGGCCTACGCGGTCGCTCAAAGGCGGCGATATCGTTTGAGAGGTGGGGGACACCCGATGAGAGAGGTAAGAAATATGAAATATGCATGGAGGACAAACGTATAACGTATACCTTCTCTGAAAAAGGTGAGGGGGACTTGTTCCCCTCGACCTCCCTGGATCGCCGCCCCTGCGTTCGCTGTAGTTACAACCACTCTTTAAAAACTACTGATAGCAAGCTAACCCATCGCGACAAGCGTATATGGCTTAAATAAACATGCGTAGCATTTATGTATAAATGTATGCATATAATATATACTTGCATGCATGTATGTATACTTAAGTATACGACCAAAAATAAACGGTTAAATATACGGCACATATTTTTTTTATCATATCACTGGTACCCTACAAGCACGTGAACCATTCGTCACAACTGTGTGTAACACCTAACTAAACAAGTGAAGCATATATAAATAATTTATTACTTTTTTTATTTAGCCTGTCAGAATTAACATAGCGCCTCTTCAAGACCATCTACTCAGGAGCGTCCCCGCCTAAACCCGGCTAAATGGAACAGTGTCCATGTTAGTATAAAATATGGTGGAGTGGCCCCTGGGCACTGGAGGAATAACGATAAGAAGCCCATTCCAGGTTGCAGGGCCATCGACCGAGAAGGCTCGGCGCTGCTTCGTGGAAGTACTTGTATACACGAGAGCGAGGGACAAGAAGCTCGACTTGTAAAGAACAAAGAAGGAAACCTCGACGTTGGACACCCAAGGTAGAACAGCATGGTTTTTCACCGGTACATGGGAACTGATCTCTCGATACTCAGACGCGGTATGCGATCCGCTGAAGAAAGGGAAGCCAATGTAGGACGTCCCGCATGTATTCGGCCAATATGGTGTACGTGTACTTGCCGCCGTATGCAGAATCCGATCCGAGCTCCCGATTTGGCAGGCAGAGAGCCCGTCCTATAGGGCGCTACAGTAGTCAAGGTGTTTGAGACCACAAAGAAGAGATGATCATTTCAGCAGCATCAGAGGACAGGGAAGCGGAATCTTTCCGGAGAGCGTCCTGGACTGCATGGCATAGCTGGTAATGGAAATCGCAGTAGAGGAGGTGGATGTGTTGCGTGAAGGTGGATTCTTGGTCCAGGGTAACACCAAGGCCTGAAAAGGCAGAAAGTCCAGGGCTGAGGCTTCCATGTTTGTTTTACACACACACACTGATTGCACTGGACAACAATTTACTAAAAATCTTTGCTTCCTGAAAATTTTTGGTGGTGATTGTAGACCAGGAAAATAAATAAATATAATTTTGGATTAGCTGTATCGCGTAGGAATTTTGAGAAAATTGAAATCAAAATTTGTTGAGAAAAGCAATTATGACCAATTATTGCATAGCGATTTTGAGATGCATCATGAATTTCACATGTCTAAAATGTTTTGATGTTGATTTTCGTTTGTAATCCGTGTTCTCTGTATCCCGTCACCAAAATCGATGGTTTCCAGTTTCCTTGATACCGTCCTTCCATTGTAGCAATGTCCTGGTGAAATCTTTCTCCGTGTTCGTCATTGACTGCACCTAGATTTGCGTGGAAGAAGTCCAGGTGTGAATGCAGGAAGTGGATCTCAAGTGACATGTTGCATTTCATGTCTTAGTTCAATTCTTACTGTGTGATGAGATGAGGTTCACATGACCTGCTTAATTCAAAATCCGTATCGCTGTCAGCAGATGTAGACACGTTTGGCTGCCCATTCCAGCATCCTCATTCTCTACATCTAAGCTTCTTCCATTGGGTGGATTCGGTACTGGAAGAATTTCATCATGTGGCACTAGCTTCATAGCTGAAGGCAGATTTCGGTATTGAATCGCTTTCTTTGTCTTACCAGAGAAACCAGAAACATTAGTGATATAAAAATAACAATCTGTAACATGGTTCTTCTGTTCTCGTCAGACCATTGGATTAGCAAAAGGCATTGTCTTTGAAGTACCCCTGAGCCAAACTCTAAGATCGATGGCCAGTGGCGGTTCCACAGGGGGGTCATGGCCACCCAACTCAGCTTCTGATCCCCGCACTGCCCCCCCCCCCCAGATCTGGGAAGATGTGCTGTGAAATATGGTGTCTTTTAGATCTTATATTTACTTACTCAGGTATGATTATACGATGAAATTCATAATTATTTTTTCCAGGGAATTCTCAAAGGCACAAAGTACTTTCTTGCATAACGAAATCTGAAAATTTTCTGAACAATCTCACAGGATCACTTACTTACTTGCTTAGACTTTCAGTGGTAGATATCGTCATGGACCAGGCAAGAGAATAGGTTAAAGAGTCTATAATTTTTTATACGTGTAGCTTTCAATCCCCGTTGATAGTGTCTACATCTGCTGACAGCGATAAGGATATTAGTCGCAGGAAAAGCTATTCTTTGTAATACGATTTTGCCAACAAGAAGATGAATAAATATATTATAAATTTCGAATCTGCAATCGGATTAGATGCAAAGTCATTGTCATGGCTTATTTTTGATACTCTTAAGTCATTTGGAGGCAGACATAGGTTCAGGTTTAGTTGGTAAAGGTTATGATGTTGCTAGTGTTATGAGCAGTATTAATAAGTGTCCAGCAATTAGAAGGCAGCTAGAGGACACTGACCATTTATTTCCATTGCCACGCACTTTATCATGTCACATGCTAAACGTATGCTCCCACCACCGACAACTGACTGTTTGCCCCTCCACCGCACCGATTGCCTCATCGTCTGCCTCAGGTCTGTCTTCATTATTCTGCTGTATGGTGCTGGTTCTACAGATAACGATCACGCCAATACAAATGTCGTCACGATCCCAATGTTTCAGTATCCATGATGAACGTCTGATCACAAGACCCCTGAGCGTGCTAATGCATGAATGAATGCAAATGTCATCAACGTTTGCTCTCCAACGACGCACACACAAACACACACACACACAAACATACATGCACACATTTAACTCGAGCCCCTCGTCATCTCGGACAGTCTATTTGATTGCGTGAACCTGTGGAGCAGGATGTCCGATTAGTTAGAGCGCTCGACTTGTAGCGTGAAGGGTTAGGCTTCTAGGCTTCCAGAGACGGTTACTGTGTAGGGACACAGGACAAGTAATTCATGCACAATTGCACTGTACAATCGATGCAATTGCTTGTAAATGTTGTACATTTTAATTTTAGAACGAGAGCAGTATAAACCCCTGCGTTGCACTGTTTTTGAAACGTTCATAACTTTTGACTCTGCGAAGCCTAAAGAATATTCGCTGAATTGTAAGCGCACAACTGAAAGATTATTATAATAACAGTAACAAATAAAACATATATTAACGTTGTGAGAACAATATACTCTACCCATTCCATGCAAATTCAAGAAGGTTTTGTAGGTGAATTCCAAGACTTATAGATTCAGTGCAAGAATTTTCTTTTCATCACTTCATGCAATTGGTCTATCTTTACAATAAAAAATAAAGCGGGGCAATGATTCTTCATCGAATTTGAATTACATCCAACGAATTCGATATGCAGCAGCAGTTTGGCCAGTAGCCTATGTAATTGGAGGCGAGGAGGGGAAGATTTTCTTAAGCTCAGAATTATAAGAAATTCGTGAAATGCAGAAGAATGCATTAAACTATTAATCAAGACCGAGCTCCACAATTCTTGAACTGCACACCGAACTTGAATCTTGAGCAACCTGTTCCACTTCTTAGCTTTGTGTTCCTGGAGCATCTTCATAACCAGACGGTCGCAGATAGGTGATCTGTGGTTGCCAATAAAATCTCACCAACATTTATGACAACCTATCGTTAGATTTTCTCTTAAAAGCATTGATTTGTGAAGCGACAAATTGCCTTCTTTGATCTTGGCGTGAGTAAAAATCATAATTAATGTCCTTCACGCATCGAAATCCTTCACCTTCCTCATTAATCGAATTTAAAAAATCTATAAAAAATAGTTTCTTTTGTTTGATGTCAGAAGAGGAAGCAAAGATATCTTTCCTTTACCTTCAAACGGTTCATGTGCTAAACTTCAATGACTGAAAAGAAAACTCTTCAGTTATTTTCAATGCCTAGACTCTTCTCCACGGATGTCGCATTGCCGTAATAAACAAAAACACAGCAGTAGACTACTTTGTAGATCTGAGCTGCATACTTTGTAGTAGTGCTACTACTTTTAGAACATCGCAGATGCTCCAATTGTATTTGTTGCTGTACTGCATGTATTTCATCAGCAACAGCAGCAGCTTCATGTTTTCGTAGATATCGTTCATTCGTATTGCTCAGCCAGATTCCACCCAGTGAATATGGTGACCCTTGCCATTGTGTAACAAAATTGCTTTCAGATTTAACAGTTACGAATCTGTACCCAGTGGATGGGCGTCATCGTTATGGGTCACCAAAACATATAGCAGCAGCTGCAGTGGGCAGCAGTTCAGCAATATTAGTAACATTAGTCAACCGTTGCAACTCATACCTTGCGTACCGGGTCCGAGAAACAAATGTTACACCTGTCTGCAGCAAATTCCATCCTTTTAGACTAGAATCAAGTTCTGCTCTTGTTTATGCCAAACTCTCTTACCAGATCATTTAATTAACACTGGGTGATCCGATCAAACTCTCCGGACATAAACAATTAAAACTCAATTAATGTCTTATATCATATCTGACTCTTGCATTGTGGTATCCTCATTAGTGGAATGCTAGAGAATATCCTCTGGGGATATCTTTGGCTAATATATGCAGTATTACCGTTGCATCAATGTGCTATACTCGCATTCACGACAAAATAACGCTCAGGCATGCATAGAATAAACAAAACAGATGATTACGTTGAAAATATATTAGTAGACCGAAGATGTAAGAGCAGGTAGCAGAAAAGGTGACTCCATAAAGGTAGGCTATACATAAATTTAAAGCTGATTTTCGTGATTAGCAGCCAGAGGAACCACCCGAAATTGTTCAGGTAAACAAGTATTGGCTGTACAATCATAATACGAATACGTTCTTTTAGTTTCATTGTATTTGTATTATTTTGTCGGCGTTATTGTCTGTCTGTTTGTCTGTCTTTTGGGCTATATACACTTGTATATATGTATTTATTTGTATGTTTCTTCCCGCCAATATGAATGGTCTACACGTAAACCGACTTGTATACTTTGGTTGCCAGCTGCAGACTTTCTACGCAGTATGTCCTGTTGTGCTCAGTCAGTCAGTCGTTCTGTCTGTGTACACACTATTCCATCTGTCCGTCTTCCATGAACGGAAGGGGATGGAAAACCATGTTTATCGCTTGGCCGAGTCAGGTACGTATTCGACAAATGGACTGCTTCCCTGTGTCCAAAAGAGTCCAAATGTACACGGATAATTATGACCACAATGTGTTACAAATGTAAGCACAGGTATATATATGCTCTAATCGCGCGTGATATAGGTATATCACATATAATGAAGACGGATCCAAGACGCTTGGCATAGTGGCTGATCGGTTGGAGCGCACGGCATGTATCGGCGCCGAGACGTTTCCTATGACGATTATTGCGTTTATTGATTTTTGCAAATCCTTCGCTCACGCTTGCTTGGCGTCTCAGATTGGCTGAAACTGAATGCGTTATTTACGCGATATGGTAATAATAATAATAATAATAATTTTAATAATAATAATAATAATAATAATCTTAATAATAATAATAATAATAATAATAAAGACTAAATTTTCTTGTTCTTAATATTTTAGTCCCCGAGGGATCATGTATACCTCGGAGCAAAAATACAAGTAATTATAATGATGATAATGATGATAACAATGATGAAGATGATGATGATGACGACGACGACAACGATGATGATGGTGCTGATGCTGGGCATCTCTGCAGTGTGGGATGGAAATGGCATCCAAATACGAAATTAGAAACTGTGTGCAACTATATAGGCCTACGTTGAAATTGTGCATAGGCCCCAGATACTATCTTAAATAAATTGTACGCATATGCGCACACTTACCATCCTTTGTGTTCAGATATACAGTTTCAATCCTCGTCATACTTTCAACTTCCCCTCTCATCCCATTACCCTAAGCATGTCATTGTCGGGACCAATCAAAATGTCATCGAATCCTGGTCTATGTGCAATCATCCTAGCTGTTCATTTTCCATGCCCTCTTCATCCGTCCATCCTTCGACCACTTCCTTCTTTGTCGATGACGAATCATTCCAAATATTGACTATAGGCAACACAGAGTTTGTCCCCAAAGACCGCCTATGCAATAGGTCTCTCTTTATATCTCTATGTATATGCAGCATATATTATTATAGTGATTTATGCCGTCTCCGGCTCTCTGTCTCATGTCTGTCTGTCTGTCTCTCTTTCTTTCTTTCTTTTCTTTCTTTCTCTCTCTTTGCTCTACATAAAAACCAGCATCGACTAATATGCGAGTTGAAGACATTTCCATTTGCAAGGCTTAAATGTAGGGGTCAACTTACACGTTACGTGGACTTGTACGCAACTAGGCTTATGTGGGATTTTTATTGATTATTTCAAATTATTCCTATTAGATATTCAAGGATTTCATGTTTATGGCTTATTATTTGATGTACACACGCGCATACACATTATAGCCTAATGGGTAAGTTTGTCAAAATTTTCTGCTTAGTCCATCATTCTGTGTTCATAGAGGTCTAAATTTATTTTGCGTTGGAAGATCACAAATCCTCCACAGCTCAAGGAAACCATAAAATTATCCTTGATAGATCACATAATTATATTCTAAGCAAAAATAATGTTATAAGCGCATAATTTATTTATTATCTAATTTTCAGATAGGAAACTTCATGAACCAGTATTCAAACGATTCATTACCTCGTATATCCCATGACTATTTTCCACTTAACACATGTAATTGGCTCTACCTTTTAGATTTACTGAAACTCACTATCACACGTTTCCTCTGCGCGGAACATTATTAGACTTGTTTCAATCAATTGCATATACATGTATAATTGTATATGCATGTCCACAGAGCTGAAACTCAACCTCTTTCTCAATTTTTCATAGCCTTAACAAACACCAATTTAAACCTAGATGGAGTGCGTATATCTTGGAGGATATGTGAAAAGTGAAACACTTTTACTACACAAAAGCAACAGTCTATTTTTCTTTTTTTCCTATTTATTTTCCGTCAATTTTTAGGTTTTTGATAATAGGTTAGTTAAGCTTAAGTGAGAATACGCTGGTGGGAGAGAGGTGGGTCTGATGTGATTCAAAACCCATGCTCTTCTCATGCATTCTGATGCAATTACAGCTATCAAGCAAGCTGCAACATTGGTTCAGTGTATCTTATAGTATAGGGTGACACAAAAGTTCGTTCACCATTTTCAAATTGCGTTTTCTCAGGAAGGACTTTGTATTTTTATGATATTTTGTGGGTGCATACACAAATCAAATGAAAGATGTTGGTACAAATTTGGATCTGATCCGGTCCGTGGTTACCGTTATATATTAAAACAATTGTAGAGGACCAGTTCCCCGGCAAAAATTGCCAAACGATACAGTTTGTTCATTATAATATCACTGTAAGCATACTATTGGGTCTATAGCAGACTATAGCACAATATTGTTACCTAGATCTTATAGACGTAGGCTTTTAGCGAGCAGTGTTTTCGTTCTGCTTAGTGACAGCACCGACTCTATACGGCATAGACTGAATCAGCGACTGAGGTGTCACAACTTCTATCGATCTCCACGACTTTTGAGCTGGTCAGCGCTAATTGACTCAGACTCTTCAAAAACGTTGTCCGCTGAGACAAAATGCTCCACAAATTCTCAATAGGAGAGAAATAGGGAGAGTTTTGGTAGCTGGCGTCACATAAGTTTGTAGTCTAGCCACTTTGCCGTCACAGCTGACGTATGACAGCGTGCGCCTTCGTGCTGAAATGTATACTCCTTGTTGATCATTGTCAGCAAATAACTCTCGTTTCATAACACTGCCATTGTCTCTCGAACGCTGGCTTTGCGTATTGCTGGAGAATGTTTGTGATGTTGTACCGTGAGAGTTCAGTCTGGTACCATTTGACAAAGAATGAAGTCTTGTGAGACCTCTGGCCGTCATCTCACTCCACAACATCACTAACGGACTAAACTTCCTCTGTGGAGCAGACGGAATGTTCCCCTCCTGCGAACCCCAAATAGTAGCGTTTTGTCCATACGGTACATAAAACACATTGAATGGCGACTCACCGATAAACAAAATATTAAACTAGTATTACACAGTCCAGTGTCCTGTGTCCAGTGTCCAGTGTCCATACTCCTATTTTTCACTCAATTAAGCGGCGTGAATAATGCTGACGTCATATACATGCGCGAGCCAGAAATGCACTTCGCGCGCCGAAGTGTACACTATCGCGTTATTTAAACGCACGTGCAACTTAAATTTTTTAGGGATATTTAATATGTGCGCCTTGTATATGCCTGAAAAATATTTAAGAGATCCAAAGCATTTTGACCGAAATATTTAAGTTTGAAAACGGTAAACGAACTTTTGTGTCACCCTAAATAGGCCTTCATTATATGACATCTTTTAGTTAAGGCACAGGTCAAGTGCGGTTAAGAAAAAGGCAATTGTTAACTTAATGGCAGGATATGCCTTTTGCAAGTTGTTACTCTTCTGCTTTGGTTATCCCAGGAGTTGGAATAAATCTGCCTTCCTGAATTGTTTCAACTTCCAAGTGATCCTAACTAGGAAGCTCATTTGATACCTAAACAAATATGCATTTTTGTTCATTGCATACCATTCAGGATTGCTAAATAGACATGGTGATTGGTTGATTGATTGATTGATATAACCGTGTGACCTCTGCTGCCCTTTATACGACACATTCCAAATGCGTTCATGAGTCGGTTGAAATGTGCGTGAGTTCGTAGATGTATTCGGTTGGTCTGTGCATGCGTCAGTTCGTCCATGCAGTAATTTACAAAAGGATATTTATGTTCGAAAGTACGAATCAATCGATTATCAATCGAAATTAGCATTGAGACGATAGGTGCGTGTCATTTCCAGTCCGATGAGAGCAACAACATTAAACTATCAATTGATCATCGCATGTGGAAGCTCATTTAGAGCTCATTTTATAGTCATATCGATAGATTTCTTTTTGCGCAGGGTGCAAAAGCAATATTTCAGACAGAATATTAGGCATAATTAGATATGTATATATGGGTACTTTTATGATATTACTATCATGGTTTGAAGTCGGCGGTGGTCACAATAAATAATAATGTGTAAGATAGTTCCAATAGCAGTGTAGCCGATATTGGCCCGATGTTGGCCCGATGTTGGCCCGATGTTGGCCCGATGTTGGCCCGATGTTGGCCCGATGTTGGCCCGATGTTGGCCCGATGTTGCCCCGATGTTTCCCCGATGTTGCCCCGATGTTGCCCCGATGTTTTCCCGATGCGACTGAATGTTTTACGCTAAAGCGGAGACGTATGCTGGGTCCACTCTGAAATATTACTTCCGGCAAATGATTATGCAACACGAGTTATCTGACTAAATACCAACAAGTAGGTAAGTAAGTATGAAATGAATTAGACTTTAGCACTTAGCAATTAATATAGTTTAATCGTTTGCGGCGTGACATTCCAAATAATAATAATTATAATATCATTAAACGAATATTTATAAGTATATTCTTTATTATACCGGTTGCAGAAGAGTCTCAATCCGGCGTCAAGACATCATAAAACAAACAAAAGCTATGTGGGCGCAAACAAAAGCTTTTCTCATGCTATTGTCAATAAGAGTCAGGATCCTGTCACGAGGTAGTGACAGTGGTCATATATAGGTAGCAGATTTCTTTTTTTTGTAGCCGCTTATCTGCAGATGGGTCGATTAGACCAGCCGTGAAGAGTTCAGTATCAGCCTGTCGGCAAAAATGGTCAATGGGTAGTCTATCTACTTAATATTGATTGGCGTTTGTTTCTATCCTGCTGGCGAGGAAAACCCCGCCATGCTGGGCTGGCGTACTGCAGACGCGAACCACGTCAAAAGGTTAGGGACCTTGAACCTCGAGTCATCGAACAATTAAGATGCGTTATACATACAGTGCCCTATTGCAGTACAATTCGACGCATAATTGTGCGCTTAAAAGTTAAGGGTTTCCGTAAGAGTTGATCATAGGACAGGATAGTCAGTTCACCTACCCTGGATACTTCTGGTATGAGAGGGGCCATCCGCTGTCTCACCATAGCCCAGCCCTATTCGCCTAGCTAGCATCTCATAATTAAGTCTTCTCCTGATTCATTTAAGGCTATATATCTTCGCCCATTTCCACATATGGTCTAGCCCATAAACAATTGTGGCGGCAAAACGACATTTCATGAAGGTATCATCGTACATCGTACGACTGTCATTGGAATCTTTAAGTGTTCTGTATCCAATTTTTAATTTTGAGATCATTGATATGAAATTAGTAGATCCAGACCTAAATCTGTTGAGTACTTAGCATGCATTATCAGGTTTTAGGTTTCCATTCATTGCTTTGTGGATCTTCTGTTGGCAGTTCCACCATTGTGTTTCCCAACAATTCGCATCATCAGCTGACACAACTCGTCCAAAGCTACGCGGTGACGCAGCGAATTACGATTAGACGAAGATGACGAGAATTATAATTATCACCGATCGATGGTTCGGTCATTCTATCCGTTTCCGGCTCTTCATTTACATCGTACGACGCGGTTGTTGTTGATTCGACCCTCGTCCATTCAGGATTGGCAGCCACCACAGCTGACGTCCTAGCCGACGACACTTTTGCCGTCTCTTCTCGTCCTCCTCGTCCTCGTCCTCGTCCTCCAGGCTGTTTGATCGCTCGTCGTCTGCTTCGACGAACGGCGCGAAGAGGCGCAACGATGACGTCACGCTGAAGCAGACAGCTGACAGCGCCTTCCGGCGTCTGCTAACGAGAAAAGACAGATATAGCGAAGGGAGGAAGAGGAGCTGTGATGCGGATATAAAAATGAATGGAAGAATTAAGGAAGAGATTGAAGGGAGGAAAGGGGAGTGGAGAGAGGGAGGAAGAAGGTAGAGAAAGAATACGGACGGAAAGAAGGGAATGGGTAAAATGGTGAGAGTGTGAAGTAGAGTATTATATTAAAGGCTTACAAGAGACATTGATTAGAGGAAGGCATGGTGTGAGTGGATGACGGAGGAAGGAAGTGAGAGAAACGACTGAGGAGGAGATAGACGGATGCAATTATGGAGGCACAGGCTGAAGTAGAAGGAAGACACTGGAAGAAGGGTGGGTAGCTAACAGAGAAAGAGACAGAGAGAAGTAAATAGAGAAACAGACATAGAAAGAGACAGACAGAGAGAGAAAGAGAGAGAGAGAGAAAGTGAGACAGACAGACAGAGAAAGAGAGAGACAGATTGAAAGAGAGACAGAGAGCGAGAGAGAGGGACAGAGAGAGAGAGATACAGAGAGAAAAAGAGAGAGAGAGAGAGAGAGAAAGAATGAGAGAAAGGGGAGAAAAGTGGGCGAGATTGGAGATAAGTTGCACTGGAGAGGAGAAATGCGCGATTGGAATCGTATTCGACTTGAGAGTAGGAAAACGAAGCAAGTGGCATCCATCAATAAGTAATCATAATAATGGAACGTCGTCACCGATTCCATTGTATATAGGGGACCAAGAAGGGCTCTTTAGATTTTCGAACATATCCGCAGCACAGACGCAAATGCGTGGAATACAATTACTTTAAGTAGGATAACATCAAGTGATGATCAAGTAAACTGCAAATATTAAGCACACCATTGACGTGCATTCAATGTAATTGTGCGAACGTTTGAGACAGGACGACATGAAATAATTTGAAGTGCTCACTGAAGCTAGCTGTTAAGCGTTCAAACCAAATAAATGTCGTTCAATTTTTACTGGAAAAACAATAACGTTGCATTGATTTGAATTTCTTATAATTATGATAGACAAGTCGATCGAAAGTTTATTGTAGGCTCAATCAACGCTTCAATTGAATCTCACTTGCGATAATCTGATAGTCGATTTATTCGAGAAGGACACCCAGCCAGATGTTCTTCAGACGCTCCATCGCGACCTCTAAATTCTCTTAGCACGGCTGCGATGCATTCAAAACAAGTTTCGCCATTCATCTCAATTCATTTGGTTCAATGACAAATTCCCAATAACCGCGAAGAAAGAGAAAAATCGGAAAGAGCAAATCTGACCGAAGACATTCCCCGTCTTTTTCAGTTGATTCGTTGTCTTCTAGGTTTTTGTCAGAATGAGACGTGTCATGCGGCGAATTTCTCCATCTTTCCTCGTCTCTAAATAATTTAGCAGCATGGCTATCCCGCAGGAATTATCTTGGGGTGTAGCGCAAAGAATTAAATTGTTGGCACGGGGACTAACGAAGGTGCCGAAAGCAACTGATTGCGTCGCTCTCGGCGCTCGCCCCCTCGAGTACAGGGGTGTGACGCGAATGCCAACATCCGTCAGCGCATTTGGAAACATTCACGAGCGCTTCGCCGAATCAGAGGTTGACTAAATGGATCGTCCGAAAGAGAACCGGTTGCTAGAGCGGCTATAAAGGTGCTAAGGTGGATTTCTTAACAGATTTATATTCATGATAGACGATATATATATACATAATATATATATATATATTATATATATATTATATATATATAATATATATATATATATAAACCATCTCCTCGCCACACACATGCACCAATCAATAATACAGCCGATGAAGACCGTCATGCATAAATAGATCCTAATTCCCATTCAGACGTAGCAACCGTCCTACGCACTCATATATACACATCCACGCATTCTACTACATTTGCATTGCATCGTGCATGACATCATACCGTGACGTAGAGACTGCTGATTGCGGCCATATAATATCTGCGTGGCATACGGACCATATTGCTTCGAAGAAATTGCCATATGGTGACAGGTGATGACGCTCCCGTGACGTCGTTCAGAATAAAAATTCATATTCAGCGACACATATTTCTTCCCAGCAATGAGACTGTAGTAAAAAGCATGTATATATATATGTGATATACTGTGTGCATGCGGGATGTCCTCCGTTGACTCCCGGTCCAGCAGACGCAGCAGCGTATCCATTATGCCATTATGGGATATGCTCCATCGTCTGACACTGTGTCTTTACCTTAACTTCGACCTTCGACTGGTCGCAGATCTTTCCGCTCTGCCTCCAGAGGGGACCTTATGATACCACAAGCACTCACGGTCGCCTGACTCAATATGCATGGCCTTTTTTATCTGTTTCGAAACAAGATCCCTTCTAACCGACGTTCTGTCCCACGGGACCCGTCTAGCCCTCTTATATGCAATAGCTATAGTCAAGACCATACACTTTGGCCGAGTCTGGGCAGGCTACGCCTCTGAATAGTTATCTTGAAGGATGATATATAAAATCATAGAACGATATATTGTGGATAGATGGATAGCTAGGTTAATAGATAGATAGGTTAATAGACAGACAGATAGATAGACAGATAGATAGATAGATAGATAGATAGATAGATAGATAGATAGATAGATAGATAGATAGATAGATATACATAGATATAGATAGATAGACATACAGACGGACGGACGGACGGACGGGCAGACAGATAGATAGATAGATAGATAGATAGATAGATAGATAGATAGATAGATAGATAGATAGATAGATAGATAGACAGATAGATAGATAGATAGATAGATAGATAGATAGATAGATAGATAGATAGGTATGTCTATGTGTATATGTAACGATATCTATACCCATATTATAGGCTTATATAGAGGATATTTATATCTGATCATATATAATAGTATCACACTTTAGACACCAATCGATTCCCAGTCTAAAATTAGATTATGACCTTTGGCAGTGTCCGACATATTATTTATAACTCCACAATCCCCATAGTACATAAATTTAGCATATGAATGTATATTTAGAATGCGTACGCTTTATACATATATAGGCCTAGGTTTGATTTATCAATATATATACACTGCTCACTCGATACAACGCGGGATTTGGGATCCACGGCAGTAGCCGCGTTATACCGAAGTGACGGACTGTGGCCATGTAAATGTTTTATACAGCTGTGAATTTGCAGATAATGATAATGATGATAATAATAATAATAATAATAATAATAATAATAATAATAATAATAATAATAATAATAATAATAATAATAATAATAATAATAATAATAATAATAAGTCACATCTTGTCGACACATCTATCAGAGCTGGCGAAGCAGCCGAACGCGCAGCTAAGACGAAGAGGGCCAAGTATTCCACCATAACCAACACCCACGACTTCGTAGCCCTCTCGTTGGAATCCGGCGGCGCTTGGAGCAGTGAAGGACTGGAGTTCATCTCAGAGTTGGGTAGTCGAACGAGTGCTGCAACCCACGATCCAATGGAGACGTCATTTCTGTTCCAACGTATCTCAGTTGTTCTTCAGCGTGGGAACGCAGTCTGCCTCTTCGGGACATTGCCAACACTCACTTAACTCATCATGGGCGATAACATAATAATAATAATAATAATAATAATAATAATAATAATAATAATAATAATAATATTAATAATAATAATAATAATAACCATAATAATAATAATAATAATAACCATAATAATAATAATAATAATAACCATAATAATAGTAATAATAATAATAATAGGGTACCTTTCCGTTGACCCCAGAAGACGAGGCCTGACCCTACGGATAATAAAATCTCTATATTAATAATCTCTAAGTTCCTGGGGGAATGAAGTACCTCATGGTATAATAAAAATAAATAAATAAATAATAATGATAATAATAATTTAAAACTGATAATTCGCAGTATGATTACAAGTAGAGGATGAACGATCGATGAGAATTCATCTCATTTTTAATAAACGCCGTCGCCTAGCGAAAGAAGGAAAGAAGTCAATACTAGTGAGGTATACGGGTCTCGAACTCAGTTCCTCAGCTCTGCGTCCCATTGTGTTCACCATTACTATACGGGCCCCCCATTTCTAATCTGCGATCTGTAAGTTCGCAGTGGGCTAATGAATTAAGAATCTGAAATAAGCATAAGGCCTGATTTCACAACATTCTTACACGGGCATCATTGTACCTGTTAAGACGGTTACGTAATTCTGCGCAATTCTATATTGCAATTCGAATGTTAGCGATTTTTAATTATGGGGCTGATTGCTTCGTATTTTGGTGTATATTTTAGACCTTCGGAACTGCATATGAAATGCCGTGGCTAAATGTTTGTGGCATTAGTTATCTCACGTGAAAATCACGTCTTATGTTGAACATTGTTTTTAGGAACAGTATACAATACACGTATGTGCAGCTTTGCTCAATTCTGATATTTAATGATCCAATAGATAAGCTAGAATCTAGGTTTTTGTAAGACGTCTGTGAGCTGTGCTCATTTTCACAGCCGCTGTTCTTCGGCTTAGCAAAATACAACAGACAACATAGGCTAGCAAAATTTTCTAACAATTTCAGGACAGTCTGTGAGTCAACTACAAGTCACTTAGTAGTTCACGTACCTCTATTACAACGTCTAGCATGTAAAATCTAGCAATCGTCCAATAGATTTAACTAACTCATTTCGGCGATGCGACTAATCCAACGTCGATGATCATAATAGAGTAAGTCTGTTACCTACCTGTCGACAAATTGTAACAGCTAATTTGGTATTGCCTTATAGTAAACATTCGTCTCATCAACTATCAGATCAGCAGATTATGAGAAAAGAGATCAGAGCATAGGCCTAGGCTACTTGCGTCGCATATTTTACACTATGGTTCGCAGGTGAGCATAACTTAGCTTTTGGGATCCATGACAGCGTTATAATCGAATTCAGATTATAGCGACGCGTGCTATAGCAAGGGTCCAGCGTACGGCATTAAAAACAGCTGCAGCACGTATATAATAGGACGACCATTTTTTTTACCTTTGAAATGTGCTGACCTCAGGAATATTCTCCATTATTCGGAACAATGGGTGAGGCAGTAGGCAAGGTGTGTGTACCTGTCATATGCACGAAGCAGTGACCTGTCAAGAGGCAAATTAGAGGACAACCTGAATGTAGAATTATATTTTACTTCACCCGTAGGTTCTACTGTGGAGGTTGAACCCCACAATTCGCACTAAGGGTAAACATGTAAACAATATCGTGATAAAAGAGACAGATTTATCATCTAGTAGGTTCTACACTATATATCAACCCGTTGGTTCTTTCCACGATATAATATATAACGTGTCACTTATCTGAATACCTAACCAATCTATAGGTGTAAGGAATTACGTTACAGACAATTAGCTAAGCCACGATATCAGCCAGACGAAGTATCTACCAACAGGAAATTATGGGTGAACTTAGCAACTCGCACGAGAGGTTTAAAATATAACGAAATAAATTGTTTTATTAACACGTAAACGATAACTCTAATAATAATCAAAAGACTTTAGAAATGAACATTAAACTTAATCTGCACAGCGTGTTTAGACGACCTAGTATACAAGCTTTAAGAGTTTTTCACTTATACACGATCACGCTAATAATGAGTTCGTATATATAAAGTTGATAATCAATTACTCAGTTTGAGATTCCAGAATAATAATAATAAATATATGAATAATTTTATCTAGATAATGATACAGTTACCGTCTACGTTCAATAGCGGAGTTCACCAATGCATCACTAGCGGCAGTCTTCCCAAGATCTTAATCTACTTGACTATACCTTAACGAACCCACGGACAACGAGCGATTCCAACCAGACAGGCCCTTTGTCTTTAGTGCGCGGCTATTTTATACCGAATCTCGTAGTCAGACAGAGCGGCAGTGCGGTCAGACCGAGCAGCGGGGGTCAGCCGAATCTGAGGGACCTGATCCAAGAATACTGTTCCTCTAGTAAGCCTGACCTGTGAAACAGACTGCCAGGTCACCCAGTTCTGACCAACCAGATATAAGAACACCACCGACAATGTATCCAACGAGCCACTAGTTCTGACCTCTGAAGCCGGCCGAATACCTTTACTAAAAATACAGGCCGTCAGACCAACTAATATCATCACTAGTGCACAAGCAATGACTACCTATAGTGACCCAGATCTAGTCTTAAGCAATGCCTCCCTGGAGTGGTCTGTCTAACTATAACGTAGCATTATATTGACCCTATGATAGATTGTATGTTATAAAATTTTGACAATGAGATAAATGGAGAGTGGACTTTGATGCAAAGTCGCCAAAGCATAATAAAAAATGAGATAAAATAGATTATTAGAACTATAAGAGAAAATAGACGAGACAAGATGATATCAGATTAAGATCCTGGAGATGGCAATTTTTGCAGCAAAGCAATGCGCTGCTGCAACTCTTTAGTTGCAGCAGCGCAGAGTTAAGTGGAAACATGCAGATACAGGACTCACAATTGTCGTTTTGGTGTAAACTTTACTAAAACGGCTAACTTAATTCACCACTCTTACAAGGAAAGCTCAAAGCATTAATTGGAGTATACTTGGAGTAAACTTAAGGTTACCATTTTTGGCACTCAGCATATCTGATTAAAAAGGAAATTAGGATAATTTTTCAAGGAAGTAAAACGGAATTAAACGGAGAAAGAACATAATCAGAGTTTGTTACAGCTGCTGATGCGGCCTTTTAGAATTAAAGCGTTGTTTAAAGAATTTAATTCGAATCAGCGAGAAAAAGTGGATTTAAAATGCTATGGACTATAATGATCATATGCATTTAACATTGCCCAAATTGCACGACTCTATGAAATTTCTATCCATATTTGCGCTGACACCCAACTAGGTATAAAACGTGTTTTATACGGGGGTATAACGGGGTTATGCTACTCACATTGATACCTCAAACCAGACTGAGCGCTTCCTTCTATGAGATAAAATTTTGGCGTGAAGTTAAATACGAGCAAAATGGAATTGAAATGTTCTGACCATCGATCCAGATCACGTCTTGACTTGCTATCATTCTCCCTGTAACTAAAATTTAATGACACCTGTTCGATTCAGTATGTATACTCCAATTAATGCTTTGAGCTTTCCTTGTAAGAGTGATGAACTTTCAACGTCTAATTATATTGGATCTATCGCTAAAGCTGTTTAAATTATCATTTTCTTGTCTTAGTCTCTTAGTTTGTTTCATCCAAGCTTGACAGCTGCAATTCGATTCTCTATGGTCATACAAATCCACAGTGGTCTTTCACCGCTTACCTCTGTTATCCACACTGCGGCTCATATTTTCCACTATCTTGACTCTGCATAGTGAGTACATTGCTCACACCCAATTTGCACTAAATCTGTCTTTTGTAGTTCAAAATAATGTCAGATTCTGCTCCACCTTAATAATCATCTTTAGTTATACTGTGTGCTTGAGTTGAGTCATCTTTAGTTATACTGTGTGCTTGAGTTGAGTCATCTTTAGTTATACTGTGTGCTTGAGTTGAGTCATCTTTAGTTATACTGTGTGCTTGAGTTGAGTCATCTTTAGTTATACTGTGTGCTTGAGTTGAGTCATCTTTAGTTATACTGTGTGCTTGAGTTGAGTCATCTTTAGTTATACTGTGTGCTTGAGTTGAGTCATCTTTAGTTATACTGTGTGCTTGAGTTGAGTCATCTTTAGTTATACTGTGTGCTTGAGTTGAGTCGTTATTGCAATCATCTTCAAAAGAAGGCTGCAATTAAAAGAGTAAGTTGAATGGAATCCTTCACCGGAAACAATCCGAAGATCGTGTAAAATAAATATTTGTGCATCCAAAAATGCCTTAGATCAAAAACTTAAAATTTATAAGGACTATGCTTCTTTCTACAATTCGTTTAAATATGTCCTCTTTGGATGAAGTACAATGCATTAAGGCAATGCACAGTCTACGATACAGTGCATAACACACAGCGAGACACATTATTATAACTGTAGAAAAAACCTAAACTTATGTCTTCATACATGCAATCAGGTAATATGGGCAAGCATGCATCGAATCAATCGGAGTTATAAATATATATATATATAAGCTTAAGTATGTATACAGATATATATATATATATTCATTTCTTGAGATCAAACTATAGGCCTATATGCCAAAACGCATGAAGGCACATGTGAAAATGAAGTTTAATGTTTGATGTTTTCAACTTCCGGCTCCGAGTATGAAATGTCTTGGCTTATAATAACTTGTTGTGTTATCTGTTTTTGGTGAAAGGCATGTTTTCAACTCCTTACATGTGCATTGAGCATTTCGAACACCTTACATTAAGCATTTCTTGGCAAGAAATATAATATAATATTAAATCATTGCGTAATTTTGATATTTGAATGACACATAGATAAGATATCATCTAGGTTTTTGTAAGACGTCTGTGACTTGTGCTAATTTCTCACAGCCAATGTGTTTCTGCTTATAGCAAAATACAACAGATTTACATAGACGAGTATAATCGTCATGGGGTTCCGTCAAGACGTCGATTATCCTAAACGTTAAATAGCCTTTAAGGATTGTTACTCAGCATACTATGCATATTCATACATGTCCTGCACATTTTAGTAGTGTATATACATATATATATATTACATGCATGTATATTGTATATTTGCTTTTGAGCGTGTGAATTGAAATGCAAGAGCAACTGCTGCCTGCATGCACGTATTGCTGATTGTGTCGAGTACTCATAGACAGCGCCGCCTCTTCCTCTTCCTCATCATTATCCTCATCATCCTCATCCTCTTCCTCTTCCACTTCCTCCTTCGTCTCGTTGATGCTACAGCAGCTGCTGAAGAACGTAATGAATTGAACCTATATATATATATATTGATATATATATTTATATATATATCTGTTTTTCTGTCATCCGGTGCTTGGTACGTCCATCCCATCCTCCTCCTTCGCCCTGTCATCCGATCGTCACCCACCGATCTACCAGACACGCACCCACCCACACGCCCACCCTATCCACCCAAGCAATTTCGCCGCAACTTAATCGCACAAGTGGACTACAAATCAAACCGCGCGATAATCACGCTCAGAAACAAATGGATATATACATATATATATGCATATATATATAATATTCTATGTGCATACTATTTGCACTAAATATATAATATAAATATATTACGAATATATTACGTATCTGTACTCTGTAGGCAATAAAATCGGATGAGTTCTATGGAAATTCTCAAGATTTATTGCTCACTTAAGAAATACTACCTGTAAATATGATTATATATCAAGACAATATTATTAATTTATATTTAGGCCCAATCATTACCCAACCTACGCGAATCACAACTTCCTCTGCTTCTCTAATAGCCGACCTCTTTAAAAATCGGGTCTTTTGAATCATGGAGTCAAAAATTATAATTGAGGATAAATTGGATCATCTGCCAATTATGGCATATGTTGAAATAACGCCAGATTTTAACCCCAATCCTGTTATTAATTATAATCGACGATTTGTTAGCGTCTAAATTAGCCATCAAATATAGGACTAATATCTAGAATTGCCTACCTCTTACCCATTAATATTCGCCTTAGCCTATATATATACTATTCCATGGTCCATCCTTATACTTATTGTAATCTTGTTTGGGCTTCAAACTGCCATTCAAGACTAAAAAGGTTAAAGGCGAAGTTTTCTTGGCGGGCAGTTGTGCGACAAACTGCTTGTCAATCAAACCTGAACTCATTGAGTGGGGCTACAGTCAAGAAGTGCCATATTCAAGTCCACCGCCGGGCAATTCCTTTCAATTGAAATGCCTGCATGCCTCTGGGCCGTTGTCTTTCTGTCTGTTTCTCTACAAACATCTACTTACAATATATATATATATATATATATATATATATATAAATCCATGAGCCAAAGCGCAATAGGACGCATACAGGATGTCAGGCCATCGACCATTATAGGTGTATAAATACGATGGTTGCCCAAGATCACTCGGCTCGTGGAGCAATCTTGGCGGCTGCCTGTGGTCACTGTTGTTTTCGTTTGTTTCTCTGTGAGCTGGTCCGGCTGAGCTGTAAGCCTACTATACAAGCGAAGACCACTGTCCAATGAGATATCAAAAGGAACTGTACCTTGAAAATACGCTTCGCACTAGTCATCAACCCACTACGTCAGAAGCTCTTCATTGGATTTGAGTATAAACTTCTGACCTTTGGCAGGACGCATTATTTCTCGTCTGTGATGCACTCCCTGTGCTTGACTTAGTTTCCTTGCCAAACGTAGAGCATTGGTCCACCCAAATTACAAAGAACATTCAAGTATTTTTCATACAGAACTCGGAATAAAACTGTGAAAAGGGTGCGCTACTTGTCCTCTGCCAATCCATTCCACAGATGAAGTTGTGGCGTAGGGTCGCGGACAAAAAAAACCCCCGACAAACCCCTCGAACATAAACACCACAGGACTAACAAAAAACACCCCAAATTAGGAAAGACCCCCCTAAGATTTTTTTACTTTTTTACTTTTATTACTTAGAAAAGTGCGTGTCCAATGGCACGAAGACATCCCTTGAAGTCGCGTGTTACAACACTGCAGCAAACTTCCCGCATGGGTTTGGTTGCACTTTTCACACGTTTGACGGGAGGCTGTCCACTAGCAGCTTGCAAGATGGCCGTACTGGCTAAAGCTGCGCACGCACCCACATAAGCACACACACGATTACAGGCACGAAGGCATATGAGTGGCATATCAAGTACAGGTGTGTAGATGCATAATAATTATAAGGACTATGAAGCACGATCATTGTTTCAATTGTTATTTCCAGTGCATTTCCCTCAGCTGTCTACATGACCCATTTGAGCCTATTCAGATAGACTGACCACAGCGGTCCATTTGGTTAAGATTGTACCCCAGGTGGATGAGATGCTTTGGGGAGATCTAATTGGTAGCTAGCAGGTGGCAGGTATTCATTAGACCAAGCCTTAAAAACTTGGGCTTTAATCTCTCTTAAAATAGAACCCTGAAAGTTATTGTTAGAAACTCTCATCTTGTCTCATCCGAATATCTCTATAGCCTAACTGATATATTGGGAATTGAGCAAATTAGCCTATTGCAAGCTAGCGAATTCATGTATACAAGCACTTCCATAACCAGCTGCCCTCTATCTTTGATAATTATTTTATACCCGTAGCCCAAGTGAACCCGTATAAACTACGCTCGTCTACTAATTATAGGCCCATTAAAACTCGTACTAATACCCGATCATTTTCGATTCGATGCTCTGGTCCTAATGCATGGAACAGAGTTCCAGCAGAAGTAGGCCTAGGCTGTCTTCCCAACTTTTTTTGTTTAAACGTAAACTGCGTGTTTATATAAATAACTTAGCAAACAGCAATTAACTATGATACTTAACAACTATATTTGTAACTAATGATTGATGAATGCTATTTCGTTTACTTATATCTTGTATAATTTTTTTAGTTAACTGGTCAGGTCTCTTTTTCTTAACAAACTTATAGCAACTGAGTAAACTCTTACACCGACATCAATCACCTACTTAATGGGTGACCCTGTTAGCGGGACCACGGTCCCTTTAGGGTTTGACTCCATCCTTATATTAATCGCCGTCATTCGTGTGTTTGTAGACCTATATATAATTGTTGTCCATAATGTGCTTACTTCTCTGATAAATTGCCAGTTAACAATAACAATATTTGGTTATGTGGTTATGATTAAGTATTCTAGAGGTAGGAAAGGCGAGACACGATAATCGTAAACTTCAAACTTCTATAATGCTGTTCAAAGGCCAAGAGCAGGGCACCAGCTTATTCAAGGGCGCTGCGCTTATTCCAGAGCGCTTAGCTTATTCACGAGCGTTGGTAGAACAAGCGCTGATAAGGGTCCTGATAAGCATGATCCGAATAGATCTTATTCTTTCCCTTTGAATGCGCTGAGTTTTCAGTGAGTTTATTTGACTGACGATTGATAGGCTGCTGCTATCGTCACTACACCATTACGGGCGTTATCCCTCGGCGTTAATACCGGGATTTATATGCGCTATATAACTGCTGGCTATTATATTGGCTTTCACAATACCTTCGGTGCATATCTGTGAGGATGTCGGTTGCCGATTTATTAATGGCGTTCATTTCGGAGACCAGCTGTTCTCATACGGAATTTGGTAGGTGGTCCAGTGGTCAGCGGTTGGTCTGGGGTTCGAATCTCTCCAGACCAGAAATTTATTTTGAGATGTTGGCTCCACTTCCTTCTTTAGTCAACATAGTTAGAATGAGTGCGCAACCATTGTAATTGCAATTTCTACGGCATCGTTCGTTGCAAGCCACCAGATCAAACGAAGAGGGCGAAACCAGACGAGGCCAAGAAAATAACGTCTCTGGCCTAATACATCAAATCAATGGTTACCTCTAAAGTTTAACTGTTATAAGGACTTCTTTTGGTCATCTGACATCGTGAATGGTTTTCACAGTCCAACATAAGCAGTTCCCTTGCTTCACAATTATACAAGAGAGTATAGAAAAATGACGGGTAAAGCTCATTGTGACATTCCACCAGATACTTTGGCACATTCCACTAGATGCAATCGACAAACAACAGCAACAGCCTGTCATTATCTTTACGTTTATAGGATGGGTTTGCTGAGAAATTCAGTGATGCATATTTTCGATCAGTATAAACTTTTAAATTTCGTATGTTTTGCTTTGATACATATTTTGTTTAATTGTATGTAATTCATTGCATCATATTGTTCGATAACGTTTATTAATTTTTATTAGATTTTCCTGCGCTGCATTACAATGCCTTGCTAACATGATCATCTTTATTATAGGAAAACGTTGTACATACTCGTTCTATTACAGCGCGACGATTCCGTCGAAAGTTAGCAGGCCCCAAAATCTCATCTTTACAAATAATGGCAATGGAAATTGCAAAGGTAATAGTGATAGCAATAGCAATAGAAATAGTGATAGTAGTAGTGTCAGTGGTAGGGGAAGTGGAAGTAGTAGTAGTAATAGTAGTATCATTACTATAACAACTATTACTATGCTTATTACTATTGATGTTCCTATTTAATGTTATGCCGAGGAGGTGGTGGTTGAGAAAGAGGCAAGATTCAGAGCAGGAAGAAGTACAATGGATTAACTCTTTATTGTTCGACACCCATTAAAGAAGTACTTGCAGAGAAATCGGACTTTGTGGAACAATTATAAAAATTATTAAGTTTAAACAAGCATTCGATAGTCTTGGCATCAGGCATCACGACATAAATTATGACAGAAGAGTTGGTTACACTATTAAAAGATCCATGCAGCAAATCAATGTGTTCGATAAAAATGCACGAAGTTATGAACTAATGGAGTGGTTTAAGGTCGCACTATAATTTTGTAAGGGAGGGATTTGAATTGTAGTCCTGATTAATAAGCTGCGTCTGGAACCATGATCGACTGTGCATTGCGGCGAAGCTGAAGTGACATTAAATGAACAGATACTTTACAGTCAGCGTTGTACTGATGGTACACACCTGCAGCAGTCGCCATACCAACGACAGGAACTGACAGACAGTGTACATGACCCCAGTGGAATGTTTGGAGTCATAATAAATGTGCAAAAGCCAAGACAATAACCATCGGAAAACAACACAAGCGCTGGAAAGCAATGGAGATGGAGAGTAGCTGGAGCAAGTGACAGAACTGTGTACATGCGAGGATAAACAGCTGAAGATGGCCACGGTAAAAAAGAGAGTAAACGCAGGAGTTGTCTGGCATCCCTGATGTTTGGCAGATTAATTAGGATATGGAAGACGATCAGCGTATCAGCAAGAGCAGTTGTCACTCAAGTACTGCTAGGAGTGTTGGTACTTTCGGTAGGAGGATAAAAGGAGGATTTTAGTGGCGAAGATGAGCTGGCTAAGAAAAATAGCGCGGATGATCAGACGACATCGGATTCGCGGCTATGTAATTCGGAAGCAGTTGAGGCAGACAGAAACACGGGTAGACAGGATTAGAAAGAGACGACTGGTATGGTTCGGCAATGCATGATAAGAATTCACGACAGAAGATTACCAGCAGGTGGTGTATATTGGCAAGTGGATGGAATATGTAGTCGAGGAAGACATGTAAAGACATGAATGGGAAACGTGTGACAAGATATTGCAGAAAATGACACTAGAACGGCCATGGATATTATCGGAAACAAAGAGAAATGGAATAAGTTTTTAAAAAATCTAGTAGTAAGTATAAGCACACACCTGACGGCAAGGAGATAAGAAGGGGAAAAAAGTTATTATCTTATTGTGCTATTAACGCTTTAATTGCATTAGTACAATGTTTACCATTAGCTTTCCACGGTTTGTTATAAGCGAACCAAACTTCAAAATGATTGATATCGGTTATAAAAATCAGATAGGCAAGCACTTAATAATTGCATTCGTATTCGAATTGCAAAAAACATGCGTATGGCTCAGAAATCATTTGGCTCAGATATCATTTGACTCAAATATCATTTGACTCAGATATCATTTGGCTCATATACCATTTGGCTCAGATATCATTTGACTCAGATATCATTTGGCTCAGATATTATTTGGCTCATTGATCTATCGTATCCTTTTGATTGTATTGCGTTGTGTTTTATAACATTCATTGTTGCAGCGACAAAACATATGAGGTTAACCTCAGATATTGACGAAAGTCAACATAAAATTCATATTTCACATCTCTGGATTTCCAATATGTTGAATTTAACGCACTATACCAACATTATATAATGTTCCACAGTTCTCATCTGCCACATAATTGTATTTCTTTAACCGAGCCTTACACAGGAGTTTGGTGATGTAATACAATGTTAAGACATCTTAATGTACTTGCTAATGCCATGTTTAAAATTATTTTAGTGATGCTATAATGTTACGTCAACATTAGGCAACAAGTTTTGTTACGGTAAGTATACAAGGTTGCAACTCTGACCCCGATACAGGTCAAGGTCACGTGGCAAGGGTGACGGGAGTCGAAGGTCCTGCGCAGAAGCGCTGATTTTCTTGCGGCCGGTTTTGCCAACTTGTCCCCCCTCAATTCCGCATCCTTTCATTCGTCCTCGTATATGCAACGTTTTGCCGGACTCGTCCAATTCGAACTCGAGAGTGGATGGGTTGACATAGATCGGAATGTTGATGCTGCCGCAGTAGTACGGCCGTGTAACCCGGTGACCTTTATCCATGACTTCCTGACCCTGCACGCGATGGACAACGAGAATTTCCAGCTTGTAGTTGCGGATTCGAATCGTGACCTTTCCTGCCGGAAATTTATCCATGGGTATTTCAGCGCGAAACTGTCCGTCGAAAAGATCTTTCAGGAGCAGCGAAGTGGAGAAGTTGTGGTCGGGAACATCCAGTGCACACACGAAATCGTCCTCAACGCTGCTAGTCCGACGCCTACTGGAGTACGCGTCCGAATCGCGAATGATTTCGACCGTCAGCCCGTTCGCTTGTTGGATGATCTTCTTTCGACTGGATGTGGGCGACAGTCGGTAGAGAATGTTCTCGAGGCTACCTCTGAAGGTGCCGCCGGCCCTTCGTAAGCCATGGCCCAACCTCTCCAGGTCGTCCTTGACACATTGAAGGCGTCGACATAGCTGGCGTCTTCGACGGTCAGGGGTGGCGGGGGAGCTGATAGAGACCTCCTTGAAGCTTCCCGATGGAGACGAGGCCCTGGAAAGACTGCGACTGGTGCTCTCGCTCCCTGAATCGGGCTGGCCACTCGGCGTCCATGTCCCGCAGCCGTAGAGGGGAGCGGAGTGCACACTGTCCGACGGAGAGAGGGCTGGTGATGGGTGATCTTTTCTGTCCACTCTGGTCAGTATCTGGTCAGCTTGACCGCTCGGACGGCGAAGTGTGATTGCTGATGGAGCTAGCATCGTTTGAGTTGTCATTTCGACAGATTGTCCCACAAATTCAGACCTACACTAAACTTTAGGTAATAATTATATAGCGCTTCTGCGTTAATTTAATCACTGTCGGAGATATTCAACGGTAGATCTTTTATAGGACCGCTAATATGAACGACCAAAGATTTGAACGATCGCATTACAAACCAAATCATGTAGAAGAATCCAATTGTGAATAATTATTGTAATTATTATCCCAACAAATTGTAGGCCTAAACCTCAGAACAACGTTGTTGTTGAAGGAAGGACCTTCATCGCTGAATCTTAACCGAGTTGATAAGGAAGATTTATCACGATGGTTGATTGCTCCGTGGTAAATAATTCAAAATTCAACGTTCAAAGCTAAATGTTAATCCAATAAAACAGCTGGATGAATCGTCGATTCTAAATCTAAAAGTCCTCTCTACAAAGATGAGAAAACAGTTCCGTTAGATATCCATCATATAATTGCAACTTAGGATCGAGTTTTGAAGTTCACTGTCAATCACTGCGTCTGCATTAACAGTGTTTGTGCGTATAATAAGTTTATTTAACGACGCATCCATGACAAGGATGACATCCAGGCCCGTCGAGAGCATAGTGGGGGCCCGGTACGACTTATATTTTTTGAGTATGAATGAAAGACTGATTGACAGCATACTGCAATACAATGTAGGCCTACTAGAAAATGTTGCAAATATTACAAGCACTAAACTTACATCATACATGATACGTCACTCACACATCAAAGTTTCACCGATCTCATCATCATTCCTCACTGTCAGACAGGCTGAATAATAATAGAAATAAATATTTTTTAAATTTTGTTTGTAATTCCTATTTCTAAGTAAAAGGTTAACGGAAAAAATGAAAGCCTACAACTTCTACAAACTGCAGTTGTTGAAACAGTTTTACTTGTAAAGTCTGCAAGGGATGAGTTCAGAGATGGGATATTTTATCCGATTTTGGATTCCGTGGTAACTGAACCAAAAAAAAGTTGTTGCAGCGTCAAGTCTTTGCAACAGATTTTAATTTTTCTAAAGATTCTCCAAGAAGATTATGACTACAGGGTCATTTGTCAAAACTTTTGTGAAAGTTATTCTGTCGACATCTGCAAGGATTTAATAGACGAGGTTGACTCATTTAAACTAATTTATCAAGAAAATATTGGCACAAAAATTATTTAACCTCTTCAATTGTTGAATAAAGGCGTGAAATTTCGCTACAGAATCTCTTCCAAATTAAGTTGTTGCCATGAAGACGTTTTGTTGTCTTCCAGCTTCCGTTGCAAGTGCAAGTGCAGAGAGAACATTCAGTGTGTTAATTAAAACGATTCAAAAACTATCAGCGGTCAACAATGTGTCAAAACTGAGTCAATGGATTGGCAACATTGGTAATTGAAGCGGAGTTGGCAAAAACTTAAATTCAGTTATTGATTCTTTTGCAAGCAAAATGGTCAGAAAGGCCTCCTTACGAATTAATTGAGGATATTAAAGTAGAAATCTGGTTAATAAATCCAAATATGATTTGTTAATGAATTTGTTCATAAACACAGAAAAAGTTCAAAAATACTCAAAGGGTGGAGGCCCCTTATTTATAGAGTTCGGGGTGGGGTCCCGGGTCATTTGTCCCCCTTTTCCCACTCTCAGTGGGCCTGATGACATCAACATAATCTAATAGGCCTATCTATATCTCTGCTGCAGGTCACACCATTTAGAAATCGCGTGGATTAAAACCCGAGGAAACAGGCGGAGAAACAGAGAGAGAGAGAGTGACAGACAGACAGAGACAGAGACAGACAGACAGAGAGACAGACAGACAGACACAGAGAGAGACAGATAGACATACATACATATTCTTACAGAAATGGACTCAGAGGAAGGAAATCCTGAGAGCTGAGATTTTGGTAGATTCGTAACAGATGCGTTTTAGACCGACCGAAAAATATTCCCAAATAGGCCTAATGTAACCCTGTAAACTATCGTCCACTAGGCTACATGTTTATAATAACACAATGTATAAGGCCATTATAACCTAAGAACTCATATTGATCATATATACATATATATATATAATATATCGGAACTGAACAATTATCTATGGCTATCACATCAACCATTAGTCATCTATATTGCATTCAGCCTAGTTTCTCCTAACATCTAACACCATCGTCATCATGAGGCGGTAAGATTCGATCTCTGTGCTGACACTGCAATTGGTGTGGTCGGAATTCCATCTCCGCTGTTATCACAGTTGGTAGAAAACAACTGACACAATACTAACAATTAAACAACAGATCAACGAGACACGACTAAGACAGGCATAGAGGAAACATCACATCCTATATATCGGAATTATGAAAGTATTGGACTTATATTACACGGTGAATCGCCTTCAAGTGATACTTGGTAAATTAATAGAAGCGCGTAATAAATACATAATGATGTTAATGTGAATCATAGCGATGGTAATAATAATAATAATGATAAAAATAATAATAAGAAGAATTATATATTATAATATATTATATCATATAATAATAATAGTAATGATGATGATGATAATAATAATAATAATAATAATAATAATATTAATAAGTTGAAGATGTTTGCAGAGATACACAGACCTTCATTACATATACCAGCATTTCCCAAACTGTGTTCCGCGGAATCCCAGCGTTCCGTGAGGTGAAGACAACTTCCGCAGAAAACTTTGGGTGTAAACAATAAGCTTAAAACAATTAAAAATATTATATACGAATTTTTCAGAGGAGGTTTATTTCTTAAAACTCTGTGTATGACTCCACATGCAAGATAATTCCTATGTCATTGTCATCGATATTTGTGTTGTTATTAAATTAATGTGGGCCTATACCGATAATTGTCTGCAACCTCGAGTGTTTGTACCTACAACAGAATATGCTTAGTTTTGGACGGGGGTTCCGTCTAAAAGTCTTTAGATCACAAGGGTTCCATGGCCAAAAAAGATTGGGAAACGCTGGTATAAACAACGGGTCATGACAGCACAACTGACCAGTATCCACCTCTACAGTACAATGTACGTATAAATATATATGGCAAATGCGAATTAATATATGCAATTAATACACACATACACACACTGTTTCTACATCCGTTTATGTATATATAGAGCATATATAAACTATGATGATGTAGTTGTGTAGGCCGTATACTTGTATATCATGAGTTCTGATGGCGCGGTGAAGTGGTTGATCGAGTGTACACATGCGTCCATCTGTGCGTATGTGTGAGTGTGAGTGTGACTGTGTGTGTGTGTGTGTGTGGGCGTGCATGTGCATGGCGTGCGTGCGTTTTGTGTGTACTTACCTATGGCTGTCTTCGCCGCTCGTCGACTGGCGCAGTATTCAGATTCTGCGGCCTTTATACTACGCGAGCCATTGACACTGACAGCAGCATCTGCCCTGCAGCAGCACCTGCCTAGCCACACACAGGACGCAGACGATGACAGCGTAAGTCTCCACTTCGGGGATTTTCCCCAATTCGATTGACTTCCACGGAGTCCCACCATGATTGCCATGGGAAAAGGGTCTGCTGTCCGTTAGACTGCCATCACATGATGTAACATAATGTAACGTAAGAGAATGTCTAACTACTCGATTACCAGTGTTATCATTATCATTATCGTCGTCGTAATTATCATTAAAATCCTCGTCGTCGTCGCCATCATTATCCTCATCCTTATCCTCACCCTCATCCTCGTCATCGTCATCGTCCTCAGTCTCGTCTTCGTCATCGTCATCGTCATCGGCATCGTCGTCGTCATCATAATTGGAATCTACAAGTGCCGAATGTGGATATCCGATTCACCTTCATTTCTCCTGCAGATTTTGTGCATTTTTACGGTATTTCTTCGCATTATCATTTCCCCCTATAGGCTCTATGTGTGATTGATTAAATGGGGAGGGTATACCATCCTGAATAGACCATCCATCCTGAAGAGGGTCTACCGATGATCGATGTCTCATATCACCGAACCTAACCTCTGACCCACGTACACCAGCTGTACCAGAGTAATGTTTTTGTTAATGGTGGAGTAAGGCGTGGTAACTTTGGAGTGACCACAATAACTGTCACATGCAGTCACTGACGCCGCCGCCGCCTCTGTCCTCTGGCCACCGATCGACAGACGATCAATACGTCGTGTCTTAGGTGCTCCAAGGTTGTTCCACGAATACCCGGATGTCTATCATCCACTCCCAATGATGCATGAATCGGTGAGCATGCAGTGGTGCTATCGTGAAGGCAACTTTGTAATGCGTCATTGTCGCATTAAGCACTCAATACTTCT
The DNA here is from genome assembly GCA_959347315.1 of Bimastos eiseni. Classification (NCBI taxonomy): domain Eukaryota; kingdom Metazoa; phylum Annelida; class Clitellata; order Crassiclitellata; family Lumbricidae; genus Bimastos; species Bimastos eiseni. The sequence continues at coordinate 35,134,707 of OY365806.1, forward strand.
ACATACAACGGACCCTACCCTCCCTTACACATTGTTGCACTAATTACGTAACCGAATGACGTTCTCGATGGCTTTAGAATTCGATGGCCAGTTCGGTTTGCTTTATTAAATTGTTGATGTCAATCAGTTAAAACTTAAGACTCGTAAATTATATAGATTACATTACATTACAGCTGTCTTAGCCTTCACCATGTATGTCTGGCTTCTTGTTCTCCTGTTCTCGGGTTTCAGCCTCGCTACTGTTTTGGATCATGATTTCACTAAAAGCGTCGTCCATCGATTGATATCTCGTGTGAAATGTTAACGGCGCTACAGGAGTAATTACATTATATTGGATTTGCCATCGACTGCCAATGCGTGCTTAATTAAAACCGTCTGATTACTATGTGCCTCTCCTCTCAGTCTTTGCCCCTCAGTCCTCGTTCTCGACGTCAACAGTTGTCTCCGTCGCCCACTCCTTTCGCTGCGTCCTCCATCGATCTTTCTTGACAGGCGAACAAAAGGCAGCTGATGCCTAGCAATGTCTTGGATTGATGAGGCAGGAAGAGAAATTGTCCGAAGATAGAAGAGACTTCGTTGTGTAGGTTTCCGTGAAGGCCTTATGGTTCTGTGCGACTTTGATCATATCCCTCCTGCTCTTCCTTCTGCTAATATTGTTCCTTTTTTTGCTTCTGCGGCTTCTCTTCTTGCTCTTCCTGCTTTTCTTTCTGCTCCTATATTTCTGCTACCCTGCTTTTCTTCCTGTCATACATGATTCCATTAAGCCAGGGCTTCGTGAGTAAGGTGTTAAAGACAAAGGGAAGTAGGCAGGTGCAAATCGTTGAAATAAGGGAGTGATGGAGGCAGTTAGGAATGTAGGGAACATCGGAAGAATGAAGGGAGCTGCGAACGGATTGAAAGAGGGACTGGGATAGAAATGCTGACAAAAGTATGAATGGCACGAATAGGTGCAGTGAAAGACGCTGAAAACAACTCTTTCCTTATCTTAACAAACATAGACTGACAAAGACACAAACAAAGACATCAAACTAAAGGATATATAGACGAATGCCGGTATAGAATCAAAGTGGATAATGCCAGCTATCGATCTGTATATCTAGGTAGCGGATAGCGGGACGACGAGAGGGATTAGTAGAAATAGCTAAAAGAGAAGAACCTGGAAAATCTAGTAAGAAAGTGGATGAGGATAATAAGCTAAAGAAGAGAGCGGTGAACAGGGCAGTCTAGTGAAAGGAAAGACAGCGGGGCATAGAGTAGAGGAAGAATACTGGAATCGGACAGAATGCAGCCTAAGTGGATTTGCACATGGCAAGAAGAATGGAAACAGAAGGTTAGGTTGGAGGGAGTTGAGGAAGAAGCTTTATCTCACCGTCTCACCGTGTTGGGCGGCACCATACCAAGTGTCAACATAGCGCTATTGTTGTTGAATGCATTACGAAATACTGTGGCGAAATGACGAGACGCATATAGGCCAGACTGTCAACCATACAGCTGTGGCTTCAACTACCCTTTTCCGGTTTCTGCTCTTGCTGCTCCTGCTCCTCTTTCTTTCTCCTGCTTCTTCTGCAGCTATGAAGAATGTCTCAGGGACATACATGTAGTCTGGAAATAACACCTTGGGGGATAGTTGTCGGGTATATTTCCATTGGACACGGTCGTATTTTTCTAATTATTGTTTGTTTTTGTAACAGTTGCGCATTAATTTAGAGACAATTTGAACCCGTACTAGTTATTTTACCATCATTTGTGTAGGAGCATCATATGTATGTTGCCATGGTAATCGTTATTTCCAATTATTTACTTTCTCTTTACTGTCTCACATTATTAATAATTAATGTTTTGTAATAGCATATTATGGTTACTTTGTGATTCTTTTATTATTCGTGTCTGATGTTCCCGCAGTGCGTTTGCAGGCGGAACAATAAAGTACATAAGTACTTGCAATAAAGTACTTGCCTTATTTTAATTATAGCCATCACACTGTGTAGCTTAAGTAGCTTATGTTCGCCCTCCTTCTTTATCCAGGCTTGGGACTGGCACTATCAGAGTGCACACAGTGGCGCAGTTCCTTGTACTCGTTCTCGTACTCGTACTAGGGACTTAAGTACTGGACACAACTGATAGTTTGGGGTTTTACAGGCATTCGGCACTACTTCTCTGTTTAAATCGATTTGGACAGTGGCCATTTTCGCAGTACTTCAGTGTTAACCGGCGTTTAGAAGGACCGCATCGATCGTGATGAGAATTTTCTTTAAAGTTGCCTTTTATCAAGAAAATTATGAGTGCGATTAGCTTGGCCACCTTGCGATTAAATATATTGGCATTGCTACTCTGTTCTCCGTGTTCATCCGAGTGGAGCCTCAAGTCGCTCAGTGTCTGGCTGGGGTCTCACACTCAGTATCTGGCTGGGGTCTCACCACTCAGTGTCTGGCTGGGGTTTCATCACTCAGTGTCTGGATGGAGTCTCATCACTCAGTGTCTGGCTGGGGTCTTATCACTCAGTGTCTGGATGGAGTCTCATCACTAGGGGGCTGGGGTCTCATCACTTAGTGTCTGGCTGGGGTCTTCTCACTCTGTGTCTAGCTGGGGTCTTATCACTCAGTGTCTGGCTGGGGTCTTATCACTCAGTGTCTGGCTGGGGTCTCATCACTCAGTGTCTGAATGGGGTCTCGCTCTTAGCTATATGTCCATGTTAGAGATCAGTGTACACCATCACTCCACCAGGCTCTGCACTGCCTTCTTCAGTTCTGCCTTTAAATTAGCTTATTCACGAGCACTGCGTCAAATCGAAAGGGTTGTTCAAGGGATAGTCCGTGGGAGTCCGATCAGTTATAGCGGTCGGCCTGTAACACTCAGTGTGTGCTGAGTGAGCGGGTTCCACCCTCGTCCGAGGCGTCTCTGTGTAGGGACTCCGAGCAAGTCTTTCGCGCACAATTGCTCTGCAGTACAATTGCAATTGCACCGTCGAGGCGTGTGCACTTCTGAGTAAAAGATGTTGGAAGAAGGGCAGTATCAAATTTCATGAATTTCAATTTGTGTCATCTGCAAAGTTGATGAAGTTTAGTATCGTGGAGGCATTTGGAAGATCATCAATATATATTAGAAATACATGTAGTAATGGACCCAGATTTGAGCCCTGCGGCACACCATATTTCACAAGTTTGGGTCTCGAGAGCTTTCCATTACACATAACTTGTTGATATCTATCCTCAAGATAGCTATAGAACCATTGATTTGTGATTCCTAGTATGCCATAATATTGTACTTTTTTCATGAGAATAGTATGATCCACGTATCGAAGGCTTTCCCTAGGTCAACGAATATACCTACAGAGAACTCATTATTATCTATTGCTGAAGAGATCTGTTCTTGTAAATTTATTAGGGACATAGAAGTCGATAGGCCGGATCAAAACCATGTTGTTTAGCGTACAGAAGGCTATTATTAGCTAGGTGGTTGTTTAATCTATCAAACATGGTCTTTTCAATTATTTTTGTAAATACCGGTAGGACTGAAATCGATCTATAGTTAGTGAGATCTTCTTTATTTCCCTGTTTATGTAAAGACACAATTTTTGAAATGTTTAGTTCTTTTGGGACGACACCTGTAGCAAAGGAGCAATCTATAATTTTAGACAGAGGTTGAGCAATGAGTTCGATAAGATGGAGCAATTGCCAGATCAATACCATTAAGGCCTGTGCTGTGAGTTGGTTTAGCACTTGTGCAATGTTTATTACTTCCTCTGGATCAGTTAGGGCATTTTCATATATTTATCGTAGGTGCTTGAGGAACTAGAGATTTTACCTGCCAAGTAATGTGGTAGACTAAAAAATATTCGTTGCATTTATTGGCAATAGATTCATCGTCCTCTTTTTAAATTCCATTGTCGTCCATTAGATCTATTCAGGGATTTCTCTCATCTGTTTTAATTAAAGTTCTAATTATATCCCATTACTTCTTTACGTCATTACTATATATATTCGAAATTCGATTTCATAGCAATAAAGCTCCGCATGTATGTATGTATGATATATGTATGTATGAGTGGCGGACAGGTCACAAGGCTTCAATGAAGGATTAATTTATAAAAAACGGCTCGCCAAAGCGAATAAATTTGCGTTTTTTTTACAGTGTTGCGCCTTGCAACTTCGATATAGGAAGGAAGACCGATCGGCGTTTTTAAGTCAGTGCATAGCTTGCAGACACATGAATAGGCTTGAGTATAGCCTGACACACGATGCATTGCTATATATGTGAAGCAGTGGTTCGTACTGCTTCATACGTAGAGTGATTCTCGTACCGCTTCAAAGAACGTTGAGTGATCGTAAAGTTTCCTATACAAATACGACCCAGCGTGACAGCCTCTCTCGCGCTCAGGCCGATGCCGTCTTTCGCTGATCTGGTGGGGTGGGCCCGCTCTGTCGTCGATCGCAAGACGGACGTCCGAGCCCTGAGCGTAGGGGTCAACAGGGTGACTGGGGAAAGACCGATCGCAAGAAATGCTCACAGGTCTGGGTGCCGTTCGAGAGTGCGTATAGACCCGAGAGTGGGAAATAAATGAATGACAGTTCTGTACGGGGATACGGGGAAGATGGTGATTCCGTCGGTGGCCGTGAGAAATAGAGATCGGGTAAAGTCCTGAGGAACCGAACGTTTATATCGAGAGAGGCCTCGGTGGCCGTTGAGACAATATGCCGGGTAAATCTCAAGTGGAGTCGATCGTAACTAGCGAGACAGATTACGGTGGCTGTTAAGACTACATACGGGGAAGGTGACCCCGTTGTAGGAGTTGAATGCAGCAGGCCCATAGAGCTACCGGTGAAGTCGTTGACACAATGCAGGGAGTGAACACGTTCGATAAATACGGGGAAAGTGGCCTCATAGCGACGAATAACGAGGAAAGGTCCTCACTGGTGCGTTGGATGACTACAGGGAAAGTTCCCATTGGTGCCGAAAACCTCAATAATTGTGGGCGTCTCCGCATATTCTTTTCCCTTTACGGTTTTCCGTAAATATCTATACATGGCTACCTAACGTGGTCATAGTTACTCACGTTGTTTTTCAGAAATCTGTTCACTGGCGCGTCTGATCGCAATGTCTTTGCTCGTAGCTTCCCCTCGTATCTTTACTTGAGTTACTAAACGTAATATCTTTACTTGCGGTGTCCCCGCAGTATGTCTTTTTGATTGTCTTACGGTCTTTCGGTAAATCTTCTTGTTGGCTACCTATGTTGGTCACAGTTACTCCAGCCGTTTTTCCGAAGTCTATTCACTTTAATGTCTAGTTGCAATATCTTGACTCGCGGTTTCTCCGCGAGGCTTCTACTTGCGGGACTAGCCGCAGAATTTTTTCTTGTAGTTCTAACTACATAATCTCTTTTCGGAGACTTCCTCGAAAGATCCGTCCGTGGTTCGTTCCGGTGTGTAAGAGACAGAGTGCAATTGCATCAGAGAGAGTAATGATAATAATAATACAGGTCTGTGTGACACATGGAGGTAACGTGGTGACACTTACCTCAGGTGCCTGTGAGAGAATCGAGTCTGAGGACTCCGAAACGAGGCTTACGAGAGCTGGTGCATCAGTTGGTCAGCAATAGGTGACGAGTTCATAAACAATTCTACGATGGGAGAAATAAATGCAGTCCATGCGAGTTACAGACATGTGAGAGTCTGGGTGATCGGATACAAAAGTTTATAACAGATAAAAGCAGGCTGAGAAATATTGCTGTTGGCTACCTAGTTCGGTCATAGGTACTCTCGAGATTTTCCAGCAGCACTTGGGTTGTCGGATACGTGGAAGTTTGGGTAACCGAGATCGTTAAAGATCGGGTGGCCGAGATCGTTAAAGTTCGGGTGGCCGAGACCGTGAAAGTTCGGGTGACCGAGACCGTGAAAGATCGGGTAGCCAAGATCGAGAAAGTTCGGGTGGCCGTGATAGATACAGACTGGGTAAGTTTCAGGATTAGTGATCGCATAGAGTCAGAGAGGCCCCGGGTGGCCGAGAGTGGTACAGACCGTGAAGGAGTTCGGGTGGCCGTTCGATAGAAATATCGGGAAAATTCCCGAAGGACCCGCTGGAAACACACGTGTAGGGTGACCACGTTAGAAGAGCACGTTACAAACAAGAGAAAACACAGGTGCCAATTGATACCTTGAGGTTACAACCGAAATATCTCTTCTTGATGGTCTTATGGTCTTTCGATAATTATTCCTGTTGGCTACCTACGTCAATTATAGTTACTCGCGCTGTTTCCTCGAAGTATTTTTGCTTGCGTGTCTAATCGCAATATCTTATATCGCGGTCTCCCCGAAATCTCTTTGCTTATGTGTCTGATCGCAATATCTTTACTCGCGGTTTCCCCGCGATATTTCTTCTTGATTGTTTCATGGTCTTTCGATAAGTACTCTTGTTGGTTACCTGCGTTCGTCATGGTTACTCCCGCCATTTTCCCGAAGTCTCAGAATATATTGCGGTGTTGATGGACAATTGCCAATGCAAACAAAGGGTCAATCATGTGCATGATAACTTAGGCGTGTGAGGCCGGTATGCCACACACGGAAATGGGCCAAGAGGAATGTGAAAGTCTGGGCTGTCCGATACCCAAGTATGAAACAGATGAACGCAGACGTAGACGCAGACGCAGAAAGTCTGTGAAATCGGAAACCCAGGTTAAAGATAAAGACCAAGAATTGATCGATACGTAAATATTCCTGTTTGCAACCTAAGTCGGTCATAGTTACTACTTCCATTTTCCCGAAGTGTATCTACTTGCGTGTCTGATCGAATTGATCGGTACGAGTACTTTTGGGTAGTCTGGTACCCAGGTGAATACATAATTGCTTGTCGTCAGATACAGTTCCGAGAACTGACTGAAGTGCGAGGTCGAACCCCTCGTGCGTAGGTCGGATCGAAGATCTGTGCGTAGATAGCAAAGGTTATAGACAGAAGACCTTCAATATCAGAGTCTGTGAATACCACGTTAGTGTCATTTTCTACCGAAGCAGAATATATCACGGTGTCGGTGGGTAACTGCCAACACAAAGGACGAGTAAGGGAACTTACTTCGTCAATTGTGGTGCATGACAAGACATACGTGTGAGGCCAGTATGCCACACACGGAAGTGGACCGGGAGACACGTGACGAGTGAAAGATACGGACTCCGGTAGATAAGTGTTTGGGCTGACATGACTAAGAGCTGTGCGACTTGTACTGTCTTGGACGACAGAGTTTAGAGAGTTGCGAACAGTAATGTCTACATTAACGAAACTAATGTCTAAGAGTACAAGACGTTGAATTTAGCTACCGATAATTGTCTATGACTTAGGGACTTATTTCAAGCTTAATATCTGAACCTCGTAACTTAAGAGAACGTTTGGTGTCCCTTATTGGCGATAGTTTGAGAGTCACAAGATGCTGAATGCTAAAACATCAGGTAGAGCGGAAGAAGACGCTAGGAAGGTAGGCAAGACGAGTAAAACCTCCTGCCGGTATGATTACGAACCCTGTTTTGAGTACGGCCGTCCTCAGAACATTGCCATTCCGGCGACCGCGGAATAGGCAGTTCAGACCTCGTGACTAATTCGAACGGTGTTACCTTTCTTGGAGAAGAGGCCCATCTCTAAGCTTGCCTGGTGAGAGCGATATCATCCTGGTAGATATAGAGAGAAACCATTTGGCATTTAAATTTGACAAGAAAGTGACTCGGGCGACTCCAGACGTGTCAACGAGGTGGAGTCGACACCATCCGGGCGAGCTGGGCAGGCGGCAGAACGCCACATATGTATGTATGTATGTAGATATGCATGTATGTATGTAGTATGTATATATGTTTGTATGTATGTATGTGTGTATGTATGTATGTATGTATGTATGTATGTTTGTATGTATGTATGTATGGCTTTTGTACTCAAGTATAGTTTGGACGAGCTTATGGTCTAACCGGGGGGCAATTTGTCATAGTTTGGAAGGGAAATTGTCCGGGGGCAATTGTCCGTTCCCCGAAACGAGCACCCCATCACATCACCCTAATCGTCAACATAATTACTTCAATGGCAACTACCATGGTGAATTTGATGAAGTTGATTGTACTTTAAAAAAATGTTACAGAACTGTTTTGACAAACTGTGCTTAATCAAGCTATGAACCACGCAACTTGGTGAAGTTGGGGTATTGTAACAGGAAGGTAATGATTTGGAGGACCAGTATATGCCGAAGCTGTACTGAAGAATTAGATGACGTTGTCGATCATGACGCGAGTCAGGCGGCATCCTCTTTACAGAATGAAGACGATTGAACGTACACAGCAACAATCTGCTCTTGTGCACATTCTGGATCCGAAGTCAAAGAACACATTCTCAGAGTATTCAAATTCCATTAGGTAAGATGATATCATAAGAAAAGTAACAAAGCATTGAGCACATCGCATTTACATTGTATGGGATACATGTACAACACTAAGCACGAAATCACATACCAGAGACACCAGAGGTTCAGTCAGGATCAAGGAAGCAAGTGCGGCCAAATGGCCAACTTCCAAAGAATTGGAAGAATTTACTCAGAAATTCGACGAATAAGACGGAACTCTTTGCATTACTGGCTCAAGATATTGTGTCCTCTACTCGATTTGAAGGCATAGAGATTATTTCTACGATCGGTAGCGATGTTATTGCTAACACTGAGAACGACTACAGTACTCTTCAACCATGCAATCACGAGGAAGCAGATTCTCGACTCTTACTCCACCTCAACCATGTAGTATTAAATGGCTTGGTCGACATCTGCATTCGAACGGTCGATACCGATGTTGCGGTTTTCGTTCTACTACGACTTGCAGAGGAAAGGGCTTAATACTTTGTGGATACATTTCGGGTCAGGAAAACACTTCAAGGATTTACCTAATCACGAGATTGCTAGGACTCTTTGAGAAGAGAAGTCTGTGACGCTTCGAGGGTTTCATGCATTCACCGGATGCGACACCACTTCCTTCTTCGCTGGACGTGGGAAACCCGTTCCACCTGTTTTACATTAATGTGGAACAGGTGGAACGTATTCCCTGCAGTGACAGAATCCTTCCCGCACTTATCCTTCCCACATGATACCATTCCAGATTCTACCTTTAACCTTCTTCAATGCTTCATCGTCCTGTGGTATTCGGCAAACAGCGAACTACATAGTTTAAATGACGCTCGCAAAGAACTGTAAACTTCCTTCAACCGAACCATGATCAACATTCCACCAACAGCTGCAGTACTTATGGAGCATTCACTGAGATCAGGTTATCAAAGTGGCCATGTCTGGGGCCAGTCCTTGGTGTGCCGCATGAATCTGCCATCACTGCAAGAATGTGGATGGTTGGTGATCGGCGACAGCTGCTATCCACGATAGTCATCACTTCCGGATGTTTCCAAAGCACTACAAGAATGTATGACCTGTAAGTGCAAGAAAGGCTGCCAAAAGTTGTGTAAATGTCAGAAAAACAAAATAAATTGCAGTCTAATGTGTTTTTCTAAAGTTAGAATGCCAGAGATGAGAACTGAGAACATAATGAACTCTTAACGTAAATAAAAATGTATATTTCATGTGTATTTCATAGGCCTAACATTGCAGAGGGCTGGAACCTAAACCGGAAGTGATATCAAATGCCTCCTAATCTTAAAAGAGACTCCTACATATTCTCTAACTACTTGCCAAATTGCAGATTTGTTTCACGAAATGCAGTTTTCTTATGCTAAGCCGCACTACTATAATAGAATTTGAGTGTCTAGACGCATGTATCTCTTATAATTTCAAAAGCAATTCTAAAGAGTGCAGGTGAGGTTAACTATTTCGCTACAATGCATCGTACCTACATACTTGTACCTATGCTTATGCCTGGGACTTAAGTACTTGTACTTGCAATATGAGTACCTGAAACTAACACGAACTGCTCTTTTTGGTTGAGAGAGTCATGTGTACGAAGCACGTCTGGGTTTCTACTGGTGCGTGTTACGGCGGCTAGGGAAGACTGCACTTTATTAAGACAATGCCAAAGTAATCGCTAAACTTTACGTTGAAACTCTGTTACAGAGATCCATTTAAGACTGCAAGTCTGTTCTACCGCCTGGTTTCGTTTCCCAGCAGATTGGTGAATAGACTCACATGACAAAGTAGGGTCAAGAATATGTCGCCAATAAAACGGAATGGTTTAATGGGTGAAAATGAGATGCCACCAAACTAACCAGACTTTAACTATTATTAATGAGACCATCACCATACATCGTTGTTTGCTATGTCCATATGCTTCCTTTAGAATCTTATAAATTGAAAGAGTTACATAGCTTGAGACGGATAGAATTGTTATTGTAAAAGCTTATTCACATAGCATCCCCCAACCGAGGCTAATCAGAGGCGCTCTCGATCTAAAACAATGAAACCACGGGCGAATAAAATGGGTCTCAAGCACATGCCAAAAGAGGAGGAAGAGGCTGAAGCGCCATGGAGTTCATATCGCAGTCTGCTGCTGGGCAATTTGTCAAGGGGGATAGGTCCACCACTGCAAACCACGACGCTGGACCATGGACCAACTGCTTAACTAACTGATGTACACATGAGATTGGGTTGGGAGTAAGGTGAATTGCAGCATTCCGGAACGTAGAGCAGAGGGTCAGCATGGACGCGGAATCGATTCCCGCTACTTTCCCAAAGGTCTACCCACTTCCTGGGGCGTTGGTACAGATGTGCGGGGAAGGACGTCATGATGGGCGTCAGAGCTGGCTGCCTAACAGTTATATTCGAATCCTGTAAACAGTTGTAACCATTTGCTCGTACAATTACTTGCAATCATACTAAGGTATATGTCAGTTTAAATATTATTAATTATTAACACGAGTATTACTAGATGTTCTTACTAGCCGACAAGTTGCAACAATGAGTGTGCATCTAGTCAGTTTCAGGTTTAAAGTCCGAACGGTTTATCGTATCCTTTCGTTAGCAAACAGTCATGACACCGTGATAATAATATATTGCTGCGTCGATAAGAATCCAGCGTTATATTAATCTTGTCCGCCATAGTTGACAGGCTTCATTTGGGGACCACAAGTAACCACCGGTAGGAGCCAGGAACTCAGTTTGATGGGTGCTCAATTCTCTGGCCCCTGTCTAGAGCTGACACTGCATAAAGCGAAGCTGCAATAGCGACGACGATGACAGGAAATGGGAAACTCACGCATTCTGGTCTAATTACATAATTTGATGTGCATTCGTGCTGTCTCAAAACTCTTCAGCTAGTCCACTTCAACTTCATTCACCACTCAAACTTGTAGCGTATGTTGAGCCCTACCAGTCATAGATAGAGTCAAATATTCGCATACTTGGCCCCCAGGCAGCCCCAGGCAGCCTCTGATAGCTGACAGGCGTAAAAAGGCTAGCTGTGTGCAATAAATAAGTGTTCGGTCAAGTATCGTATGCTTAGAATAACGATAGAACAGTAATTGACTTCGATAGTTGGCTTGGCATACCATTCAGTATTCATAAGAAATTGTAAGCCTGCGTCACACCTTGAAGAGGTAAATAAACAGACATCAGGGTCAGCGGCTGGTTGTCAATCATTTACATTATTTTACTGTAATAACTGTCCAGCTGCAGTGCACAACGGGAATCATTGTGACCGTTGATCTAGTGCAATATTTGCCAACAAAGGGCGAGCACCAAACAGACTGGTCGATCGATACTTAAAGGTAGTAAGTAGGTCTATACTCGGAAGTCGCTATACAAGAGTCTTGCATAACGTTTTAGCGTGGCTGCTCTTAAAAATATAGGCTTTACATTAAGAATCTATAGTTCTTTGCGCATTGTATAGATTTCTGTTAACGATAACGCCTGCTCGTAGGAAGTTCTATCACTCTTAAGTTGGCTCACAAGTGGTTCTTACGGTTGAGTTTGCAAAAATATTTGCATTATAGGATTAACAGTATTAACGACAAACGCATCACACAGGTATGGATTCAATACATGACTTATTATTTTAATGGACCATTTTGATTTATTGTCTAAAAATTTCCCCGCTGGTTCTGCATGATCTCCGAAAAGACATGACCATCAAACTATATCTTTAGATAAACCCCACCAACCTGGCATAGGGACCTAAGCATTACCATAGAAGCTTGGAAAGATAACAGGACCTTTACTTTGGAATTCTTTACCTACTTAAGTGCTTGATACTGATTAATCTACGATGTACCAGTTCAAACGGAAAGTTTTTATTTAAGAGAATCGGCAGATTACTAAAACATTCGCTTTCACTAATTCAGTTCTTACTTTGATTCAGGAAACAATGCATTTATTGTGCCAAAAGTGGTGGTTCATGCTTCGAATGTTGTTCTTTGGCTATGCAGCATACACTGTACGAGTTCATAACCATAACCATGACCATAACCAACCATTTCTATTGACAGCCTCCTGCCGAAGGAACATGAAGACACATGATGACCAAGTTATAAGAGGGTGATCATTAGGGAGAATTAAATAAACTCCTCAGGGGCCAATGGGGTCCACCTTTTCTCACAAAATATACAAGCAACAGGCAAGAATACACGTACAAATAGTAGCTAGTTAACTAAAGTAGTCCGGCAACTTACATGTACATCCAAGCTCTGGCGAAATTGAGTAGATGGATCTTTTATTTATGAAACATGAACCACCATTTTGTTTTTGAATATTTTGATAGTCCTAGATGAACGAATATCAATTGGAATCATAGACTTATTCCAAGTAATGGGACCACAGTATCTTTTGGCGAATTGCCTAGTATTTGTACGAAAAACAATTGATCTGTAACAATGAGTGGAGCGACCCTGATAAGGATTTATGGATGTGGTTTGTATGAAGAGATTATCAAAACACGATGGCAGCATATTATTATCGAATTTATACATGAACTCAATAATCTGTAGATCATTCATTTGAGAGACATCTAGAATATTAACAATGCTAAGCATATTATATGGTCACCTACGTTCATCGGCAGGAAATCCCAATATTATACAAACAGCTCATTTTTGCAAGGTTAGTAATCGTTTTAATCTGGATTTGTAATTGGATGCCCATATCACATTATTATAGGAATGGATCATTATGTAGTATAAAAGGAGTAGTATCTCGCCTGGTAAGAGGTACGCTATTCTTAATATTATCCCTATCAATTTTCATTTTTAGACGACATGGTTGTAATATTATCCTTTCATGAGAGCGACTGGTCAACCTAAATGCCAGAGAATCTAACAGACTCCACACAAGGAATTAAAATGTTATTAGGGCTACTTTTCAGAGATATGTTTTTGGGTGGAGGGTGTTTGCGATGAGATCTGAATAAAATATAGTCTGTCTAAGATATATTTAATGACAATTTATTAATAGAAACTCATTCGCTCACATGGAAAAGCTTTCAAGCCGGACACTCAATGTCCTTGATAAATCTTCAAGATAAAATCTCTATATTGCTTCTTAAGACCATGGATCGATGCATATTTCATTGGTTCATTAGGTGGACCAACATTTCAAAACATTTGTCGGATGCAAATATGTTAGTATCGTCCGCAAAGAAGAGAAAATGGAGAGAAGGAGCAGCTGCATTTGGTAGATCGTTAATAACTAACAGAAATAACAATGGTCCTAGAATTGAACCTTGTGGGACTTCATGACATGTTAGTTTAGCTTAGCAGTGGATACATGTTGGTGCCTTTCGTGCAAGTAGTCTTGAAACCATTTAAGAGGTGTTCGCCTAATACCCATATAATCCAACTTGCAAATCAAGATTCTATGGTCCACCGTGTCAAACGCTTTCGCAATATCCATAAACATACCAGTAGAAAATTCATTATGATCAAAAGCTTCGATTTGATCTTGAAGGTTTATCAAGGACATCATCATTGAGCCTCAGGCTTATTAAAAAAGTCATTTTTAGTGTCTGCCAAGTTTGCTTAAGGTCGTCTTTGTGTCTTATGAACTAATTCTATTTTATAACCATCTTTTCGACTCTGCTTCTCAATGATTTAAACTTATTCTGATATGCATTATATATAATATTATTTCTGGGAGATGGATTCATTAGGAATCATAGAGCTCATTCGTTCTATTGATAGATTTAAGGAGATCGGTACCGTAGTCATCCAGGGTTGTTAATTATATATATAAATATATATTATACATATATTTATATATATAATATAGCTACTTGTATATATCGGGCAATTTAATTTTACGCATTGAAATCCACTTGTACTGACGGTGTATTACATTGCTGGTGGTGGATGTGATGATGCTTGGAATAAACTTGGTAAAGTGCCTTTCTTTCAGAATGTTACGATTGCAGTCGACGCGGAACGTAGGTGCATGTTAAGCACTGGTGGCAGCATATACATTCCTAGTTTTGGCGATGGTTCGTCGCCTGGGATATAATGAGCCAGCAAAGCAGACACCTCAACCGAATAACAAATCTTACATCACCGACTGCATCACAAGAAGGATACTTGGTCGTATTCCGGACGACATGGTAACGGAAGTGTTTGATGGCGGGAAAACGACGGAACCTGATGAAACGAGTGAACAGAGACAAGAGTCTTTCCGAAAGGTTTTCAATAACAGAGAGTGGGGTGATAAAGGTGACAAAGCATATGAGGGAATCCAATCTTCGGGTAAGCAGGAAACAGAAAGAATTTGGATCGATATTCAAAAAGTGGATGCTATTATTGCTGCTTATTTAACAGATAAGCTAGGATAATCTAATCATTGTGTCTGATCTTGGTATAATTATGTGCATTTAATGATTACTCTAATGGTCTCGTTGAGCTTGACCAAAAGTGGTAGGCCCATCTAGTTTGATAGAGAAATATTATTATGTTCGAATAAATATCAGACGTAGTGGCAAGATGTTGTTAATCAAATTAGGATAAGAAACAGTTATAAATACAAGATCAAAACGTATCTGTCTATAAACATCGTAGATGAAATAGTATATTCATACATAGCTTACTAAATGGACTCGGGTTGATGAAAACAATCATGTTTAAATGGAAGCCGGATTGATGAAAATAATCATGCCTAAATGGAAGCCGGATTGATTAAAATAATCATGCTCAAATGGAAGCTGGATTGATGAAAATAATCATGTTCAAATGGAAGCTATTTACAGCAGCGTTCTTTCCCTTATTCGATGGAGATCGTATAGCGTACACGTAGATTATAGCTCGTTGTAGAACTTAAAAATCCAATTTGTTCATGACTGTAACTGCAAAAATGATCTACAACAAGGAAATACATGTAAGGTCTTAATGTAGATGCGGAATAATACATGACCTTCGTTTCAACTACTTAGCTATCGTCTGATGTAGATAGCTCGTCGTAAAACTCCAATGATCGATTTTTTTACTGTTAAGATTATCTGTAACAGAGAAAAAAGCTCTTAATGGTCAGACAAACAGACATAACTCATTGCTATCGTCGACAGTCTTACGTTTCTATTCGTAAACCATGTCTTTAACTTGATGATCAAGTGAAATCACATCTGACGCTTAAATTCAAGGATTTAATAGAAACAGTTACAAGTGTTTCTTGCGCCCAAAAAGTCTCAGACAACCGCCCTTTCGGTAGAGACATCTTCAATTGTATAGCGTCCCCGTTCGGCGTTCGTTATGACAACCATCTATACGTTTCCAATGCATGAACTGTTGCTCAACTTGTTAAGCGTTATATCGTTGAAGACTACATTCCCGTCTCAAAAAAGGAACTCGTGTTTTTCCCAAACTCAACAAACCTAACGTCTGCCTGAATTACCGTCACATCTCGAACCTTTTCTCTTCTTCCAAGATTTTAGAACGGCTGGTCTCGTTACAATTTCTCCGTCATCTTGAATAGTCAGAACATTTACTCCTGTTAACTCATGCATTCGGGCACATTATTCCGCTGAAATTGTCAGTCATCTCCAACATCTAGGCTACTGTAGATATATTTCCAACATAAACTGTTGGATCTGTGTGAAGTCTCAGCTGCCTTTGACATCGTCGACCATGAAATTTTGCTGCAACGCCTTCTGATCTGACTGATCTCCCGTGGAGTCAGAGGCCTCACTCTTATCACGGCTCTGGTTTTACCTCGATCACTGGTCGTATACTCAGTTGGTTATTTGTTGAGGCGCTAGAACTAAATGGATCTCGTCAAAATTTGGTGACCCTCTGAGTTCTGCCACAGTTTATATCCTTTTCTTTTACCTCACTCCGACATTCCAGTCATATTCTCGAAACACCTGTCAACTGAAGAGATTGGCATTAGAGATAAAAGCAGAGGTGGATGAATAGCGTCGGTTTGCTCTGAGCTGCCTCAGCTGGAAGTGAGAAGACTTCCTCGGTCGTCCCACATCTCTACTTTCATGTTCGACCACCTTCATTGGCTTCACCTTATCACACGAGTTTAAATCATTGTTCTCGCATAAATTGACCGGTTTTATCCTGCCCGAGCTACCATATAGTGAACATTTCTATATATCACAGTAGACTTAATAATAATAAGACCCATACGTACTACACATCGACTTCACGTTGTGATTGGAAAGGGTTGGTTTGAAGGCCCATTATTGCGCGCGGCTAATAGTATGGATAAACTCGCTGTTGTGTGTGACTAATAGCTAAACACACACAGTCATGTCACAGGCAATGTGTGAAACCCGGCATTTTGCAAAATGCCTGCTTTTTATACTATTTGTAAAATCCCCTATTTGGAGTTAAGGTTAAAGATATAGGTCCATGAATAGCGTTATGATTTGGGATAGGGTTAGAGCAGTAGGGTTAAGGTAAGTGTAGGGTTAGTGAATGGTTAGGGTTATACATATTGCCTGGGCATGTTACCAAATCTCTGGTTTCAGACATTGCTTGCAACCTATTTACGTCTACACATGTTATATATCCATAAATATATATGTAGTGGGTCGTACACACGCACACACACTTGAGGATGGGAGTTTGAGAAAGCCCGCGCCAGATATACAGTAGGCAAGTAGACACAGATAGCGAGATATGAAGAAAGGCAGCTATACCTGAATAATATAATAATGCGTGCTTAGACTTCGCCCGCGCCAAGCCAGAGAGCCTCTGGCCTAGCTGATTATAGTCTAGCCCATTCAAGCCTATACAAGGTAGACTCTTGAGACGCTACAGAAACCGTTATTGTCACAGTTGCAAGCAGGTCGTGCCTTGTTGGATTGGACTTCCGTGTGAAATACACATATGTGCATAAATAGGCCTATATCACGTAAACATGTGCACAAATATCAGAGGCGTAGCTATGGTATTCTGTGGACAAACTGCATTATTGGCTCTCCTTTCCAATTCATTTCACATTTTTCAAATATATCCAATTACACAGGCGGCGATCTCGTTTGAGAGGTGGAGGACACTCAATGAGAGGGGTATATGAATGTGTGGATGGGCAAAGGTATAACGCGTCCCCTCTCTGTGAAGGAGGGTCTTATCCCCCTCGAACCAACTCCCTCCTCGGAATCGCCGCCTGAAGGAAATAATTTTTAGGGACGTCTTATGACAGCAAAGGTCTTTGACGTCTTACCATGTTGTCGACTCTTGTAGATCGCCGCCTCTGTATCGAAAGGCTATTTATACATGACTGTCATAGACAATCTTTAGACTTTCCTTTCTTGACCGGGCCTGGGTCGGGACCGCCTCTGAATAGTTATCTTAAAGAGGCGCTATATGAATTGTATTGATTGATTAATTGATTGAAAATCTACAATAATTAAGTGTTCTTCGTTTAACCGTCGCAAATATTAACCCATACACTATTAGTGCAATATTAAATCTTCTCGCTTCTCCCTTATCGCAAATTATAGACTCTTCTTTTGCCACTGGAATGGTCTAGCCTGCGTTGAAAATAGCCAGAGTCACACCTATTTTTAACAGGGCAACAAATTTGAAATGGGTAATTATAGACCAATATCCGTTTTACCTTATTTTTCTAAATTAATTGAAAGAGCTATGTATAATAGACTGTACGATTATGTTAATAAATTGAAAATCCTATATTCTAACCAACATGGATTTCAGGCTGGACATTCAACTGCCATGTCTCTATTGAACATCCAAGATAAAATATCACAGGCCATTGAAAATAACGAGTACTCTATTGGTATCATCAGAGCCTGAGGCTATGGTTAAGTTTAAGAGACTGATTGATGGAAAGATCCGTTTATCTTGACCAAATATCTTTACCATAGTGAGTATCCTCGGTTATAATTATGTGAGTCAAGATTTTGGAATGTGCCAAATCCCTCCAACCGGTTG
This sequence comes from Bimastos eiseni, assembly GCA_959347315.1. Classification (NCBI taxonomy): domain Eukaryota; kingdom Metazoa; phylum Annelida; class Clitellata; order Crassiclitellata; family Lumbricidae; genus Bimastos; species Bimastos eiseni. The sequence goes on from OY365806.1 coordinate 35,153,028, forward strand.
TCTTGTATTATCATAGTCTTGATTAGGTCCACTTTGATCAACAGCTGCTGTCTACATAATTATTCGGTCCAAACGATCGATCATAACCAGCAGATGGGTTTTTAATCCGCCCACAGCACAACAAATCGCAGATCTGAAAATTCTTGTCTTATTTTAATACCACCGCTATAACCACCTACAGCACCTTTCTTGTGACCATCTGCGTCATGATGTTGAATACAGGTATTGAGATCATACAACCTGGCACACGAAACACTTCTCGTGATAGTGCTCCTGCTAATCTCACGCTAGTATGTTGTTTACAATACAACTGGGCAAGAAACTTTACAACGGTTACAGGACGGCCCATGTATATCACGGCCACAACCTCTCGGTCTGACGGCATAAACATATCATTACATTTTGTGTGTATTTTTTACTGGAGGTGAATTTCTACCGAACGAGAGACTCGGACCTTGTTTAGTAAAGAAGACGCCCCAGAGGGTTACGTTTATGAATTATGTTGTGCATACCTACATGAATATGATTATTATTATTATTATTATTATTATTATTATTTTTGGTTTTTTAAAATATATTTTTTAAATTACTATTTATATCAATAAACGAATTATTATTATTATCATTATCATTATTATTGTTATGAATGCCGTCCTTCTTCCCAAATGCTAATCGGGATGAATGAATGTAGGGAAATCTGTTTCTGATTATACGAAATATGTCTACCTTTTTCCAACAAATCCACAGTTTCCGTTATTACTGTCCATCACAAAATGAAGTCTTCGTCTGTCTCTTTCACGATGCAACAAATAGGCAGGCTCTCATGGTGAACTGTTTCCGGTGCTCTTGCAGATGGCCTATGCAGGTATTCCCCTACTTTCTCATTTCACTTCCTGGAGGCGTTGACGTAGGCCTATGGGTCGGCTTGACAGGGAGACTGTCCAGTAGATCATAGATAAGACCTTTTGCCACTTATTATGATGCTGTCCTTGGATAAGATATTAAACTCATCACTGTGTCGCCATTTCCATTGCTTGCTATTGAATGGCTCTAATTAAGCGCAACTATGGCTCCACCGTTTGTACCTAGCATCAGCCCTTAAAAAAACTGACAGGGGATATTCTGTTTATAGAGTTCTACAGTACGACGATCTCAAAGATCAACACAGATCATACGAATATGTAAAATGGCTGCATTAGTGTCGAGTGTGTTGTAAAGAAGATCTCCTCGTTACATAGCAATATTCAATGTTCAATAACAAGTCCAACCAATGTATTTCGTTAGAGTTCTCGTCAAAACCAGTTCATCAAAAAACAAAATTAGGCCTGGATCAATCCTACGTTCCGAAGCCTTACATAACATCATTGTATTAGACAGTACATTGTATATGCTCTTATTTCCGTCGTTTAGCATGGGCAGCAGAGGATCGGCTTAAATTTTGCAACGGAGGATAAGATTTCTGTGAAGTTCTCGACTCCAAGATGTGGAATCGTACAACCGATCATCATGGCATCTAAGCGATCAGTCTTTCGTTGGTAGAGAAGCACTTTGATTACTTGATTCGTCAGTTCACCTTGATAACCAGATGTCGCGACGCTTGCATTGATCATAGACCGCGTCTAATGCGATTCAATTAATCCCAGTATTTGCCAACTCCTTCCCTATATAATTCAAGCGACAGCTGGCATCTTAATTAGCCAGTCGGCATCCTTATCCCGATCATGATCAAACTATCGAAGAGCTGCATACTTATGAATTCACACTCACACACACTCACACACACTCACATACACACACTTACACACAAACACACACACAAACACACAAACACACACACACAAACACACACACAAACACACACACAAACACACAAACACACACACACACGCACGCACAAACACACAAACACACACACAAACACACACACAAACACACACACAAACACACAAACACACACAAACACAAACACACACAAACACAAACACACACACAAACACACACACAAGCACACAAACACACACACACGCACAAACACACAAACACACACACAAACACACACACAAACACACACACAAACACACAAACACACACAAACACACACACAAACACACCACAAACACACACACAAACACACACACAAACACACAAACACACCACAAACACACACACAAACACACACACAAACACACAAACACACAAACACACACACAAACACACAAACACACACACAAACACACACACAAACACACAAACACACACACAAACACACACACAAACACACACACATACACACACACGCACAAACACACAGACATCTGCACAAACACAGATCTGAAATTAAACATACTATCTTGGTCAATTAATAACGACCATCGACTAACAGTTTGAGCATGATCACAGTGCCACAACAAGAAGTTCTTTGCTTAGATTCAGCACAGCAAGAAGCAAACGACCAACACCATGCATGCCGAAATCTTTTTCAGGAGTGGTATCACACACGGTGTTACTCGCATTAAGTAATTTTGAGACTTCACAAGATCATTGGAAACTTCGAGCTGCAGATGGATGGATGGTATGCTGCGTTTTAGATACACTCTGTGGCGTCATGTTTTGGATGGGTCGCCTCTCTTAATCGAATTCAATCTTTTTCATCTGAGCACCTGCTGTCCATGCTCAGCCAGTATGGGGTAAACCATCTTTAGAGAAGATTAAAATTTATGTTATTACTGTCGTCATTTGATAGCAAAAGACAAAAATCAAATCATCGTCGTGATCATCAATATCACTGTCGGTGCCTGATGTCAGCTATTTGAACCAGCGGCGGTTCAATGTCAATTGATACCGTAGTCAATTTGTCCTCTGTCTGTTCATCCCACGTCAAATGATTCCAGCCCAATTGATACCATATTCATGTTCAACTTACGATATTCTCCATTTGGTACAAGAACGATATTGATACGATGTCAAAGATCAAAAATCTCAGTGAAAGTACAAAACCGTACTTAAAATCATGAGTGTGATAAGTTAACCAGCTCGAAGTCTTGGCATAGGCATCTATATGTATGCATGACATAAATGAGCCATTGCTCTCAGTTATAAGAGAATCTCTGAACTGTCATAACACTATCCTGTCGAACCACAAATGTTTTTTCCCCGGTATGTGACCGCTTTCTGTCCACAATCCGAACACCCAAATACGAGCTCTATTATCTCCGTTATCTGATGGATCATGGTGGTAACGACACTGTGTGATAAAAATGAGCATTCGCGTCGCCCTCCTGCTTAATCCAGGCTTAGGACAGGCACTTTCAAAGTGCGAATAGTAGCGGAGTTTTGATGAACTACTACTAAGAAGTAAGAGCAGAATCTTATATATATGAATATACATTATATATATGTATATATATGTGACGCGCAGCCGAGGATAACTTGACCTGGGATGAACAGGCATGGGACAGAGATATGGTCTCGAGACCTCGGTCTTGGTCTCGAGACGGTTTCGAGACCGGAAACTGCGGTCTTGGTCTTGATCTTGGTCTCGGACCATCGGTCTTGGTTTTAGTTTGGTCTCGACTGCGTCGGTCTTGGTCTTGGTCTTAAAGGAACGGTCGTAGGTTTGGTCTCCGTATTAAGTTAGCGTTCTTGGTCATTTGCCGTATCAGAGCGATTTCTTTTATATTTGTCGGTTATTTTCGATTATCAGAGACACCGGATGTTTAAGTCCTACGCGCTTGTTATCGATTAATGACGTGCTGGCCATCTATATGTACATGTTACTATGGGCAAAAAATGCATTTGCAACGAAACCAGCCATTTCAAAATTTGCTTTCGCAAGTGTCAAGGTTTTGGAACAATCTAATAATTATATGGTCGGCCACGTGTAATCACTGTTAACCTACAATTCTGAGTACAAGTAGGCCTACACCATTCAAACGGAACGTTAACCTACTTGTTCAGATGACTTTTATAGAACCTATCGTACAATGTATACTGTAAGTAATTTATAGAGTGATATTCTCCGGTCGAAGCCGAGGGCTAAACCCGCAAAAGTTCAGACTGGTCGGTAAAACCGTTTTTTGGACCATTATTAAGATAAGTATTCTTCAGCAATAAAATTAAATATTTTAAGCGTGTTATTCCGTTTTAACATCTTAATATATTGAATTGTCTATAAAAAAGAGTATCAGTCTTGGTCTTGGTCTCGGACCCTCGGTCTTGGTCTTGGTCTCGGACCACCCGGTCTTGGGCTTGGTCTTGGGCTCGAGGTTTTGGTCTCGTGTCCAACACTGGCATGGGATCGATTGACTACGGGGCTAATTGACTACGAGACCAACTACGGGATTAATTTACATGGAACGAAATGACCGGGACCAGCGGACGGGGGATCAATTGACGCGGAATCAACTGCCGCGATTCCATTGGCGGCGAGTTGCTTGATAAAAGTTAGCAGCAGCATTCGGGTATTCGTCAAACCACTCTATTGTAGGTCTATATCGGCATCGCAGTCAACTTATTCTTGCATGTTTCGCAATTAAGACGTGTCATGTGTCAGCAGCAGAACAGTTCAGAACTGCAGATTTGCTGAATATTTTAATGGTCATTAAGACAATACAGCGTCTGGTCAAACCTTTATTTGTTTTCAGGGGATGGTTCCACTCTGCGCTACGCGCAAGAAGTGATTGCTGGACTTCATCAGATCATCGGAGACTTCAAGCTACAGACGGGTGTATCGCGTGTCAGACTGTTGGATATACCGTGTGGCGATATGGCTTGGATGAGTCGCTTCCTCAAGACGAGAGATGATATCGACTACACGGGTATGGATATCGTTCCTGAGTTGATCAGTAGCCACACCAAACTGTACCAGAAGCATCCATGGAAATTTCGACTGCAGGACATCGCAGCACAGCCTCTCAACGAATCGTACGATATAATCCTCTGTAGAATGATGCTTCAACATCTCTATACCGGTGATGTGCTCAAGATTCTGAAGAAGTTTTCGGACAGCGGAAGCAATTATCTGCTGACGACTACATTCAGCAGCTTTAATGTAAATACTGATTTATCGAAAAAACTATCTTCAGGGAGAGTTCGTTATCTGAATTTGGAGATTCCGCCAATTTCCCTGTCGCCTCCAAAGTGCTTATTTCGAGATGGCGAGTTGGACAACCCACATGGTAGATATCACTTCCTTGGACTTTGGAACTTGCCGCTTCGAAAGATAAATGACTGTGGTAAAAAGATCAGCTTTAAGCTTCCCGGTAGAAATGTAACGACTTACTCATGCGCGAACTGGTCTTATTTTCAACCTTAAGATTTTCTCTGTCATTATTTCTCACTAGTTCAGTGACGGTACTTGTCTGTATCGCGTTGCACTTTGCCTACCTGCAAAATTTCATTAATATTTTATTTCGTAAACACTTATAAAGCCAACTCTAATTCTCCATGATTATGTACTGTATGTGCTGCTGGTCTGCAACTAATGTCATTGATGTCTTGAGTGCTCAAAATTTGAGATCACTCGGTACCCATTGTGACGGCCACGGTCGTACTTGTAGACTGTGTACATGAAGAACTATGCAAATAAATTAATTTATTAGGAAATTTGAGCTGAAATGTTTTTGGCGACTTAGAAGTTTAGAGGACTTTTGTGATCAAGAAACCTCATCGCGTTAAGTACTTGACTGTGCTAATCTAAATATAAGTCATTTTTCACTGGATTATGTCTAACGAAATACTTGATAAAAAATTTACAGATGTTTTCATTTGGTATATCCGTTAATTACAGTTTGTTGTATGGCACATGTCGATAAGTGAAAGTAAAGTTGAGATAAACCCAACAAACGGATGAAAAACTGAATCAGTCAACCTAATAAGTTGGTCACCCACTACACCCAATATCAAAGTTTGAAACCATTCTAAGACTTTTTGAGCCAATATGTGGTGCCAAGCGTGTCAATCTGTGACGGGCTTACGCGCCGAAGGAAAGTCTGGATCTCCTCCTCTTCTTTTGCCGGTGTAAAGACTTTAAGCTACCCCAATTTCAGGTTACCCCCTCCACCCCCGGTAATCTGAAATCGATTTCAGATCATACCCGGTGTAAAGACTTCAAGTTACCCTCCATTTCAGGTTACCCCCGGTAATCTGAAATCGATTTAAGATTACCCCCTCCGTGTTCACATTGCCCTCTCTGAATGAGTCAAAATGTTAAATTGTTATGCTTTCACCGATGTTAACCAGTCTGTTTATTAAAACACGTAACAGATAAAGATAGAATGCTAGTTTTAACGTGTGAAAAATAGAATATAAAAGTCAAAGAAATGTAAAATTTGTGAAATCAGTAATAAGGCTAAACGAGATCAAAGTTCGTCACATTGTTACATACAAACATAAGATAATAAAGAATTAACCTAACTGGTGAAGAAATTAGTGTAATTACAACAATAATATACAACAACTAGGGATGTAACTTTTGACTTGATAACTCAATCCTTTACTTAACTCATCAAAAGTAACAAGAAGACTTAGCAAATGCTGCAAGTTCGAAGTGGTGGTATGCCCTGTTTGTGGTCTGATGGTAATTATTCTTTCACTTACTAGTTCCCATCCAATTAGCTGATATCATTTTTGGCTGACTATTATGCCCACTTCTCTTTTATGCTTGACTCCACCTGAGTAGTACATGCTTATTCCTTCAGACACAATATTGCCACTGCAGGTCCAACGCATCTCTCTCTCTCTGGCCCAATATTTCAAGTTTGTATTCTCACATCTCTATCACCACCTGCGCCAACTTCCCTGCATCATAATGTTCTTACATTCCAGTAGCCTTGGCTTTGGTAGTTAAGATTTGAGACTTCTGAGTCTTGGCTTCCTTTCGGCTTTCACCACGACCCTTCACAGATGGGTTCATGACCTTCTCATCTCACGACCGACCTGCTACGACAATGAGTTTGAGCTTTTCATGTGTCTTTTATGTTGCACGATGTGGTTTTACCTGGGAGGCCCGCAAGCTTGCCGCAGAATAATGCTCTTTTTTCCAGACTTGGGACTGGCACTGCTGAACTGCAAGGCGGTGAATATGTTAGCTACCGGGGGGTAACCTGAAATCAATTTCAAATAACCGGGAGTAGCTGAAATCGTAGGGGGTAACTTGAAACCGATTTCAAGTAACCGGGGAGGGGGTAAGGTGAATGAGGGTAATTTGAAATCGTAGGGGGGAAACTTCCACCTGTGAGGGACAACACGTCGACCCCCCGTCCCGTGTCTGTGATCAGAGTTTACAGTTGTCGCTCGAGATACCCCCCCACCCCCGGCACCAACAAGGATGTCCTCTATCCTTGCTCTGGTCTATCCGCGTCGGTCGAGCCTCCGTCGTCTGTCAGAGGACTTTAGGAATTTACAACATCCGATAGAGTTCATCGTTTGTTTTTCACTCAGTCGACGTTTTTGAACAGTTCTTAATTGCCCGCATCAAAACGGTCAAACTGAATCAACAGTTTACAGTCACCATCGTTGTACATAGGACATGACCGCACTATTTCAGAAGAGACGTATGAGCGTTCCAGGGAGATAGACTTGTATTATTTGATGAGGAAAGAAATGAGTTTAAAAACGTCTGAAAGAGTCCATAACAGGAGGCGCTGCATTTGGACGAAGAAAGTTTTGACGCAAGGGAACCGGCAATTTTGCCAGATATTCTGCTTGAAAATGATTAAGAATTTAGTCGTGAGATCATTGGTAGTCAAGAAGCTACGTGGGAATGAATGCAAAAATCTCCCTATGTAACAATTTATTCAAGGTCAATCAAAAGGTTCTGATGTAGGCCTACAAATATTTAAGGTGAAGCACGATTTCGCACAACATTGAGGTAATGCTTAATTGCTTGCACTTAGCAAGGAGTGGCCTCGACCGATTGTCACGGGTGGCTATTAAATCTACCGACAAAGCCTTTTGTACGTCCTCTTTGTTTCTCGACGAATATGTTGGATGCAAGTCATCTTACACCTGTTAGGGACTACTCGTCGACCCCGTCCCGTGTCTGTGATCGGAGTTGACGGTTGTCGCTCGAGATCTGCTCATCGACGCATCTTGGTCCAGAGACTCTGAACATCCATGCTATCCGTCAGCTGTCGTCGGGAATCCGTTGGTTTCTTCCACCCTCGTGATTCTTTTCAGCCGTCTGTGTATAGTTGTGCTAACAGACGTATTTAACTATGACATTTAACATCATTTAGGCCAGAGCAGAGAGCTCCTCCGAACATATATTCTGAAGGGGCGCTATATAAATACTTGATTACATTACTCTTAGTGCGATTCGAGAAAAACGATTCCAACGATTCCAAGTCTTATGCCACGCCCACTTTTATTCCTGCACAGAAATAGTTGAGGGTAGAAAGATTGAGGAGCGAATGCCGAAATGAATCCCAAGGCATCACTTGGTTGGGCCGATGGACTATAGCCCCTGGATTTCGAATAAAAATATGTATAATTTACAATATTATTTGACGTTTAAGAAATTTGCATTTCGTCTGTTTTTATTGGTGACTAAGTCTATAGAACGCTTTGCATGTCCAAGTAAAGACACCGAATTCCAGGTAAAATGCATGAAATGTGGCATGTGGTGATAAGCCTAGACGTTTGTGACACAACAGACAGATTTAATTGCAAGTATAGGCCCAATTCGAATGTCAGGTTCGAATACGTCTATGGTTACGGGTAGTGAATAGTAGTTTAACAAAACTTCGATATAACAAAGGCCATTTACGTAACCTTCCTCCTCCTCATCCAATACACAGACGTCTAATGGCCAAGGTATTTTCGCCCTTAGAAGTCAGAGTTGGCCGATGCCCCTAGCCACGAACAGGCGTACACATCGTTTATTGAATTGTCAGTCAGTGTATAAAGTGCCTAATGCCTATCTTAATAAATCGATAGAAACATTTACAACTAGCCTACACGTACGCTTAATATTCTAACCTGTTTATGGTTTAAGCCACACAATTGGACCGATTAAAGTTTATGGAAAACTCATCGGAGGATCGAGACCCTAGCTGACCTAACTAAACAATACCACAATCGAATATACTGGCATTTAACCGCTTGTGAAATCGGGTTTAGAAAGAAATGTAGTGCACACATAATACATAGAGTAAAGCGAACCAGTGCCTGAAAGAATTGTTAAATATGGTGTACGATTTCGACAGCGATCATCATAATCGACACCATGAGAATCCTTTTACACACATGTGCAGTTGTGCAAAAGCAGCATTGAGTTCTCCATAACAGGTAATTAGTTACACTATTATATTGCTGCGTGGATAAAAATCCATGCGTTTTACTAATCTTGTACGCATAGGGGACCACGAGTAGACACCGGGAGGCACCGGGAACTCGATTGGAGGGGCTCAATTCACTGGCTTCTGTGTAGAACTCAGAGGGTTCCATTCCTTGGTACCTGTTTAGAGCTGACAGTGCACGAAGTTGACAGCAATAGTAACGACGATACCTGAAAATTGGAAACTCGAGCATTCTGGCCTAACTATGCGCATGCATTCGTGTTTTCTCAGTACTCTTGAGCCTGTCTTCTTCAACTTTATTACACCACATGAACTTGCAGTGTATGCAGAGCAAAACCAGTCATGGAGAGAGCATTTTAGTCGCTTGCTTGGCTAGGCAGCCTCTGATAGCTGACAGGTATCAACAGGCTATAGTAATATTGTGTGCATTACAAAGCTGCGTTGTGAGGTAGTCTAGTTTTTATTGCAAACCTTGTATGCGTACTACTCTGCGTAGTTGTTCGCAACACCTTGAAGAAGTAAGTAAACAGGCTCATATTCATCTTGGGCGGGGTTTCAATCACTTATATTATTTTATAGCAGTTACGATTACATATATTTGGTGGTTTCACAAATTAATAAGGACTATGATTGCATTGTAAACTTGTAATTAATTACTATTAAATTGCAATCACAGTTAACGCCAAGAAACTGTCGCATTCATTGGGTCAGATGATCAATGATAATCCTACTTGAACAGTTTGAGCTATGTGCCTGTTGCACATAAAATCTCGCTGGTATAGACAGCCCTTTACACAGTAGGTTAGGCCCAATATGCCTGTAGGTGAGGAATGTCGCAACAATCTTGAGGTAAAGCTACGTCAGATATGTGTCAATATATATATATATATTGACACACACATATATATAGAGAGAGAGAGAGAAACAAGCTATTCTAAGATAGTCCAAGAGCAATTGTCATCCCGTTTTAGTGATGCAGCGGGTGTCATTCTCTTCGTATGATGTTTGACGTTAATAATAAAATTTATGGTGATCGTCGTTCACCCCTGCAGACTTTCAAAAAACAATATTGCTGACGAAATTACTGCCATGAAATATATGTCACAATATCGCTAAAAGTATACATGATAGAATTGTGATTTTAGTGTTCAGAGTATGGCTTCTGGTTCAAGGAATTAAGAAATTTCAAATTGACTGAACATGAAGTGACAATGTAAATCAAGGCCACATGGTCAAAACGGAAAGAATTTATCGTTTGAGAAGAATTGTATTCTTCCGATTATTCCAGCCAGTCCAACAGGATTTAAGTGACGATTCTGAAACAGTCTGAACGATTGACAAGCATTCTTGATATTTTACTTAAATGAAAATAGTTCAGGCCTATGATCTTGGGGGCCGTTCACATATTATATAACGCTCAAGGGGTAGGTGGGTGGGTTTCGGTTTTGTTAGCGCTATATTGTGTAGAGTGGGGGGTAGGTTGAAGGTTTTGTTATATAACAAACTTTTTTCAGCTTATGCTATTTTGCCTGCCAATTGGAAATTCCATGTACTACGGACCTTCATTGTTTAATCGAAGTTCACAATACGTTGTGAACCAAAACTAGCACCATTAGCTGCCACCTGGTGAATTGATTTGACGTTCTTAGTTATTATTTTATAAATCCATTTTTAACAATTTGATGTTTACAATTTTAACAATTTCATGTGCATAGCTCTAAGCGCTCTAAAATTCAATTCTATGTGCTTTGTTTTGATTCTGGTTTAAATTAAAATTAATTCACTTGAAATAATTATTTTGGTAGGTATTATCATGATGTTTGATTTCATTTTCTATAGTATGTGTAAACAGTTTATGTTTGCTTAAATACCCAATTGCAGTTGTAATACGCACTCTGCAGGGGCGTAACAGGCGGGGGCAGAGGGGGGCACCTGCCTCCCCAGTTTTAAAACTGGAGAGGCAAAGCCCCCCAGTTTTAGTGCTCAGTGCCCCCATGTTCCCCCAAATCAGTTCTTTTTTATGTTTATCCAATGGTTTTTTAAGATTACCTTTGCTAAAATAATTTGTGCCACCCATTTTTCAAATATATGGGGGGGGGCAAAATTCAAAAAGTGTGGGGGGGGGAATATTTTTTAATTATGCCCCCTCCCCCACTTTTCAAAACCTCGTTACACTTCTGGCACTCTGTATACATCATGCGCTATTAAATAGGTAGAGTTTTACCGCGAACTTATCGATAAATACCTGATAGTTCAATATTAAACCAATCCATTCTGTGTGATACCATCATGCTCATTTCTAGTGCAAAACATGACGGAAACTACAATGGTGCTTTTAAATAGGATGTACGTCACTACCATGTATTATCATGCTGTAAAAGTAGGCTTACATGTAGATACATGGTGACAATCGTCGACTACCCAATTAGTTACCGTAATTAATACAAGTGAATTTAGTGCCATTAAAAGTGCGATTATTGAGATGCAGTGGAGCTCCATACATGCGGTCTAATCATCATTGGCACGAGAGAGTACACAATTTTAAGGTAGCTTTCGTTACATTGCTTATTGGTCATATGATGCTTTTTACTGCAGTTCTTGAATTACATAAAGGCAATTATCAGCTGAATCACTACTATTAAAGTGCGAACTAACATCGTATTGTTATAAAAGTGTCAAATTGTGCAATACAATTATGTCGATTGTATGCCTTTTAACGTGCTTATAGGCTGGGGTGGGGTAGGGGGTTGTGAAGCATATATGTTATATAATATAGGGGTAGGGGGTCACAACTGCTGTTATATAATGTTATTAGGGGTAGGGGTGGGTCAAAAATTGGGATTTTATGCGTTATATAATATGTGAACGGCTCCTTGCTGTCTGGGAAGAGTTCAAAAAGGGAAATTGGGTAGTTAAAATATTTGGAATATGAAAATTAACGGATCACTGAAAATTGTAGAAAGATTAATTGGGATCTTACTATATCCACACGCTCTAACAAAGTTTTTCTAACAGCTCTTGAGTTGCAAAGAATTTCTGCAGAAACTTTGTCTGTGGCTGGGAAGTCTCTGTCTTAGGAAAGTTCACATCACCTGGACTCAATTTTCGCAGCAGCGGTTCAGGATAGAGCAGTTGCAAAATTGAAAGATAAAATGCACTGTGTTTGCAATCTATTTGCACTTGAAGGTTATGTTCAATGCAGCTGGCATCAAAACATATGTAAGTCATGTTCATGAATGTGGTTTATAGTTATATGAAACATTCAAAACAGAAAGAATTGTCGAAGAAAAGATTAGCGTACGGACGCCAATCAAGAAAGAGAAATTTAAACCTTGTTCCAAAACAAAAAAGAAAGTCTGTCAAGTAGCTGTAACTGTAGCCGAATTACCTAAAGACTATTTGCACACCTTCTTGCTGTAAAAAATAACAACAAGAGTTGAACATTTGTGGTGTGATACATGAAACATATAGACATTTTCAGCTATACCGAGGTCAATGTTCGTTTCCAATGGAACGATGCATCTATGTCAATGTAAAAGCAAACTTATGCATATTTTAAAGGATGTAATCAAAGATGTTAAGAGTACTCAAACGATTCTTCTAGAGAAATAAATGCCACAGACGATCCAAATTCAATCTCCGTGGACGCAATTGCGTCGTCGAGGCAGATGCACTTCTGAGCAAAAAAATTTTTAAGGGCAATATCAAATTTCAGTTGTATCAATTTCAGCTGTATAGTGATGGCATGCATGGCAGAGCTACAGGCAATGGACAAAACCAAATCACTGAAGGCATGTGATGACTTGTCTGTAGCTTTCATAAATAAACTGAAAAGCAAATACTGGACACACAATGAGATGCATATTGTGTTTGATTCCCATGGTGAAGATTCAATTAAAAGTCTGATCAGAGATAAAAGATAACAATACAGATTCCCTGTGTAGTACAAATATTCAGATAAAACAGATATAACAAGTGTCACTATGATCAAAATTGCTGGCACACATTAGAACTAAGGATGAACTCACATGCTACTTATCGAAAAAAAAGTGCTGTAGGTTTACGCGTAATGTTGCAATGATTGAAAAGGAATGTTTTCTTGCATGGCGTACTATGCCAAAAGGTAACAGATTGTTTAGCAAGTACTCAGAAGGAGGCCGATACAAAGATAATACTACATGCTGTCAATGCCAAACAAAGAGGTTCCACTGTATTGTATGTTGCTGCTCTGGATATTTTGTATAGGTGCTTTGTATTAGAGGATATTTAGAAATTCCAGCGCAGCCATATTTCATTCTAAAGCTTTCTCTTAAAGAAATTTATATGTCATTGTGTCAAAGAAAGACAGATGTATTGCTAGGGTTTCATGCCCTATCAGGGTGTGATTCAACAGGATGTCTTGCTGACAGTGGCGGCAACAGCCTTTTGAAAGTGGGGAGCAAAAATAGCAGATTGCTAAAAAACACACAATGCATCACATTTTTGTGGGCCTATCAGTATTCCGGGTGCTCCCTTTATAGAGCAATATTCCCTTTATAGTGAAACGTGCCCTAGTCAATTATGACATAGTTAGAATTGTTATCAGCGTTGAAATATTTTTATTGTAATGTCGGCTTCAAGCATTCAAATACCTGCAAAAGCACGAACCACATGCTGCGGATAAGGTACGGTAGCCGTTTTGTATACGGTCTGACCAGGCAAAAGAGCATCATTTAATACTTCAAAGGCTACGCTTAATCTTAATATAATCTCTTCAATATTGTTGAAATATCAAGTTTAGAAATGTACAGAGTAACAAACAATATTGATTACTTTATTTTAATAATGTACAAAACAAGTATCTATTAATTAAGATGTACTTCCTACGAATGTAGCCTATTTTCTTTATTCACTTCCAAAGGTTTATTGTTAATTTAGCATGCATCATGTTGCCAATGTACGTTTAGTGAACGTACACCTACAAAATTGTGAGTTTTGGAGACTTTCTCCTAAAAATTTCCCACCGAAGAGTTCCCTCTGAATAATTCCCCTGGACATTTCCCCCATAGATCAAAAACATGGAAAGTGCATTTCGAATTCTTATTTTGAAGAGATAGACCTATAGATACAAAATATAAGTAACAGAAAAATCTAAATGCGTACTTTGTAGCCTAATAGTTAATGTATGCCCAAGATATTAAAATCGAATCTTTATTACTAATCATAATTTACAAAGCGCGAGTTCGATCGAACACGCTTCCGATAGTAATTCTGAAGGTTTAATTTGAGCTTGTCCAAATTCACTGATTATTTGCTATACTTAACCTTAGGCTCACCCATATTTTTCTCACTCAATATTTGATTCAAGATAATCGGCAGAGTACACAAACATTCTATTAAACAGATGCCATTTCTTACATCCATTCAAGAAGCGACGGACATTTATTGTGCCAAAACGGTGGTTCATTATTGTTATGAGAATTTCAAATATTGCTCATCGGCCATACAACATACACTGTAGGGGCTCACGTGTAGCTAAATCCGGCCTTTTGAGTTTACGCACAGAAATCCCCTTGTGCTGACGGTGTGTTACATTATTAGTGATGTGAAGGTGCAGGATATTTACTCGTTATAATTATTGACTTTATTTCAGAATGTTACATCTACACTCGGCACGGAAAGTGGGTGTTTGTATAACACTGGTGGCAGCATATACCTTCCTAGTTATGGTGATGGATCGTCGCCTCGGAAACAATAGGTCAGCAAAGCAGACTCCTCAGTCGAATAGCAACTCGTACATCACAGATTGCATCACAAGAAGGATACTCGGTCTTATACCAGACGACTTGGTAACGGAAGCGTTTGCTGTCGGCAAAATGACAGGATCTATTGAAACGCGTGAACAAAGACAAGAGTCTTTCCGAAAGGTTTTCAAGACCAGAGAGTGGGGTTCTAAAAATGACAAAGCATATCAGGGCATCCAATCTTCGGGTAAGCAGGAATCAGAAAAAATGTGGATTGATCCAAAAGTTATCATCGCGATCAAATTTTATTTGGCCTAGTAGATAAGCTATGATAATCTAACTATTAAACTTATCTTGATACCATGTGCATTGAATATAATGGTGAAGTCGAACTCGGCTAAAAGAAGTAGGACTATATTACGTTTAATTGAAACAAATTTGCGAAAATAAATATAAGACATAGTAATTACATTGTCAGTTATATTAAAATAAGAAACGGTTCAAATGCAATATCAATACCTATCTGTCTAAAAGCGGCGTTGATAAAATGGCATATTAGTATATAGAATAGATGCATGCAATTAATTATATGCATCAATATACAATATATGCATACAGGCATCTACACGGTGATTCATTAAAAAACGTACCCCTAGATATTTAATTGTAACTCCGTCAAATATCGGTTTATGTCAAAAAAATTTTAAGTGAACATAGAGGAATCAGTTCTGAATAGGAAGAAAGTTACAGTTTATGTTCAAATTGACCCCCTCGGGCAGTAACACACGCGCGAAGACGCCTACGCCACTGCCTGACTGACTCATCAATGATGCGCTGATCCATTTCATCCCATACCTCCACAATTCGGTGACGCAACTCGTCGACATCATGTATTCGATTTCTGTAGACTTTTTCCTGCATGACGCTCCATATCTTATAGTCCACTGGATTCAAATCAGGGCTATTAGGTGGCCAGTAATTAGGCGGGATGAAATCAGGTGTTTCAGTTTCGAGTAACGCAACGGTCTCCCGAGCTCTGTGCGCAGGAGCGCTATCCTGCTGGAAGATGAAATACTCCGTTATCTCACGAATGTCAGGCAAGAGACCCTGCATTAGTAGAACATCTCTGTAATATTGTCCATTAATCTTAACACCTGGTTCGATGAAATGGATGTTCGTACGACCGAGTGCAGATACCCCGACAGATACCATAAGGGACTTGCTGAAAGTTGGTCGAGTCCGCAAAAGACGATTTGCTGGAACGTCTCTCTTCCTTGTACCGGCTGAGACATAAATACGATCATTCTGACTGTTACTGGGTGCTGCCACAGTAAACAATTTCTCATCAGTAAACCAAATGAAATTCACTAAGCTTGCAGGATACAACCTCAGTAGCTGACGGGAACGTGTCAATCTTGCTTGCTTGTTGGCTGCTGTGAGTTCTTGAGCGTGTCGTTTCTTTAAACATCGCAAATGTAAATCATTCTTGACAATTCTCCAAACTGATGTCTGACTGATTCCTATTTCTCGAGCAATTTGTCTCTGTGTGCGATGCGTTTGCGGCATATCTTCCTGGCTGAGCACCAGCGATTCAACCTTTTCAGCATTGTCGGTTGTTGCTGCCGTACGCGGGCGGCCGCTGCCTGGTCGACGATGGAAAGACCCAGTTTTGTCGATCTTTGAAAGTAACGCATTTAATCCACCAAGAGTCCACTCTTTATCAGGAAATTTCTTTAGAAAACGTTTTGCACTGTACTTTTTATTCTTTCGTAAGAATGTAACAAATTGTTTATCCTCTTCGGTAAACACCATTTTTTCGCGATATTTTCGTGACGTCATTAGTTTCGTCAATCGCGTTACGTCATTTTAGCTTGGTGTGTCAAATGATTTATGTAGCACTTGAATAGAATATCAAGCATCATTATTCTGAAATTTCATTAAAATTAATGGTCATTTACCTGAGTTATGCTAACCTATGTAAGGTACGTTTTTTAATGAATCACCGTGTATATATAATATACATAATATGTACATTTATTTTTGTATGTGTGTAGATGTGTGTGTGCGAGCGTGCGTGTGCGCGTGGCTCTTTCTAAATGGACTGTTGCGGCAGAGTTCTGTCCCATATTCGATGAAGATTGTACAAGTTCTCTTCGTAACGCTCTCTTGTGAATTAGGAATCTTTAGCAACTGCTTTCTCTATCGGAATAAAGCACAAAAAGGAATAAGGACATTAGACACTCTTACACGACCGCCGTTTTGTTATAGATCTCTTCTTCAAGATAGGGTCGCAGTTCGTGTATGGACTGTTGCTGGACTTGTTACGGTTCGGTCTTTGTGAAGACTACCTTCCCGTAATATTTAACATTTTTGCATGTTGAATGTTAGTATCACAACTGCTGATTTGAAGGACCTTTTATGATCACTAATATATAATACAGCGTATAGGCAAACCTTTTGTTTTCAGGGGGTGGTTCCACTCTGCGCTACGCGCAAGAAGTGATTGCTGGACTTCATCAGATCATCGGAGACTTCAAGCTACAGACGGGTGTATCGCGTGTCAGACTGTTGGATATACCGTGTGGCGATATGGCTTGGATGAGTCGCTTCCTCATGACGAGAGATGATATCGACTACACGGGCATGGATATCGTTCCTGATTTGATCGGAAACCACACTAAATTGTTCAAGAAACATCCATGGAAATTTCGACTGCAAGACATCGCAGCACAGCCTCTCAACGAGTCGTACGATATAATCCTCTGTAGAATGATGCTTCAGCATCTATATACCGGAGATGTGTTCAAAGTTCTGAAGACATTTTCAGAGAGCGGAAGCCGTTATCTGCTGACGACTACTTTCAGCAGACATGCCACAACTACTGACTTGATGAAAAACCTGCCTAAAGGAAGATTTCGTTATCTGAATTTGGAGATTCCGCCAATTTCCCTGTCGCCTCCAAAGTGCTTATTTCGAGATGGCGAGTTGGACAACCTACATGGTAGATATCACTTCCTTGGACTTTGGAACTTGCCGCTTCGAAAGATACGAAACTGTAATAATAAGATCAGCTTTAAGCTTCCCGGTAGAAATGTAATGATTCACTCATGCACGAACTGGTCTTACTTTAATCCTTAAGATTTTCTCTGTGATCTTTCGCACTAGTTCAGTGACGCTGCTTGTCTTTACCGCAATGCACTTTGGGTAAGAATAACTGAACAATTTCCCCTAATATTTAAATTCATCAATACCTAAAAAATTCTCTCTCACCCTGATAATGGCTGGACGACATCAAGGAAGTGTACAACCAAAAAATACATGACCATAGTAGGCGAGCGCAGAGACGAGCTGAATGGAAGAAAATGATTAAAAAGCTTTGGACACCTACAGGGCAATGAGCCCGTGGAGCGATTGATGGAAAAAATATGTGCTGGCAAAACTATTGATGACATAGGAGATCAGAAGACTCTTAAAAGTATGATATATTATAGTAATTTAAGATTGTGACTGTACTAATCGAAATATAAGTCCCTTTCACTAGGCTATTTGTAAAAGAAAGTAAAGGATATTTTGATTTGGCTAATCCGTTTATTACAGTTTTCTGTAATTTTCTGATTATGTACTGAAAGTAAAGTAATGTTGAGGTGAGCACAGTCACCTGGTTACAAAGGCCAGTAGCGGATAAGGGCAAAAATGCCCTACAGATGGCCTGCACAGCCTGTAATCTCGTGGTGTAAAAATGCACTTCAGGCCAATATAGGGCTAATAATAATATTAAAAATTAAAATATTAAAAATATATAAAAATAAAATATATATTTATGCGTACAGCTGCGGATAATTAAATAGGTATAATATTCAAGTTGTGCAATTCTTGATTTTTTTTACCACGGTGCCACACAAAATAACAATCATATTACCTGTCTTATTTTTGTTGCATAAGTAAAAATAACCAAAAATATCAAAACTATATATTTCATTAGTTTTTACTATGTTAGATGACGCTATTCTACAGACTTATTATTCTAAATGTCTTGCATTTTAAGCATAAATTATAGCACCACATTTTTGGAATACTACTAAGTAATAATACTGTTTCAGAAAATGTTACAATCAAATAGAGCTGAACTGCTAGAATACTTATTGAAGGGTGCTACATTTTTGCCTAATAAATAGTGTGAACAAATCTCTGGAACTCTGCAGCTATAAGCTATCAGTTGCAGCAGTATTCAATTGTCTACGATGTCCATAATATATATATCATCAAGCAGAATGCAGTCATTTATTTCAGTCATTGAGTTTTTCAAATTTAGAAGTTGGAAATTACTACACCAAATTTGTGTATATACAGGGTGGCGCAAAGAAAATGGGACCACCTAGTATAATATCAAATAATAATTTTTTTTGCTAATTTTTCTTCTATGAAAAACAAGTAAATTGTTGCCCTATGATAGTCTATACAAAATCAGAAATCAAATTCAATGTGTCCTCCTCGGTTCTCAACAGTTTTTTCTAAACGTCTGCGCCACTGGTCAATGCTTCTGTTTATAAACCGCTGAGAGAGTTTTAGCCACTTTTCAACGATGGCCAATTTCAACTGATCTATTGTTGCAAATTTACGACGAAGGTAGACTTTATATATATATATTGGTACAAGAAACCATGTACCGCTTTTTAGAACATGAAGGATAATAGTACACTTGAGCTGGAACCGATCTATTTGATTTTATAAGAAAACGACATCTGACTAAGCCTAACATTACAGATGTCATTTTGACTTGAGTATAATGTCGCCCTTGCGGCCCGCTGATCACTGATCAGTGGGAACCGGGAGCGAAAAATCCTGCTTGAAACTCTCTACGTAGTGAGGATATTTTGTGGGAACCAAAAACTAAATGTTACTGACTTAGTTGGGATAAATTATTTTGCATCAAAATCAAATAAATTTGATAGTTTTAATCCTCAAATAGATGCCCCTTTCTAGAATGGTGCCCGGGGACATGTGGTCCCTCTGTCCCCACTAGCTACGCGTTTAGTAAAACCGATTAACAGTTCTCGGTCACCACCGTTTTAGACAAGATATAGCGATTGGCGAGGTTTGCGATCGTCGATGGGAATCTAAACAGCGAAGGTTCTTCGGCCTTCGTACGTACGTTTGCTGTGAGAAAACTTCGAGACAACTGTCTGAGTCGTGAGCTTCAAAATCGAGGACTAACCCAAGAGCACTCTTCAAATTGTGATGACTACCTCGACCACTCCAGCAAGTTTTTCCCCTTATTTATTTATTTATTACCGCTTCTTCCAACATTTTTTGCTCAGAAGTGCACACACACGCCTCGACGGCACAATTGCAGTTGTACTGCAGAGCAATTGCGCGCGAAGGACTTGCTCAAGGTCCCTACACAGTGACGCTCCGGACGAGGGTCGAACCCGCTCGCTCAGCGCACACTGAACGTTACGGGCTGACCGCTCTAACCGATCAGCCACTGTGCCACACACAGTGTATACCACAAAATATTTTGCTCTGATATAACAGTAGCAAATTTTACCCATATATACCACTCAGAGCGACATCAAAGGCAACAAGAAGATAACTTTTAAGCAGACTGCCGACAATCCTGCAAGGAAAAGTTAGCAAACTAAAACAACAGAGGTCGTTGACTAAACAGGGCCAGGCAAACCGTTGACAAGCCTGAACTTGGGGAAGCGGGGTGAGATCACGAAACGGCCGTAAAAAACCTACCCAGACAAGTTTAAATGGAAAGGGGCTCACATCGAAAGACATCCTCCCGGGTCATCGAAATTCTTGCCCAGCCAAGTTTTCGAACAGGGTGAAAGCTGTCTCTGGCTACAAAACAGCCTCGTTGATCTTGTCCAGAACTAGCCTAGCGGGGGATGAGGACTATGAGAATGGTAAACAGGGCCGACCTCAGGCGAAGGAGGACACGAGGACACGGGAGCGGTAAACTTTGAGTGAAAGAAGTCGATCAGCTAGTGAGAGCACGCAGGTCGGAGAGGGAGGTAGCATGGGAGACTGCTGGCGGCAGTCTTCAAAGGAGAAGCGTTTTCAGCTGGAAAGGTTGTGCAAATATCTAGGGAGTGCATAACAACAGCAAGCGGCCTGCTACATAGTGTAAGAGACTGAAAGCGGGGTGTATGATAGCCGATTGTTGAAAACACCTTGGCAGGCCAACGGGCTATACACTTTTTCCGATTTACGTCACAACGAATAAAGAAGTTTATTTGCTGTTTTTCATTATTGAAACTCTTCAAAGGCATAGACAGTCGTATTTGTAATAGCTACATAGGCGCGGATATAGACAAGGTTACGTGATCTACGACGTCATCGTCTGAAGACGACTACTTGTACATGTGACCGATATTGACACAATGAAAACGACAAAAACAACGTCGCTGCATCGCATTCATCAGGGCGGCATACACTGGGCCTTCTACTGCACCAAATCCTACAAGCATTAGGCTTAAGGCACACTTTCTGTCATTCGTGCAACCTGCGTCAGCACGAGCTGTATCACAAATCTTGGCTTTGGTAGAATTTCAGACATGGAAAATTAACGTAGGTCTATTACTATTACATGATACGACCGTACGCATACCTAGATTTCTTTGACATGCAGTCTATTTTCTATATAACTCAATTGCTGTTGCGTTTTAATATAATCAATTAAACATCAGGAAGTCTTCGCGCCTCCGAAATTTAAACGAACACTAAGTGCTGAAGGTCTTTATGTCCTCTGAAGAGTTAAAAGCCACCTGCGTCAATACAATGGGTCAATCGTCTGTCAATCAATATAATATGGAGAAGCCAAAACGTCAAATAATCGATAGATTACGTCCACGGCGGTCAAAACCGCTAGCAGTTAAAGTTGGGCAAGCCTGCGATCAATCTCTTGTACTCCTTGCTGTTAGGCATCGCCTAGCGTAGGTGCCCAGAATTAAGGATCTGTTCGTCAATAAACTTGACCAGTCCAAGTACTAAAAAAATCGATCAATCAAGAAATATGACAAGTTATCTACTCAGAGGTGCTCCCTGTCAAAGCCTGACTGAAAACAACATATTTAAGAGAGGTAAAGGTGCAGATGAGGAGGTCCTAGATATGAGACGGAGCTCTAGAGGAGCTCATTCTTGGTGGTCGGTATTTCCTGATGGTCGAACCCACCACCGAGAAAGCCCGATGCTGCATTGGCTTGCGTGCAAAAGGGACGATCAGGTGACCGTGGACCGCGGAGCGAAGTGGTCGTCGACCACAACTGGCTGCCATTGGGTTACATAATTCATGGAAATAGGTAGGCGCAGGACAGAGGTGAAGACAGTGAAGATGGGAAAATGGGTAGATAGGGCACAGAGATCCATATTCCCCAGCTGCAGTCTGGTGTCATGCCAGATAAACTGTGTTTTGGAATTGTTTGACTGGAACCAATCTGACGACATCCAGATTACCAAGGAGTCCACAGCAAATTGCGTGTAACGGACATCGGCGACCACAGTTTCCGCAAGACAGTGAAGGTACATGTAAGTTTGTGTAGGCCTAAATTTGGTTCAGGGTTCCACATGAAGACAAGAACAGTCCTATTTCAGACTTGCGAGACAGAGAGAGAGAAAGAGAGAGAGAGAGAGAGAGAGACAGAGAGAGAGAGAGACATATGGAGAGAGAGAAAGCAAGAAAGAAAGAAAGAGAGACAGATAGAGAGACAGAGACAGACAGACAGACAGATACAGATAGACAGATAGATAGAGAGACAGACAGAAAGGCAGGCATCGAGAGACCGAGATAGTGAGAGTTCGGTCAGAGAATACGAGTTTTCCAGAGAGCCAGACAATTTGAATTTTCTATAAACAAAAGTTCGATAATCACAGAAACAATTCTACGGTCAGTACGAAACAGTGAATTCAATATATAATTTCCTATATTCTCTGGCACTCTGTCTAGAGCAATGCGCCTGTCTATCTTCGGGATCTGTTCGTCTGACTTCGACTTGCCGTGGTAGCTGATCTCTTCGCTCGGCCTCTAGAGGCGACTTTGTGGCTCCACATGATCATACTGCCACCAGGCAAAACAGAGCTTTCGCAATTGTGGGTCCCAGTGTTTGGAACAATCCCCCATCTGACCTGCGCTCTCTTCCGCAAGGCCTGTCTGGTTCTTTCTAAAAACCTCTTAAGACTTTCCTCTTTGACAGGGTCTGGGCTGGGAGCGCCTCTGAATAGTTATCTTGAAGAGGCGCTGTACAAATTGCATTGGTTCAGTGGCATTACGAGGCAAAGTGCAGACTGGGGCGAAACTACAAAATGCCGCCCCTGTCTCTTATTTCCATAACTTTATTCTTGTGCATAGGCCTATCCCGGCTCCTAGCATAGGCGACAAAGGAAGCCGCCTAGGGCGCCCCATTTTCGGGGCGCCGAATTTTAAGAATAATACGGTAATGTTTTCAGGAATAAAATTTTATGATGATACAAAAAGAAATTCATAAATTAGTTATTAAATTTTTAGGCTAATTCCAAATCCAACAATGATATTCAATCGCTTAGCACCTCATTGAATCCTCCGCTCTTCCCCTATTAATTTTCCTATGCCAGAATAGTCTGTATATTTTGACAAAAACATTTATATGTGCTCCGTGGAGTGTTTGCCTTACCCCATATCTTCTCACATCTTGCTGATTATGCAACGGGGGTGGGGCGCTCTTATATAGATTACTGTCTAGGGCGCCAAATTACCTGTGGATTGCTCTGATATGTATAAACCCTAGGTGCCATTCGATCATGTCGACGGTACTTCGGTATATCATGTATGTTAGTTTTAAGTCGAGAAAAAGCTAAAAAGCATTGTGCTAGGTTTAGACAAGAGCAACAAGAATCTTGAAGAATGCAACTTATACAATGATAATTTTGTATATGTTTTTTTTACCGAAATGCCACCCCTAGGACAAGTGCCGCCTGGGTCGGTTCGCCCCACTCGCCCCCTCGCTACGCCACTGCATTGATTGATTGATTTGAAAACCCAACGACTAATATAGGTGCTCAGTGGCGTCGCTAAGCTTAGAAGTCAGAGGAGGCAGATTGGACATAATCGGGGGAAAACTTCATAGGCCTATCATTTGCGCATTTACCTAGCCACCCTAGGCCTAGGAAGAATGGAAGGTGGGGTTAATTAATACGTCAAAACTAATATATAACGTCATATTATTATGATACGAAGCGGGTAAATTCATATGCAAATCAGGTGCGTTAGTTGTGCATCAGTCGGAGTAATTACGATTGCTGATCAAACACTTCAATTCAAAGCAACAAATTGTCTACATTTGCACGGAAGCACTTTTTCTGTACTGAAATTACATAGGCATATACAGGGCTCGAAATGGACCGGAACGGACCGGAACGCCGTTCCTGTTCGCGAAATGCAATGGTGTTATCGTTCCGTTTCGTCAAATGAGCCGGAACGCACCAGAACGCCGTTCCTTTCGTCGAGTGAAAATGAAAATATAATTTTGTGGCCATTCTGATGTCCAGCTTGTTCCAAGTGAAATTATTAAAAATTCCGACTGTAAAGTCCACTTTCTGTCATGAATTACAATACTAATCTTAAAAATTTCAATAAGGTGACATTAAATATAACGAAGTGGCAAACAGTGGCACAGCCCCACTCTTCCCTATACTCGTTGTTTATCTGCGTTTGGCATCATCGTTATAGCCTATAAATATACCACATGTCCTGTGTCGACGTCATGTCTAAAAACAAATAAGGCTAGTCATAAGGATGATTGTGTACTTGTGTTTTAATTTTTAAAATTCTAATGAAGATTTTATTTTAAGTGAAAAATGATCAGATTCAGAAAGAAAAATATTTGGTTATTAACCATCATGAGTTTAATGAATAATGTTGGTTGAAAAAAAACGGCCAAGTCATAACATTGATAATCTGGATACAGCATCTAAAAAGAGAATCAGACGTTCAGGACGGGCCGAAAGGGGAGCAAGGGCTCAACAATATTTATATAAGTTATTGGAGAGCTTTGTGAAGAAGTTCAAGAAGAGGAAGGTGAATATTATATTCTAGAAAATAAGTCTACATGTGTGTGACTGATGTCGTCAAATGATAAAGAAAACGATTTGCCCGCCTGTTGGAAAAATGTCGGTGCGACAATCTAAAACAAAACAACGCCTGGCTGATTGCAAAAAACTAAAGTTTTTGGATGTTAAGTATGCAAATCGAACAATTTCGGAATATTTTGTTAAAAATCTAAGAATTTCTAAACCATGGCATGAGTATTCTGTGTTACCTAACGGTAACACTAAAGAAACTCAACAGTCTCGTTTGCAAATCAATATTTTCAAAATAAAAAGTGATGCTCATCTGAAAGCACTTCAAATAGCGTAAAAGTGGTAAAAAATAAATCTACACAATAATTAAGTTGAGCATCAGACTGCCAGTAGGCCTATAGATTTGACAAAAGCAATGGACGAATGCCTTAAATATATAAGTCTATTTATGTGACAAATCACGTTTTTCGTTTGACCTTTTGTTCAATTGTCCAGTGAATTGTCCAAAAATTATTTATTAGTGTTCCGTTCCTTTTCGTAAAATTTTCCATTTCGAGCACTGGGCCTTTAGCAAACTTAAATGCCGGAAGTTACCGGTTAGGTTCAGCAAGGCTAGTATGTTTTAAATTCGGCTTCCACAGAACGTGTTCTTTGCTCTAGTTCCTCAGAAAGCCTCTTTTGCTCTAGTTCCTCAGATTTTTTGCTCTAACCCAGCCATCCTCATTCTCAATTCTCTATCTGACTCCTCGGCATACTTCGGCATACATGTACATGTATCTCTTCTCTGCTTTAGGCTTAATCTCTTTTTGGGTTTCTCCCTTGCGAATTCTTTTAGTTCTGGGCCTGTGTAAATCATGATCTGACCATTGTTAAATTATTTGTGGTATTCAACGACCACCCGTCAGGCTTTATTATTTAAGAATACAGCGATATATAAATTACAACGCCAAGCTGTATAATTCCAAAGTAAGTCCTAAATGCGCGCTATATAATTCCTTGATCGCTCCATCTAACCCGACCTCTTTGTAATTAAAAGGAGTTCATGTCCTATGTCGGATAATTCATCTGACCTTGCTTCAACCAATGACACAATCGTGTTTAAATTAAAATTCCGTCACGAATCCTAATCCTACCGCGTCACGATTTGCAAACGACGCGCTCCTAAGCACGTAAGTTTAACGCGATCTTTTATATTCTAGCTCCTGTAATCGTTTGAAATCTGATCCCTTTCATAATATAATTAGTGTTTTAAATCTTAACGACGAGATACCTAGGTTTGTTGCGATACATCATGTTTCAACACGCGCGGAGTCGGATTATAAGCCCGGAGAGTCATCGTATGCATACCCTGATACTTACATGTATGACTCCATTCCTCCTCAGCCCCATTGGACAATTAATAAATGGATAAATCTTCTGCGGCCGAACCTTTGGCCCAAAATTAAACGAAAATTCTACCTTTACGGCCGAACCCATTAAAAAATTAGGAGTTTAGCACGTAAATTGAATTAAATGCACTATCGTTATCACTTTATGCGAGTATTTCCGATTCCATCGAAATCGCATTCTAATCATTGATACGGCTTCTAATTAAACATAATTATATGGCACCACATAGATTAATATTGGTGCAAACCAGTTGTATTTGAGTCACGAGATTAAGTGTCGCGAGTTAAGTGTCCTCGAGGTTAAGTGTCGCGAGCTTATGTGTCGTCGAGATTAATTGTCGTTGTTTAGTGTTGCATGATTAAGTGTCGCATGATTAAATGTCGACTTAAAACTCTCGTACAGCACGTGGATAACTATTTTTGGTGAATTAGTTCTCCTACTCAGTTGGAGAGGCTCCGACCGCCCACTGGCAGGGATCTTAGGGTCTAAGCACTCACCTTGGTCAAATATAATTATTCTATGTCTATGACCTTCGAGAGTGATCTGTCATACCGCCGCCTTTTTGTTTAGCTGTCCACGGGTGACTTTATTTGCGTTGTGACAATTGTCATAAATGTAAACTTGAAATATAGTGAGTCACCAGTAAAATAATAAACAAGTATGAAACTCATACTTCTTTGTACAACAAGTTTTTTACATTTGTAAATAATGTAGTAAATCAAATTCTGTGCAAAAATATTTTCACACTGAATTGTCTATTTGATCTATTTGAAAACAGGAAACATTTTTAAAAGGCATTTTTAAAATTAAAACTAAAATAGCATTCTTTATCTTTTGGGAAACGTTTTTTCTTGCCTGTTAACTTCGCAGAGTGAAGTAGAGGTCATATGCGGCTGGGCTACTTGTCTGTTAATTCACCCCCAAAATCAAACTTTTCCATTTTATCTAAACTTCTCTAGTTTATGTTAGTTTATGTATGCAACTGATTTCCATGTCCGTTTTCTATATCTTGAATAAGAATAAATTAATAAAACTGTTACTTCTACGGCCGAACAGATACAAAATTTAGCGAGTGAAGCCATCTGATCATCCACAAACTTTGGTAATATATTTCATTGAGGGTCGGTTAAGCATGTTGGGGTCGTTTTGGGTCAGAGTTAGGGATAATGTAATTTTTAGAAATCCAAATCACAGAATTACACACGAAGCCATATCAATCAATATCCATAATGGCCCTGCTCTGACACCCTGTATCCAAAAACTACAATAACTCTAAAACTAACGCTAGCTGACCCTCGCGAAGCCTAACCTGTCTCTAGCCGACTCTCAAGATGCTTACTTTTTAATAAAGGAGAGAACAAATAAAATAAAATATTTTTCAGGTCATGATTATTACTGTTTCAGTTTCAGGGTGAATTAACAGACAAGAACCACGGCTGGAACGTAAGTGTAGAATTCTGCCCTGACCCCCAAGAGTGGCTTGTCACTCCGAAAATTATTTCGGCGTAGGCCTATACAGGCCGGATTCCTCAGTTCTTTCCTCTCTTGTCCGTCTGTCCTGATCATATAATTATAATGTGGGGCAGGAAAGAAGTTTAACGAGAAGTTTATCGATGAGCATGTAAATAAGGCTGTAAAAAATGTTGAACTCATGACCCGGGTACCCGTCGATCCGCGCGCCCGGATATTTTGTTGAGAAATGTAGAGAATTGCGCATTTTTAAGAAATGTCGGGCACCCGAGAACCGATTTCATTGCCCGGGCAGTCGGTCAATATGACCAACGGAATATTTCTGGCATATGTTCAGGTAAAATTGCGGGTTTTTATGGAATCTCGGGTACCCGAAAACCGATTTCATCACCCGGGTTGTCAGCCTCGGTTGGCAGTGGCGGCTCTAGGTTTTTCCATCAGGGGGGGCTAAGGGGGGCCGAGGTCCAGGGAGGTTGGAGGCAATTGTATACCCGAATTTGTCGAAACTGAGATTGCTAGGTATAGCTCCACACTAAATGACATCGACCACATACATGTATATGCATTATAGAGCAACATGAATTCTTCACATCAACAAACTGGATATTATATATATAAATATATAGAGTCATTCTATTCCCACCCAAATATCCAGTTTGTTGTTTAAAATCAATAATATGTTTCGTTTGGGGGTCTCTGCAATTACCTGATTTAACTCTGTGTAGAATTGATTGATTTCTTCATCTGGCTTGTCTGCTGTTGGTGCATAGCATTGTATCACTGTCACGTTTCTTGGTCCAGATGAAACTGTGGCTGTCATTACTCTGTTGCTCACTGGACTGTAAGATATTAGACTAGATGCAACATTCTTGTTCATCCAGATGGCTACTCCGTGGTGTTCCCTGTTTGTCTTAGATGAGAAGAGCACTGTATGTCCATCTAGATGTAATTTGTCACCAAGCCTGTTTAACATTCTGGCAGAGCAGGTAGAGCAGGTAATGCGAAAAGCACTACTAGGCTACCACAAGGGATTCAGGATTGGAGGGAAGACTATAAATAACCTTAGATATGCTGATGATATCGTGCTACTGGCCACTTCACCTGAGGATTTACAGGAGTTGGTGCAACGTGTTGAGATATCAGCAAAAGAATACAGTATGCTGATTAACGTAGCAAAGACAAAAGTAATGACAAATAACAATGATACACTTTTGATCAAGGTGAATGGATACAAACTGGAACAAGTGGACTCATTTACTTACTTTGGGAACGGAGTAACGAAGGATGGGGACTGCGCGAGTGAGGTAAAATCAAGATTAGCTATGGGAATGTCAGTTATGTTTAAGTTGGTAAGCCTCCGGAAGAATAAATCAGTCAGTACTAAAACCAAACTGCGACTCATGAAGGCCTTGGCTTGGCCAGTAGCAGCGTATGGTTGTGAAGCGTGGACAATAAAGAAAGAAGAAGAGAAACGTATACAAGCATTTGAGCACAAGTGCATGAGGAAACTGCTCAGAATTCCATGGACAGCAATGGTGACAACCGAACAAGTGTATAAAATGGCGAAAGTTGACAGCAAACTGTTGGGTCACATCAAATACAGAAAACTGCGGTACTTCGGGCACATCGTGAGACAGCCTAAAGACAGTATTGAAAACAGTGTGATGTTGGGTATGGTGGAAGGAAGCCGTAGTCGTGGAAGACCCAGAAACTGCTGGTTTGACAATGTCATGGCGTGGACTTTTTTATAAGGCACAAGCTTAATGAACATCGTACGAGACAGAAAGCATTGGCCATCACTTTCCCATTCATGTAGTCAACCGTCGCGAAGCGACGATGTCGATATGACATGACATGACATGTTTAAAAGTAAAGCATTGACTATGCACATTACATACACTTAATGAAAAGCAAGTGTACGATTGTCATGTCGAGAGTCAAACTGATCCACAAAGGCACTTATGGTAATGGACTCTTCACGAACAGATTCAATCGACAACATTGTCAGACTACTTAGACGAATATCAGATATAGACCCTAATGCTTTTTAGATATGTTTCCACTAATTTTAGAGCAGAAAAGCTATTCCGACAGGCTGTTGGTGTTACTGGTAAAACAATGGCTATGTTCGACATTAGGTACATTTCATGAACATCAATTTTGTATGGTTCCAGAAAGAAGCCAGAACTATCGTTGTCGTCATATTAGTTGTACATAAACTTGAATGCATTAGCAGACCCCCCAACTTGGGGAATTTCATGGTTGAGGTCTTCAGCATTACTGTCTTTACAAAAGTGCAAAAGACACAACGTTATCATTATAATTATTTTAAAAAAGACATATATTTGGCATAAATGCTTGTCATAGCAATAAGTTAATGGTCAGAGAATTGTTTATCTAGTTCAGAAATGTGCTGCCTAAATGTGGCCTGTGTGTTCACTTGAGAACGTTGTCCCACAGTTTTATCAACTGCGGATTTAGAAAAACAGATAGACATTAATAAGCGGACGGACGGACACGTTGCTTAGTTAATACTGGGTTAATTTAACAATTCTTATTTTACTCTACTGCCTTTACAAAGACCCCTCTTTCATCTCTATTTTCTTTGAAAGAGTCGGTTTTATGTCTGACAACGTCGGCAGCTGCAGATAAGTCAAAATTTGAAGATTGGAGTTGAATTGATTCAATATGTACATACATAATGTCTGGTAATAATAACAGGCATCTAGCCTCAAGCCTTCAACTGCACTTTCAAAATGTTGCCAAATTTGCTCCATCAACATTCTCTAGCATATTATACCAACACATCTATTACGGCAAGCAACAATACGGCAAACCCATACAGTATCACTGACCTGCTGGAATTGCCTCGCTGGATCCCAACGATGTAATTCACTATTTGCTTCAACCCATTTCTTATGCACAAGAGAACTTGAAGCAAAAACGTACAACCTTTCAATTATAAGTAAAGCACAAATCTCTAGCTTCTGGAATAGATTCATTAACTGAAATTACTTTCAATTAAAGTGCGTAGCAATGTAAACAAATGGCCAGTGCCCTCCAACTGCCTTCCAACTGCAGGACACTCTAGTTAAAACTGCTCATTACACTTGCACCATCATAACCTTGACCAACAAAACCTGAACCTAGGCTTGTCCCAAATGACTTAAGAGCTTCTAAGATAAGCCATGACAATTACTTTGCATCTAATCCGATTGCTGATTTGAAATCTAGAAAATATTCATTCACTTTCTTGTTGGTAAAAAAATCGTACTACAAAGAATATCTCTTCCTGCGACTAATATATCTTTGTCCCACCAACGATGATCGAAAACTATATAGACTCATTGATCTCTTCTTTAAGTTCTATTATCTGATCTCTGACCACATCTATCAATAAAACTTCTAAACAAGTAAGTGATCCTGTGAGAATGTTCAGAAAAAATTATTTCAGATTTCGTTATGCAAGTTAGTACTTCGTGCCTTTGAGAATGCGCCGAAAAAAATAATTATGAATTTCATCATGCATCATACCTTAGCAAGTAAATATTAAATCTAAATGACACCAGATTTCACAGCACATTGGAGAAAAATCTGAGGGGCCAGTGGGGAGGCACGAGCTCAGTTGCGGGGTCTATGGCCCCTCTGGCCCCTCTGGGGAGCCGCCACTGTCGGTTGGGTACCCGGGTACCCGTTGACAGCCTTACATGTAAAACTTCTTCTTTTGTTTAATGGCAGCCATGTGCTACGGTGCTTTATTTTCGCTTGTTACTTAACAGTAGGTTGTCCTATTTACTATTTAAAATATTTCACTGTTATAATATATCGTATATCATAATCCACATAAATGCAAAAATAATGGCAGATGAGTTATTTTGTTATAGGCGTTTATTGCGCGTTATTACTGGTATACGTTGCTTATCCAAATCGCGTTGTGTAAGCAGTGACCACGAGATTTTGTAGTGTGGACCTGCTGGGGCAAGTTGGCTGCATCCGCCAACTTGCCCCAAAGGTCAGCCAACTTGCACCACTATAGGTCTGAAGGTAATTATTGATGTGTCTATCAAATGTTACATTAAACTGATGTCATCGTAATTGTAAACTCGAAACTTGTAATGCGACTAGAAAGGCGGTGTCGCCGTAACCAGCTTATTCACAAGCGCTTAATCAAAATTCACAGGCAGAGGTCACGATCCAGAGAGTCAGCCAGGCAGTCTGCAGGCAGACAGCCAGACGGTGTTTAAAGCCAATAAATGACATTGCGATTTTTTTTAGAAATTGCTACTTTACGTACGTAGTTTTTATCTGACATCTTTATTATGATGAAATGCCTTTAATCGAAAGGAATTTGATTCAAGCATAACGCATTCGCTTTCCACAGTTAGAATACAGATTTATGCGTATGATTTGTATTGCCACCATCTTGCCCCAAGCAGGCAACCAACTTGTCCCAGAGCAGGGGCAAGTTGGTTGATTTTCAGAATATTTTTGAGTTATTTCTGTAAACTCACAAAATAGTGTGATGCCTGAATTTGTGCTAGAGTGTACCCGTTATTAATAGCTGTGTCTTTTGAGATACAAAAATTTATGTTAGCACAATCGTTGACGATCACGTGTGATAAAACTTATTTTTCCGCCAACTTGCCCCCACCTCCCCTATGGTGCAGGTTGAAAGTTTTCATTCATGATATTTTAGGTCGATGCGTTTAGATCTTACTGAAATCGACGGTGTATTGCATTGTTAGGGATGTGATGAACTCTGGAAATAAATTCGGTTAATTGCCTTTCTTTCAGAATGTCACAGTTACTGATGACACGGAAAGTAGGTGTACGTTTAGGACTGGTGGCGGCATATACCTTCCTAGTAATGGTGATGGTTCGTCGCCTGGGACAGTATGAGCCAGCAAAGCAGACATCTCAACCGAACAGCAACTCGTACATCACAGACTGCATCACAAGAAGGATCATTGGTCGTATTCCGGACGACATGGTGACGGAAGCGTTTGATTATGGGAAAATGACGGATCCTGATGAAACGAGTGAACAGAGACAAGAGTCTTTCCGAAAGGTTTTCAACAATAGAGAGTGGGGTGATAGCGCGGATATAGCATATGAGGGAATCCAATCTTCGGGTAAGCAGGAAACATATAGATATCAGACTTAGCAGTTAGATTTTTGTCAAGTACATTTAGAAAAATAGCAATTATCAAAGACAACGATAACGATAACGATGCTTTTATTGCAACCATAAGTTAAATCAATAACAATGAAAGCGCAACAGAATAGACAGGTAAAACAAGGATTTATTTTCTATGAACAATCTTGGTTACAAGGGAACGCCCTAAGGGATATCCTCCAGCTGACTGAGCCACCCATAATGTCATGTATAATAGAGCAGTTCCGATCAGCACTCTGGTATATATATATATATATAATGGAGTAAGCAGATAAGAAATTATATTAATAGAAATCTAACTAATCTTAACTAACCTTAACTAGGCTGCGTCTTTTCCATTGCCACATTTGGTTAGCGAGGGGGGATTAAAGTTATTACCAGCTAGGAGTGTCAAAATAACAGGAATTATCTTTGCTTATGTTTAAAGGAGTACATCGTAGACGCTAGTTGGATAATGGGAGGAATTTGGTTCCAATCTTAGGCCCTGTACATTTAAGAGAATATTTACAGGCGTTGGTGCAGGCATTTATCGGTCTTTATTTATTCATCGACCTGGTACTGTAAGGGTGCGGCATGTGACCTTTAAAGTAATTTTCGTAACTCCTCGATAGGAGACCATTTTTTGAAGCGATACATGACTAGTGCAATCTGCAGGACAGTGAACTGATGGATCCTCAATATTTTGAATTTTCTAAAAGTAAGATCGGTAGGGAAGGTTCAGCAAGTACCAGCTATACATTGTACAACAAATGGCTCGATTCTGCAGTAGTACCAGTTTTTAAAGTTGTGATTCATAAGTAGAAGCTCAATTAGTATTAAAATACGATAAATATGGTTAAATAGGTGTATAATGTAATTGAACTCTAACAGGAGCTGGGTTAAATAAGATGTACTCCTTAGTACCCCAACGTTGTTTGCAACCTTCGCAGAGATGCTATTTATGTGGTTCTCCCACGTTAAATGCTGGTCAACGACTATTCCTATGAATTTAGTAGATCTAACCTGGGTGGTAGACGTATCATTTATCATTGAATTACCAGAGCTTAGAGTTGGAGTGAGTTTCCTATGTGATCTGAAGAGGATATAGGCTGTTGAGTGATACCTTATTTCAGTTATTAGTTTTTATTGGTCATTTACAGTTTGAAACAATGTCTCGTAGCAGGGGTGTGAATAGAATGTGTTGGTATAATCCGCAAACAATAGGAAGGACATGGCTGGAGCTACGTCAATTAGCATGGACAGCAGAGGATCGGATTGGATCCTGTAAAAGAGGATAGAAGACTTTTGTGAAGTTCTCGACTCTGGCGTTTGGCTTCGCACAAAGGACCTTCTAGACGTTAATTTTTTCATTGCTAGAGAAGCACTTTTCTTGATTCGTCGGTTGACCTTGGCAATCAGACGTCGTGACCTTAGCATTCATCACAGACCACGTATCCTTCAATTCAACTCATTCCTGTATTTGCCAATTTCATATTTAATTCAAGTTTCGGCTGGTGTATTATATATATATATATATAAATGTACACACACACACACACACACACACACACACATATATATATATATATATCTTAATTAACTAGTCTACATAGTGTTGTCTTAGTCCCAATTGTTATCACTATCATAGCAAACAGTATCGACCTGCTGCAAACGTCGACTTGCATTATCGCTTTTCTTTTTTATTGCATAACTTAAGTCTTCTGTTCAATTCAAGAGCTCGTGGACGAGACCTCTTTCCAATTAATGAAGACGCTTTCTTAAGTGAAGAGAAATAAACGTTTTTCTCTGCCGCCATTTTCATTACCTTCCCAAGGTCAATAATATCTGACGAACGAAGCAGTCGCAAACCATTCGAGCGAAACATTACAAAGTTTGCAACGATTCGATGTGAATCTAAGCATGCTCTTTCGACCGATTAATGGTGTGCATCAACGGATAACTTGAGAATGATGACCATGGCGCCATAGAAGTTCTTATATTAGATTCAGCACTGGACGTAAATTCATCTTCTCATAGCCATTTGACCAACGCTACGGCGAACTCTTCTTTCTGAGGTGGTTACACTGCGCTACTCGCATTAAGTAGTTTTTGGACTTAATCAGATCGTTGGAAACTTCAAGCTAAAGATGGACGGTTGGGTATTATGGGTATGCGGGTATAACCGATCCGCGGGTAAACCCGACCCGCGGTATACCCGTACCCGACCCGTATCCGCGAGTAATGTTAGGGTACGTACACGCATTTTACGGGTCGGGTACGGGTAGAGTGATTACCAGTATGCCGGTTTTTAACCGTGTCAACGTCAAGTTTTGTGGTTACAATGTCACCGTTAAACATATAGTTGAATCTGACATCTACAAAGACTTGATTACTATGGGCACATCCGAAATCCAGATAATATATGCCTGCGCACAATGCTGTCCATCCTCCTTGTATGTAGGTTAACCTATGTTTTATTCATTCCTCTTCCGTCTCCTTCTTCTGCTCCTCCTGCTGATCCCTTCCACCCGCTCTCTTTCACCTCTTCCTCCTGCTCCTCCTTCTTCTGCTCCTCCTCCTGTCCATTTGTCCACTTACTCCTCCTCTTCTTCCGCCTTCATTTCGTCATCTTTATCCTCATCTATGTCTTGATCTTCCTGCTTTTCCTTCTGCTTCTGCTCTTTTAATGCCCTCCTCCTCCTACTCCTCTTCTTCTTCGTTATCTTTTCCAACTCCTCCTCATGTTCCGTCCTCCTCTTCTCCCTCTTTTACTTTTTCTTCCTCTTCCACTTCCCCTCCTCATCCTGCTTCCGTCATTCACTTCTTCCTCCTCCTGCTTCTCGTTTTGCTCCTGCCTTTTCTTCTTCACTGCTGCATCTTTATCCTCATTCCTCGTCTCACTCTTCATCTCTTTCTTCAGACTATGCTTCCACTTCCTCGTCTTCCTCATCCTTTTCTTTCCCTTTCCTCGGTCCGTTCTTTTCTTCCTCCTGTTTCTCCTTGCCCCTCACGCTTCCCAACCTTTCATTTCCCTACTACTCTTCCTTCTCCTCTTCCTCCATCTATTCCTACTCCTCTTCCCAATCCACCACTTGCCTCCATCCTCCTCTTTTTTTTCTGCTTTTACTTATGTTCTTGCCCTTTTTGTTGCCCCTCCTCTCCTTCCTCTCAACCTTCTCCCACCACCTCTGCTTTCGTCCTCCTCTTCTTCCTATACTCTCCCCTCCTCTTCCTCCTTTTCCTCCTGTTTCCGAGACCACCGCTTTCATCACGGCTGCTCTTGTTGTTTCTGCTACTACAGCGACTACAGTATATGCTTAGTAAGTAGTTCCCATTAGCCTGGTATACAACAAGAGTATGAGAAAGCATGCTAACGACGTCACGGGTATGGGTGTACCCGTGTGTACGGGTCGGGTCAGAATTTTTAGGACGGGTCGGTTACGGGTAACGCTCCTGTGTTACGGGTCGGGTATTCAAAACTCTCTACCCGCAGACCTCTGATGGGTATTGTGCACGTCGGACTGTGAGATGTACTGTGTTGTTTTGTATGTGTCGCTTCTGTTAATACAACCTTTTTTATCTGAGTCCCTGCTGTGCATGCTAAGCAGTCTGTAGAGGAGATTGTGATTTTTATTATTATTTTAGGTATTTATAAAATTATCACCTTCATCACTCTCGGTTCCTGATGCTAGTTATTAGGTGGCGAGGTGCGTGACACTACATTCGGGCCACTTATTTGTATATACGTAGGCCTGGTGTTCTACTGATTCTTGCATGTCCCGCAGTTAAGACTGATAGCGGTATAACTGCTTATTATTTTTATTATGGTCACTAAGTTATACTGCGCATAGGCTAAACTTTGTTTCAGGATCTGGTTCCACACTTAACTACGCGCAGGAAGTGATTGCTGGACTTCATCAGATCATCGGAGACTTCAAGCTACAGACGGGTGTATTGCGTGTCAGACTGTTGGATATACCGTGTGGCGATATGGCTTGGATGAGTCGCTTCCTCAAGACGAGAGATGATATCGACTACACGGGCATAGATATCGTTCCTGAGTTGATCAGCAACCACACCGTTTTGTACCAGAAATATCCATGGAAATTTCGACTGCAAGACATCGTGGAACAGCCTCTCAATGAGTTGTACGATATAATCCTCTCTAGAATGACGCTTCAAAACCTATACACACGAGATGTACTCAAGGTTCTGAAGAAGATTTCTGAGAGCGGAAGCCGCTACCTACTGGCGACTACTCACAGCGCAGTTTCCAAAAATACTGACTTGAGAAAAAAACTGTCTATAGGAAGATATCGTTATCTGAACTTGGAGATTCCACCATTTTCTCTGTCGCCTCCGAAGTGCATGTTTCGAGATGGTGCGGAAGACATCAAGCTTGGTACAGTGTACTTTCTTGGACTTTGGAATTTGCCTCTTCGAAAGATTATGGACTGTGATAAAATGAGCGGCTTTAATCTTCCTGGTAGAAATTTGTCGATTTACTCATGCAAAGACTGGTCTTATTTTCAGCCTTAAAATTTGCCCGGTCATGATTTCGCACTAAGTTAGTGGTGATATTTGACTGCAATGTGTTACATTTTGCGTTACTGTAATATTTCTCTAAACAAACAAATTTTCTCTGCTCGTATACATTGCGTATTGCACAGTGGTCTGCGAAGGTAGTTGACGTCGTTGTGTACATGAAGCATACGATCAATTCAGCGGTTGTAATTTTTTTAAACAATTTGAGCTGACCAGTTATTGGCGATTTAAAAGGTTGTTTTACCCTTTAAATCAAGCAACATTTAGTAAATTGTCATAAGAATTTAGTAATGATAAATTAAATATAAGTCATTTCATAGCGTATGCTGTCTGTAGTGCCCTTATGTTGAAAGATAATAGTTCTCGACCAGAAGGTTACAAGTCTTGCATCGTCACACACGGCAGTAGGAAATAACTATAAAATTTGGAAAGAGCTTTTGTATGACACTAGACATAATTATTGTAGTTTGAAATAAGTATACTGTGTCTATTTAATTCAAAGTTAAATCAACAATCCTATGTATCTATACGGCTCACTTAATAGATATCTAATCTTATCTGATACTTGATGCAGAATTCAGACAGTTCAGTTTTTTAAAAGGCATCTTCGATTCTTCTTGAGTAGATCATTGAATTTGCAGGACTATTCCAGGATAATGTCAACAGCTGTCGAACCACGAGAACTGGACTTCTTAAATTCCAATCGTTCGTGAATGTTAAACAAAAGCCGTTACTTCCTGATACGAGCACTTGGTACCGACAATACTCAGTCAAAGTAATCCATAGAAGACGTGAACTATCCAGTTCGCCACGAAACTCTAATACTTCGCAATCGCAAGATACTATTTAAAATCGCAGTCCGTCACTGACTTTCAAACGTTTGACGACAACGACTGTTCACCGTTCACCAACGATCTATGGCCGATCGCTACGCATATAACTCCCAGATAGTTATGGCAACTTTCTCTACGCATCGACGAAGAATACTACGATAATCATGGCGATTCATCTAGCTTCTTTTCTATCGCAACTCGAGTTAGCAGCTTGATACATACGGGACCGCAGCCTTCCGCTTTAAATTATCTCACTCAACTGACAACATCTTCCATTCCTTCGAATTATGAATGCATAATTTGACTTAGTATCTTCTCAGTGGCTGATCATGACATCTGCACGTTGAGTATCTAGTTCAATTCACAATGGTGCGCTTCTATTGGTTGATTTGATCGTTTATACGTTAAACGTTCATGTAGCGCTATGCACTTGTGCGTTGTTGGACAATGTCGGGGTTTATTATTATTTCTGTGGTTGTGTTGATTTGGATTATTGATTATTGTCTATAGGCCTGCTCTATAAGATGTTCTGTTAATATTGAATATTACTTGTTAACATGATATAGTTAGTTTGACATTGATGTTATGACATTTTTTTGATGGTATGTTAATAAGATAAAAATAACAAACCTTCCTGGTACAAAAAAAATGATGTCAGAAAAGAACCAATACGCTAAAAAAGACTTCATGGTAAAAAAGCTGTATGGACACATGAACAACCTTATTACGCATGTGTATGTGTGTATATATTATATAGATATATATACATATATATCAAGAAAAATAAAAATAATAATCATTTATGCGTTGTGAAATATCTACAACAACCATAATGTCGAATATTGTCGTCTCAGCAACCTGTCGGGCAGAAATGGAATCAATAGCAACACAAAAGAAAGCTAGAAAGACAACAGAAAGAAAGACAACAGAAAGAGAAAGGATAAAACTATACGAAATCGAACTGAATCGTAATAAATTCTGAAGACGACAACAGCCTGTGTTGTTATAAGATGTCGTTAAACTGTCGAATAATAATAATAAAAATACCTTCAGCTGATATTTAGCACAGCGGCCAGTCCTAACGAAAGGGGCAGGAATTGCAAATGCTCAGGGCCCGGTGATTTGTAGGGTCTTGGGCAGAACCAGCAATTTGCTTAGGAGAGTATTGTTAACGAGTGTACTGCGCAAAACTTAATTCAGAAAAGTTTGAAAAAAATTATGGTTATTGGCCCGTGAGGGCGTTGATTAGGTGCTCGGAATTTCTATCTCTGCCTCTGTCGACGGAAAAATATTTAGCTAGTGGCGAGTTAAGTACAAGTTAATTTTCCGCAATTCAGAATTGTAACTCTTCACAGGCAAAGACAACAGTAGTGTTATAGTAGTTATGAGACCTATATATGCAAGTACGTGAAGGTGTTGACTGAGTCACATGAACTGTGATGTCATCATATCACTGCATGTGACGGCTTATTCACACTGAATACACCCAAAGCAATGTCGACCAATCGCAATCTCCAAATTTCTAAAGCGCCACTTTAAAGCTAAGCGCAGGTCACCAGCTTATTCACGAGCGCTGCGTCAAATCGAAAGGGTTGTCCACCAAAGTCTGTGGGTTGTCAGAGTTCGGTTTCCAGGATATCAGCAGGGAGGCGCGTAGTAGCAGTCAAGGAGGATGTGTAGCTTTCGTCGAGGATTGACAGGCGGGATGTCAAGCAGTGAGTCTGGGTAAGAGTTCTTGAAAGGGTGGGACTTAAGTTTAGAATGGAAAGCCCGGGCTGTGATGGACAGAGGCACCAGTGTTGGATGCAAGACTTGAAACTTCAAGACCAAGACGAGACCGAGACAGTGAGGTGCCGAGACCGAGACAATGAGGTGCCGAGACCGAGACAGTGAGGTCCCAAGACCGAAACCGAGACACTAGGTTAAAGACTGTACGGGACAGTAAAATTAGACAAGTGATCCTATATAAAATGCTGTAAAATACTAATGTATCAGTCTTCGGCAATAAGGTTCATTTGTAATTTCAATTGGAAACTTATAATAATGTATGTGGTACCAATTCCTAAGAACAGTTTTTATACTGCCGTGTTTTATCTTTTTCGATATCTCTTCGTCGACCTATCTTCTGAATAGTATAAAGAAGGCCTTATCAGACACGTCTGAAATTTTCTAGACGATTTTAAACTAGCAAATTCGAGACCAAAATTTAATACCAAACGAAATAAAAAAAGTTGTTCCGATCGTTTCGGTTATGATGGTTTTACATCAATGACCAACGGCACGGCATAGCTATTGTTTGTCAATAGCTTTAAATTGGGTAAACCCAAACTTCACAATTTCAGGTTCTCTCACACATTTATCTACTTTAAGATAATTGAATTGATTTCAGTATCATGTGACTCGCGCGTTAACCAGAATTACCGTTTTTCGTAGAAAGCTTCTAGCGTAAGATTTTAAAACGGTTAACGCGAAACTTATCGAGACCGCTTGTTCGAGACAGGACAAGACTTTCACTTCAAGCCATTTTCTAAAAATTCAAGACTCATACCTTGAGACCGAGACAACAGGCTTCCGAGATCGAGACCCAGACACTAAATAACTGCCTTGAGATGTCTCGAGACCGGGACACTGTCGCGAGACCATACAACTCTGAGAGGCGCTAGGGACAGATGATGCTGCATGACGGGCAGTGATGGTGAAGGAACCGAGAAGGCACGAAATTCAGGAGGATGGTCGTTCCAGAGAGGAGGTGCGACGTTTGACACTGTGCGG
Organism: Bimastos eiseni; assembly: GCA_959347315.1. Taxonomy (NCBI): domain Eukaryota; kingdom Metazoa; phylum Annelida; class Clitellata; order Crassiclitellata; family Lumbricidae; genus Bimastos; species Bimastos eiseni. Next base: position 35,194,273 of record OY365806.1, read on the forward strand.
TTGGAGAACTTGAGATGAGATGTAATCGGAGGTCGAGTGAGGGTGAAGCAAAAGGACGATTGGGTAGAGCATGTTGGCTGGATGGTGAAGAGTTCGCGAAGATATTTGTGCTGGGAATATTGTATGGAGTTGTAAGTTAGTGATAAGATTTTTAAGTGAATGCGCTCTGGGATTTTTAGCCAGTGAAGTGATTCGAGGAGTGGAGTGAGGTGATATTGCTTGGGTGTTCTGGTGACGGTTCTGGCTAATGAGTTTTGGATTAATTGCAAACGTTTGATTTGTGTGGCTTCAAGGTTAAGGAAGAGAGAGTTGCAGTAGTCGAGCTTGGAGTGGACTATGTAGGTGGCAATGGTGGAAGCAGTTTTGAAGTCGAGCATGGGTCGGATGCGGCGGAGGTTGCGAACGTGCATGAAACAGCAGCCAGAGAAGGTTGAGATGTGATCGGCGAAAGAGAGATGTGGATCGAAGGTGACGCCAAGATTTCGGACTGGGGCATCGGAGGTGAAGGGAAGGGAAGAAGAGTTAGTGGGTAAGTGAATTGCAGGGTCGGGTATTTTATTGATTTGGTCAGTGAGGCATATGCGGATAAATTCTGTCTTGAAAGGGTTGAGGCAGAGAACGTTTGATGGCATCCATTCGGAGACTAAGTTTAGTACATTCAGTAATTGTGCAATGGAGGTGGAGAAAGAGGTTGGGAGAAGGATATGTAGTGTTGGGTGTCATCTGAATACATTTGGTGGTCAACAGAGGATTATTGTATGAGAGGAATCCGTTGGTTGGTTCCACGTTTGGCTCCACCACTGGTGATTCTTTCAGCTTACTTTGCACTGTTTTGCTAACTGTTGTAGAATATTCATCAGAAATGACATTTAGCATCACGTAAGCTAGCTCAGATCAGAGAGCACCTCCGAGTAGATTTCTTGAAGAGGCGTTATATCAAGTTTCAAGTTTCATTGATTGAGCTGCGACGGTTGATGCCTAACGATAAAATGCTGTGCAATTTGCAGAGATTCAACTGTTCCTGGAGCAAAGTGAGCTCGTTGAAGAATTCTGGCGTCGCCGGCTTGGTGACCCGTTCTGTAAATAGTAATTTGCTGGGCCGCGAGGTGATGATATGGAAGCGGCCAAGACCTGAAAAGTAGTCGGCTTGTTTAGAGGGTGATCTTTCTGGTGCGAAGGTAATCTCGGTGCTGGAATAATATTCCTCCGCCTCGACGATCACTGTCGGTATCATCCATTCTCGGGCAGTCCAGAACGGAGTATCAATGTTGAGGTGGTCCTCTAACAGCGATATAGCGCCGGTGAATAAGCTGGTCTCCCTGACGTGGCGTTTGTGGGCGCTGAGAAATTTTCGAAGATTTACATCACATTACATTACATTACATATATAAGTTTGCGATGAGTGCCACGTTTCCTTGATGGCAAGGAGATCGTGAATTCGTAATAGCACCTGAAATTGCTACCGCGACGCGATGATCAGTAGCAGGTGGAAGATAGGCCGAGGCAGACATTGAGGAAATTTGACGACGGTAGCGAAGCAGGTGAAGAACAGCGGAGCAGACGTAACCGCATCCGGCGACAAGTCCTGTCGGTCGTGCAGCCTGGTGAGCAGAAGGGTGAGAAGCGCATGCATAACCCATAAGGAAATGGCATCGTTCACGCAGCTAGTGAAGGGTAATGGGCACATGGGAATAGCTACCTGAGCAGATTCCGGCTATAAAAATATAAACAGATAAACACGACCACCATGATAGCTAACGAATTTCGATAAACCATCCATGTATCTCGTTAAATAGCAATGACATTGCTAACATCTCACGTACTGTAACAGATGAGGGGTAGAAATCTCATTCGTCAGATGGTAAACAGGTCGAACTGGTTTGTTATTTGACAGCATTTTCTCTGCACCCGAAAGGGTTATAGAGCAGCATGATTAACGCTTTTTATAATGGTTTGTACATGTATGTCTGCTTCGCGATGACCAACTACCCCAAAGACACGCATTTGAACATCTTCATGGACCTTCGACACGACCAATTTTTTTCGTAGGATCTATCTGTTCTATTCACCTGTGAATATGCATGGTTCCCGCGTCTTCGCTCTTGTGGCGCTGTCTAAATTTTGTGTCTACGATCACGTATTCAACATTGTGATAAAATGGCTAGTTGCTGTTTTAGTCAATACCATGTGACTTTCCAATTATTGACGCAGATGGACCAAGTACAGACCGGACTAGCAATACATGGTCGACCCTCATATGTCATGCAGTCCTCGCCAGATATGGTGTCGTTTCACTTGTCACACCGCCAGCCTCGGAAAGCATGTCATGTCTCGATGGGTGATAATGGCAGATCGTGTCTTTCGTCAGTACGTTGCAACTGATCGTCGACCATTTCGTTTACCTCTCCGGTACCGTGAACTCGGACAGAACGGAGTGTTGGATCACTATTTTGTTTTCTCACGTTTCGACCACTACAATGGAATCCCACTGGGCTTTCCTCCGTTCCGTCTATAATTCTATATAAACTGCAGCTCGTTTAGGGTGAAACTGTCTGACCTTCGTGTGCTCCGCTGGCTCCCATCGGCTGATCGGGTTTAATTCAAGACTATTTTGCTGGTTTGTAGGCCGTGACTGACACTGATCCGGATTACATCTGACAACAAATTTGCATAATGCTTGGTGACTATCAAATTCAATGCACTATTACATAACAATCATTAACAAAGTAGTTTTAAAAGTAGTTAACTGCTTATGTAGTAGTTACCAAACTATTTATAACTACTTGTCATCTAAAGTAGTTAAATAGTAATTATAACTACATATTTTGACAGTAGTTGGGAAGTAGTTTTAACTACTAGTCAAGTAGTCGGTGCCCATCACTGGCTTAACATAATATTGTTATACAATCCATCATGATGCTAGCATAGTGTGTGTATGATTGAATTAGTGCTACTATAAAAGTTCACAATGAGGCCTACTGTATTACACGATTTTATTGAATTTTCTGTTTCCGCGTGTATTGGACGTTTTAGTTTTTATATAAAACAGAAATAAATATGTATAATCAAAATGAATATGATTAATTCAAATTTATTGATTTCTGTAAGTGCAAACTGCCAAGTTGGGGTTGATGGGCCTTTTTTCATTTGCTCGCTCCCTCTGATGTTAAAACCCGGCTGCGCCACGGCATGTTAGGTTGGCGGTGACATGTAAGCATGAGCCTTTTACGGTTCACTACAAAATCTTAACCGGGACGATTTCTGCACCAAATTTGGGTATATGTAGGATGGAGAATGAGCGTAGAGTTTGTTCGCTAAGTGTAGAGCGGTCTGAGTGTTCATCTCATCGGTCCATCAAGGGGGAACGGACAAAAGACCCCCCGGACAAAAGCCCCCCAGACATAAGCCCCTCTGACAAAAGCCCCCAGATTTTGGGTAGGACATTTGCCCCCCCCCCTGGGACAAAAGCCCCTTAGTGTGAAGTATGAACGGATGATGACAAGTTTAACTGCCATTAGGTAAAATATATGAAAACAAGCAACTAATTATCGTGTCGTATAGGAGACAAAGTGAGTCCAGTTCTGAATCTTTATTTATCTGTTTCTTTGCTATTTTGCATTGGTCTGAGGTTGCTTATTTTGATGATTTTTATGGTTTGAAAATGACGTGAAAAATAATATGTTTTGGACAAAAGAATTCGCAGTGCAGCAATCGATAGATGTAAAGTCAACATTGATTAAGAAGGAGGGATGTGACATTTTCTTGAGCGGTTAGTTCATACCTAAATTATATGGTGATGTGCTCATTGCAAATGAAACCATTGAAACTATAAAATTATGGGTTGCAACAAACCGACAAAATACATAAAGACCCAAGCACACACACACACACACACATTGCAAACCATGGACATCATCCAAATAAGCAACCTCCGAGCCATACATACAGCCGGGGTCAATTCTTGTCAATTGTTATGCCTGCCTGTTCAATTATAAATACCTTGGTCTTTCTCTCCCTCTCTGTCTACATAATTAAGAGATTTGTGATTACATATCATTGATGATGTAAACTTGCCGGAACGGAGGTCGTCAAGGAGGACTCGTTCGATTGGTTAAACGATATTTAATTTTTCGCATGTTTCATCCGTTGGATCCATGTTTTGAAATCTGTCAATTTCTGTGGGTAGTCCTTTGCTTGCAATGATATCCAAGCATCTAAATTTTAAAACACTAAATTGAAAATTCTGGATTTTTGTATGTTGGAATTAATCGCAAGCTTAGGCCTATATAAAACCGTTTTGGTTTATCAACGAAATCAATAATGCCAATGTTTGAAAACAGGTGATTTCATTGGGATATAATATCATTATATGTGAATTAATTGGATTGTCTGGGATAATATTAATTTATTAATGCATAATATTAAGGAATATTATACAACGTCACCAGTGTTATTATTGGAATTTTGCTGATATTGCAGAAGTCTGATGACATGTATGAGCGGATCTACGAAGACAATAATAATGCATTCATTCATTCACTGATTAATTCATTCTGGGCTGTTATAAGATAGTTATTGCTCAATTATTGTAAGTTATTTGCATATACTGGCAATAATAATGATCAATTTTGCCAATTGCACATTAAAACGAAAATAATAATAATTGAAATTATGATAATTTATGTAGCTGGACTTTAACGAATGTTGGGTCGTTCCAGAAAACCAACTGTCTGTCTCCTGAAACTAGTTTCAATCCTCGGGAATCAGTATTTACCTCAGATAAATGATAATAATATTAATAATAATAATAATAATAATAATAATAATAATAATAGAAATAATAATAATAATGGTAATTATAATTATATGAATAATTATAATAGTGTTAATCATAATAATAATTATAATATCGACAAGACGAAAATTTACTTGGGGCCGTAACTGGACCCTTATTCAAGTATAAAAATAATAGTAATCATAATAAAGCAAAACAGAAGTCTGTCAAAATAGCTGGAACTGTTGCCAAAATCTGTGGACAGACATTTGCTCACCTTTTTACTGTAGCAAAATTAGCAACTTGAGGTGAACCTGTGTGGTCTGATACAAGAGGCATATAAACGAATTTTCAGCTATGCCAATGCTTATGCCAATGTTCGCTTCCACTGGAACGATGCATCTATGTCAATGTGTAAACAAACTTATACATATTGTAAAGGATGTAACGGACAAACAGAACGATTCTGCTAAAGAAATAAATGCCGCAGACGATCCAAATTTATTATTCGCCGTGAACTCAGTTTCGTCGTCGAGGCGTGTGCACTACTGAGCAAAAGATATTGGAAGAAGGCAATACCAAATTTCAGTTGTATAAATTTCAGTTGTATAGTTGATAGTATAACCAGTGGCGGCTATAAGTTTTTCCATCAGGGGGCCAACGGGGGCCGAGGACCCGGGAGGTGGAGGGGCAGTTGGATACCCGAATTTGTCGAAACTGAGAGTGCTAGCTGAGAGTATAGCTCCACATTGAATGACATCGACCAGATACATGTATATGCATTATAGAGCAGCATGAATTTTTCACATCAACGACCTCTAGATATTTGAAAATGGAATGACTTTAAAAAAAAGTAAAGCATTAACTGTGCACGATACGTATGCACTTAATGAAAAGCAAGTATACGATTGTCATGTCCAGAGCCAAACTGATCCAGAAGGAATCAATTTGTAACGGACTCTACACGAACAGATTCAATCGACAGTATTGTCAGACTACTTAGACGAATATCAGACATAGTGCTTCGTAGATATGTTTTTATTGATTTCTGAGCAGAAAACATTTATGACAGGATGTTGATGTTACTGGTATAAAATGGCTATGTTCGACAGTCTGTGGCCTACATTTCATGAAAAGAAAGTTTGCATGGTTACAGAAAAGGAGCCAGAACTATCCTTGTGGTCATAATACATGGCTGCACATAAACATGAACACCTTAACAGGCGCCAAACTTGAAGAATTTCATCGTGGAGGTCTTCAACATTAGTCATGCAAAGTGCAACAGACACAATGTTACCATAATGTGGCGAACCCCGGTTAGCGTGTTAGGCGTTAGCGTGTCAGCAGCAACTGGGGCGGACGCCCTGGGAAAACTTTGAATTCCTTTCCGTCTTTTCCTGGTACCGCGGAAGCCCGAGCTCCGAGGTTTCACCGTCTTCTTAATCGTACGCGTATGACGCAAGCTTTCGAGACTGCCACGAATTCGATAGTGATTAGGCTAGAGACGATATCAATCGTTGTTCGACGATATACTTTATTATTATCTAAATCAGTCAGCATCGAACACAACGCATCAGCCTATCGTTCAGTTCCGACCTTCTGTGTGCTCTAGCTCTGCTGCCTCTAGCTCTGTCTACTAATATAGCCTCAGAGGGAGCGAAAATGCTCCCATAGAGAGCGAAAATACTCCCATAGGGAGCGAAATTGCACCCACAAGGAGCGACAATGCTCTCATAGGAAGCAAAATTGCTCCCACGGAGGGTGCGAAAATGCTCCCACAGGAGCGAAATTGCCACCAGAGGGAGCGAAATTGTTCCCACAGAGGGAGCGAAAATGCTCCCACAGGGAGCGAAAATGCCGCCATAGGGAGCGAAAATGCTGACATAGGGAGCGAAATTGCACCCACAGGGAGCGAGAATGCTCCCATACGGAGCAAAATTGCTCCCATACGGAGCAAAATTGCTCCAACAGAGGGAGCGAAATTGATCCCAGAGGGAGCGAAATTGCTCCCACAGGGAGCGAAAATGCTCCCGTAATTTGTCTACGTGTACAATGAATGGGCGTGAGTTCGTCGACTTGCGAATGCTGTAATTGACTGGCCCGCACCGTCGCTAAACGAAATAGGGGCCAGTATACAGGGATTGCCATTTAGGACCACGACCCTGGTAGCCAAGTGGAGTGAAATACCAAACGCGGTCTCCTGGAGCGAAGTCCGCTGGACGGACGCGTAGATCGTACGCCCGTTTCTGGCGCTCGGCGGCGACCTTCAGCTGCACCCACACCAAACGGTAAGCAGCCTCCAGCCGATCCGCGAAGTCTCGGACATAGCTCGGATAAGTAGAGTCTGTGAGCTCCACATCCGGCGGCCTCCCGCAGACCAGGTCTATCGGTGCACTGGCTTTCCGACCGAACATGAGAAAGTACGAGGTAAAGCCAGTCACCTCGTGCGGCGACGCCCTATAGGCGGCAAGAAATCATCCCAGTCCCTTTGATGGTTGTTAGGACTTTAATCAGCATGGCATTGAGGGTCCTGTGAAACCTCTCGATTAAGACATTCCCACAAGGGTGATAGCTAGAGGTCCGGATCTAATCTATGCCCAAAAGCCAACACAATTCCCGGAATAAATTCCCTTCGAAATTCCTCCCCTGATCGGTAAGTATCTGCAGCGGGACCCCGTACCGGACAATTACGTTATCGACAAAAGCTCGAGCGACCGAGGCGCCTCCTGTCTGGTCATAGCTATAAGCCTCAACAAACTTAGTGAAATGGTCCATTACTGTCAGTATGTAGGTGTGTCCCTTCTGTTTCGAGGGTGATGACTAGTAATGTCGATGCTCAACCTCTCGCAGGGTTCCCCGCACTGCATGGGCTGCAGTGCTCCCTGTCGGGTCGGACGCCCACAGTAGTACCTATTGCAAGGCGCACATTGTCGGCAGAAACGCCTTACATCCCGGGACCACCCAACCCAGTAAAATCGGCGTCTTATTTGCCAGCGGGTCCGGCGCATACCCAGATGGCCCCCGGTCAACCCGGTATGTGCGAGCACCTTATACTCTTCCCGCAGCTTCTTGGGAATCATGGCTTGTTCCACACCGTCCGGCGTCTTCCGATAGAGTACCCCGTCCCGTAAATAGAGGCGGTCATTCTGATGCCAAAGCAACTTCACGGCCTCGCTCTAACGCAGAATGGCCAATAAATTCGAAGGCTGGGCTCCGTCTTCTATCCAAGGCCTCACAATACCGAGGTCGGGATCCTCTCGTTGTGCCCCGGCTAAGCGTTCTATAGCGCCGACTTCCGAGCCCGATTGAGCCTAGTCAGACGCTTCAACGACTGCTGCCGTCATATTCCACTCCTCCGACCTGCATTGTCTGCAAGGCCGCCGCAACATCGCGTCAGCATTCCCGTGCTTCTTCCCGGGCAGATGAAAAAGATTTATGACGGACTAGGCGTGTGACGTCACACGCCCAAATATAGTGAGCACTACGGCCTGTCAGTCTATAGAAGGCAATGGTTGAGGCCATGGTTGAGGCATAGAAATTGGGCATAGACTTATTTATTTGTTTATTAAATTTGTAACGCGCACAAGGTCACATCTAAATGTGAATCTGAGGCGCAGATAGTCAGTCGCCAGGAGAAGATGCAATTAGATTTCCAAATCCTTGAAAGCCAAAGAGAAATAGTGAGTTTTGAGTCGCTTTTTGAAGGAAGGAAGTGAAATTGAGCTACGAAGAGAGAGTGGCAGTCGGTTCCATTCCCTACGAGCAGAGACATGAAATGCACGAGAGCCCATGACTGTTCTGCATCGTGGTTCAACTAAAAGACCAGTACTTGATCGTAAGCAACGAGGAGGCATGTAAGGCGTTAGTAGAGCATGATTATAGGTAGGTGTACTGGTGATGAGGCGAGGAGGCATGTAAGGCGTTAGTAGAGCATGATTATAGGTAGGTGTACTGGTGATGAGGGCTTTGTAGGTCAAACAAGCTAACTTAAATTTGATTGAGAATTCAACAGGGAGCCAATGTAGCTGGTGGAGTAGGGCAGAGTAGCATGTTCGTAGTGGGGCACGTAGCACTATTCGAGCTAATGTATTTTGGATACGTTGAAGCCTTTTGATTTCAAGGTCTGAGAGACCGACAAAAAGTGAATTAGCATAATCGAGGCGTGAGGAGACAAGTGAGCAGGCTATAGTTTCAGACATATTTTTAGTTAGAGACGACCTTATGTGACGTATTGCCCTGATGTGGTAGAAACAAGCTTTACAAAGGCTTGTTATGTGAGGTCGAAATGTGAGCTTGCTGTCGAGGGTAACCCCAAGTGTTTTTACAGAGTCTGAAAGCGGCACAGCAGTGCCCGCCAGTTCAATGCTAGAGAGCATAGGGAAAGAACGCAGGCGTTGACATGAGCCAAATACAATTGCTTCAGACTTGTCTGGGTTTATGACCAAACCATTGAATCAGAACCATGCATATATGGATGAGAGGCATTCTTGCAGTTTTAGTTTACCCTATTGATCTGTGTGTGACAGAGCAATATGGAGCTGAGTATCATCTGCATACTGTTGTAATTGAATTCCAAAGTGTTTAGCTATACGACTGATTGGGGAAGTAAAGACTGTAAATAATAAAGGGCCGAGGACAGATCCTTGTGGCACTCCAGCAGTGCAAAGTGTGGGCTCCGACCGAGCAGATCCAATGCCCACCTGCTGATTGCGGTCAACCAGGGATGAAGCTAACCAGTGTAAGGCAGTCCCAGAGACACCAAAGCTTTTTGCTAGTCTTGAAAGGAGTTTCTGGTGGTCTACAGTGTCAAAGGCTGCACTAAGGTCAAGACACACAGAGAGGCAGACTTTACCATCTTCAATAGATGAGAAGGTGTAATCCAGTGTAGAGACAAGAGCAGTTTCCGATGATGGTATTTAGTAGTTTAAGTCATAGGACCCTGAAGGTGCATTTTGTTGAACTTATGAGAAACGGGGTCAATGTATATTATACATGTCCATATGCGTATGTGTCTCTGTAGTTTAGTGTAAGTGAATGGCATGCATTTGATTATGATATGCATAGGCATAGATACATGTTGGCCTATAGGCAAGTAGGCATATATAGGCTTGCTTGTGCGATAGAAACCATTATTCTTCAGTAGGCCACTAATGCTTTCGTTATCAACGTAACACCCTCAATCACCTGTTTTTCTTTTAGGCCTACTTCTTAATTACTTAATTGATCATTGGACAACCCCTCTGACACGACACAGCGTTTCTTAATAATCTGGTTCCTGCGCTCAACTTTAAAGTAGCGCTTTAACGTTTTGCCGACTGCGATTCCGATTAAATAATTATGACAAAGACGTCAGCAGAGACGTAGGCCTAAGCTTAACCGCTGATCGTTTTAATAAGATACTAGATGGTAGCTGATCAATTATTGAGATCGTGACCAAACATATCTTTTGATGTCAGTAGACATAATGATCAGGGTCAATCATTGTGATCATCTTTTTGTTTAAAACTTATTTAAAGTGTCACATTGACTATCAACATTCTGCCGTCTTTATATGGATTCTAGTTTTATTGCAACAAATTGACGAAAATGTTGACACTCAACGCCCAGTTTCAGACAAAAGTCGGGCTAAGGACCTTATCAAGGTTAAACCTGATATGATTGTAATTACAATCATAACGGCTACAATCAGTTTGCGATGTTCAGGAAAGAGAATGTATTATTTTACAAAGAATATCTCAATAAATCAAAATAATGGTAAATATTTAGATACAAAGAAATGTTGACTAAAATGAAGACAACAACTTTAATAAAATCGAGACTCTTTAATACAAGTTAACATTTTAAAACTATCACAAACTATCAAATGAAGACAAGACAAATTTGTTCTTTATTACAAATTAATATTTATTTTAAAGCCATCACAAGTAATGTTTCATGCTAAAAATATTGTCCTATCATTAATGTATTTCCAAAGTCCTAATATTAGTCATAATCATTCATTCATTCATTTAATCATTCATTCACTCAAACATTCAGAGAACTTCAATAGCGATTGTCGTAGGGGTCTATTTGCTAAACTGCTATCCCTGCTTTGTCCACATAGGTCTGTCCTCACTTCCATGTTGACTTTGTCCATTGATTTGAATCCTGTGTTTTCATTTACTCCTTCTGAATTGACTCTGTCTTCTTCTTTCTGATCTGGTCTTTTACCATAATTCATCCTTTCCAACGTCTCATCTCCAGGGCTGCGACAACAAACAATACAAAGTTACTGACAGAGTACGAGATTACGGCGTTGTATATCACACCTAACACTGCCTACCAAACCAGGAGTTTTAAACACACCAGATTCCCACTGACCAACCCGACTGACAGGGATTTATACAATTCCAAATTCCAACTCACAAATAACTACCAACACACCACACCCACAACCTCGGCAACACAGAACCAACGTGCAACCGTGACATGCTACTTATGGTATCCATCCCATCTCCAGTCAGACATAATTATTTAATCCAGAAGCCTCGCCTATGTGGGTCCCAATTTACAATTACATACGCCCTCATCAAATCAACAGGCGCCAAGATAAACAACAAAGGCTATTATTATACCTTTCTAGATATACACCTTATTAATGATAAGAAAGAATAAAATAGACTACAATTCTCCATCTGGATTCTTTATGGCCCTGTCTCAAAGTCAACTATAGATCAGCGATCATTGTGCTTAGGTTGTGCTGTGGAGATATGCAGGTTAGTGTTGTTTTCGTTAACGAAAACGAAAACGAAAATGGCAGTTAACGAAATTTAAACGTTCCGTTAACGAAAACTGAAAATGAAACTAAATTAAAGGAGGCAACGAAAACGAAAACTAAAACGAAAATTGTGGCAACTAAAACGAAACAAAAATAGATGCAACGAAAACTAGAACGATATTTAGCCGGAATAAAACAAATATTTTTGCTTGAAAATGTTCATAACTTAGGCACATATTTGTTGCATGTTTGCATGATTTGTATATAATCCTGCAAATGATGTGAAGCTATGCCATACAGCACCTCTTCTAAGACACACGAGGAGAATGAGATGTGTCTACTTCCGGTTACCGTTTATCGCGAATTCGAATCCTATTTTTTATTTAGCAAAAATGTATGGAACTTGCTGCGAAAAGTTCACTTAATTAATTCAGAACTGTTGAAACTTTCATTTTTCTCTTCTTTGGCCTCACGTGTGACGAATGTCAGTGGTAGACCATAATAATTATGATCTACCATTGAGTTCAATTTAAATTAAATTAAATTTAAAGAATTATTGCTATAGCTTAAATTGATATTAAATTACAAAAGCTGTAACTAGCATACTTGACCTAAATTATAATTAACCTAATTAAACTAAAATCAGCGACTTAAAACTAAAACTTTATTTTAGAAAACTAAACCTAATTAAAACTATAATTGACAAAACTAAAACTAACTAAAACTATATTTGAGACATAGAAACTAAAACTAAAACTATAATTGAGGAGCAATCGTAACTAAAACTAAAACTAATAATGAAGACTAACAATCATAGCTAAGACTAAAATTAAACCACTATTAAAACAACACTAATGCAGGTTCCGCGCTGCCGTATATCAACTGGAGCCAATTGTATACTCCAATGTGTCTCTAATATGCCAACGAGTGATTGCATTTGGCTTCGTTCTGAATTCATTTCAAGAGTGCCTTAAAATGTAACTAAGTATCTGGCGAGTCAGCTGGTCATGTGTGCAGCGCCTTTGTGAGGCAGCGGCAAAGGCGCTATATAATAGCCTTTATTAATTGACTTCATACATTCATACATACATACATACATACATACATACGCACATGCATACATGCATACATACATACATACATACATACATGCATACACACACATCCACACACACATATATATACATAAATATTATATATATGTATATACAAACGATGATACGAGCAATTATTGACCGACTACGGAATTGTGTCCTACCTTCTAGTTTGGCTTCGCAGTGGTATTTGAAGGTCGACTGAATGGAGAACAAACCGACGACAAAGTAATTCCACCGGATGTTTATGAGAACCTTCTTAGATGAGAGAGAGAATCACCTGATACAAAGATGTATCCGCAGAACGAAATTATAAGAGAAGAAGGAAGAGGAGGAAAAGAAGAACGAGGAAAAGAATAAGAGTATAAGATGGATGGAGCATGAAGATATAGGATGAAGGAGGAGATACAGATGGCATGCGTACATTGTAGGAATGAAGAAAGTGGAAGAGGTTATGAATGAGAAGAAGAGGCAGAAGAAAGGCATGAATATGATGACTTAATGAACAAGAAGAAGGTAGAGATGAAGAAGGAGGAGTATAAGAAGAAGACAATTAAAGAGAAGAATGGGAGAAGAAAAAAGACGAAGAGGGAGGAGGAGGAGGGTTTGAAGGAAAACAGATAAAATAAGAAGAAGGAAGAGATGAAGACGAAGGAAGAATATAAAAGGGAGAAAATGTAAGAGAAGGATGTGAGAAAGAAAATGAAGAAGAGGAGGAGGAGAAAAATAGATGGAATAGGAAGAAGGAAGAAGAAGAGAAAGAATATGAGAAGTAGAAGGAGGACGTGGAGAAGGAAGAATTTAAGGAAGAAAAGAAGAACGACAGATGGAATATAAAATAGGAGACGAGGTGTCAACTTGAGAGGCAGGAGGGTATGAAATATGATTAGGCGTTATGGGTATGAAGTGTTAGCGACTTCATGTTGCTTAACCTCGGCGTATAAGGGTGGGAGGCCATTCCTCTAGGTGCCCTTCTGATCTACCCTTAAACTGCGTACTGACCGGTACGGTCAGTTTACTCATGACAGCTGAGTTGGAAGCTAAGGTACGTGAGAGAAACCTTTGAGCTGAAATGTGGTTAGTCTTAAAAAAAGGAAAAAAGAAACATTGTAGGCCTATCCATAACGTTTAAATTTCGCTGTGTGACATAAACCACCCAAGTAGGTCTTACTTGTATGAACCGGCCTTTGATCAGAAAACAGGGAGACTACAGTGAGATTCCCTTCCTTCAACGCAGTTACTGCAATGCGAGCTGGACCTTTCTCGAAACGTTGACTCCTGTCTGGTAAACCGTGGCAACACCGTAGATTCCACCCGTTGAAACTGTAGAAAAGGAAAACGCAGAACTTCGAGAAATCGATAAATTATCAAGGAAAAACAATGGTGCAAATGCATATTTCATTCCGAACTAAAAGACATTGGAATCGTTTAAGTTATTGTAATTAGTAACATGCATTACACCATTGTCTAATTATTCAGAGCTAATAAAAAAGACATTGGAATTGTTTAAGTTCTTGCAATTAGCAACTTGCATTACACCATTGCCTAAGTACCCACGGCTAATTAAAAGACATTTGAATCATCTAAGTTGTTGCAATTAACAACTTGCATTACACCATTGTCTTAAAAAACTGTCATCAGGCCAATCAATACACTGGCTACAATTATAATCAATCAATCAATCAACCTATCTATTTGGCAATAAAAAGCACCATTGTCTTTATAAAGGCTGACATGAGATCACAGTAAGTCACCCTGGAGATGTAAGCCTAATTAGGAACTAAAAGTCCCTCGAGTTAGTCTCACCCATGCATATATATAAATTATGTGAACGTTAGTATAAGCACTATATGTAGAGCTACTTTGTATGGCTGCATATTTAAATACGTTACGATTTATTCATTGAACACGTCTTACGTTTGACTTTGAATATCTCGATTCCATTGAGCAGATCTTCGGAATAAATCTCCGTAGATGGCAGCCATAGTTTCCTGCAACACTTCTGCAACAAGAAGAACCAGGCCATCTGCACAGAAGACTTCCATCCTCTAAACAAATACAATCAGCACATTTACTACACAATATCAATGGTCAGATTATCACATAGTCTAAAGGCTGATTATAATTATCCCACATTGACTTTATTGTCATATTATAACCATGATTAGGCGAATATGCGATATATAATTATGATAAAGATCTAGATAAATCAATCAAGCGGTGAGTGAGTTGAACAGTTGAGATTAGACGCCACTGAATGCAGTCATGTGGGAATCTCTCAATTGGTCCATATCACTGAATTCAGTCGTTGCACAGATGAAAAGCCAGGCTTAGCCATTCCTCTGCCTCCTCTCTCTCTGGCCGATCTGGTAACAGGACTCTGAACCTCCCTTGATCATATCCAGACAACCCTCTCGATTTGACGCAGCGTTGTGAATAAGCTGGCGAGTGGCAACTTGAGCTTAGCTTTAGAGTAGCGCCTAAGAAATTTGATTTACGACCACGATTATAATTCTATTTTATTATTTAATTCAGTCCTGGATTATGTTGTCACCGTTTGATGTTGTAGGACAACTCTCCGAAATTATTGTTACCACTGAACTAAGAAATTTGATGAAGGAATACCTATTATAGCATTTATCTAGGACTACAACTAGGCACCTGCTCTTATAATGATTACGAGAACCCAGGATACAGCACATTGTTTGTTGTTTGAATTCCTCGCATGACGAAGTATCAGCTAAAAACAGAACACTAAGAAACATAGAACATCGTCAGGAAAAGACTTGATTTGGATGTGAAATACATGGGGAACAGTTGGATATTTGTTAGTGTGCTCGGCTTTGAATGGCGATAGTACAGGTTCAAGCTTCGTTGAGGCTGTATATGCTTTTAATATTGGGGAGACTACGCACATCCACTTTGGGGGCATGTTTATCAACAGCTCTCGCTCGGTGGGTAGAAGATAAAAGTACTCCATCTGTAGATTGGGTATACTTGGGAATGAAAAAGAAACATCAGGAGTGGACAGTGAACTGGTAGTGGTTCCAAAGATAGAACAAATTATCAAATAACAAGTATCAAATAATAAGTTTGTGTCTAAGGACACTGTCATGAAAAATGATTGACGTCGTCCCGTCTTTCTCCAGATTTTGGACTGGCACTGCGAGAGTATGGGCAGTGGCAGAGTTTAAAATAACACCTGTTAATTGTTCAATGTTACTGTAATGCCGATTGAAATCTTGCGTACCAGGAAACCGTGCTGGGACTGCTTCGTGATGCGATGCTGAAGAAAGCATCTACGCACAAAGGCTTCTTCATCGACGACTACCCAAGGGAACTCGGCCAGGGTAAGCGCTTTGAGAATGACGCTGCAACCATCAAATACGTCATCAACTTCAAAGTAGATGACGATACGATGAAGAAGCGACTGCTAAAGCGCGCTGAGACGAGTGGACGCGCCGACGACAACGAAGAGACCATCGTCAAACGCCTCAAGACCTTCCATAATCTGACGCAACCAGTCATCGATTGTTACGACAAACAGCACAGTCTTCACGGTACTTTACTGTTTTACTCTAATTTTCTTTTACATTTCATGTAGGCTGCTAACGATTTAATTTATTTGAATTATTATCTAAAAATTATTGATTAATTAGTAGTTAATGAGATGTATTATGCGATAACAAATACAAAATGAACACTCATTGTTCATCTTTCAATAGTATTATAAATATTTATTTCTAGCCAGCTGCTTTGTACTCATTTGTTCATATTGGTAGTCTTATTACGTTGTTAAGCTCAAATGTCTTCCTTCAACCATAAGGGTAAATAACAGTAATACTCTTTGAAAATTGCTTAATTGCTAAGGGTTATTAGCAATTAATCAATTAAAATTTATGTTTGATTTCGACAGACCTAGTTCTTTTTTATTTTACAGTTTTATTTACAGTCGTGGTGTGCTAAAATATTGTGGTTATTGGTTAGCATGCTAAACTGTACCTGTATATATCTCGATGTTTATGTAGCTTAAATGTGCTAAGCAACATTAGTTTGGCTAGACTCTTTAAACGTTGCTGCAGCTTAGGATTACCGAAATGTAATGAAAAACAATGCGTGGAGAATTTCAAATACCATCCAAAGCGAAGCTGTCTGCTTTGGATGGCCATCCATGGATTGGGCCAATAATCATATTTGTCGACTCAGCATGTCTAAAGCAATAATCGTAATACTATTAACGTGGCATATTTCTTACATTTGATACTGGCTAGCGTGCGCACTGTCTGTGGTCTGTGCCCAGAACCAAAAATGGCGCCGTGTGATGCACATTGAAACGGGCAGCAATAGTGAAGAAGCTCCTCAATCAATAATTTGAGTAAACGATTTGCTTGCATCATTTGTGTGGTCATTGTTTCAGGTTGTTGCGGAGGGAACGGTTGACGAGCTCTTCAAGAACGTACAGGGTTTCTTGGACAAGCAGTAAGCCCCCGACAGATGAACAATTTCCGAGACGCTCAGGACCCACGCACAAATCCCTCTCATACCACGGTTTAACCTCAGAAACTGCTGTCCTTTGCTCCTGTCATACCCTAAAACCCCCGATTCTAACTCGTACGGAAAACGCTTACTTTATCGTAATCTGCTGCAAGAGGGGAAGCGACATTGCCTGGAATTATGATCCCACTGAATAGCCAGGATACCTACCAAGACGGTGACCAAGGTGAGCCCTGCTGAATTTTTTAAGATTTTATACAAATGGCAAAAGTTGAAACAAGCCAATTAACATCAATACGATACTTCACGTTGGCCCAGGATACTTTGAAAATAATGCTGAAACAAGATAATTTTTTATAATATAACTTTCATAATATATACCAAGTAGGTTCCGTTCAATTAATTTTACTTTATCTTGAGATTATGGACAATTGTGAGCTAGAAATTACTGCAGCAGACATGATTGCTTGGAAGTTGTGTGGATAACTTCTGAATGAAGATGTTGACTGATCTAAAATTTCTACTGATCAACATTCATTATACTTAATATATTGAATTCCAGCTGAGCTGACACAGGTGTTCAGTGTTCTCTTTGATTTTTCCTATTAACATAATTAAGTTATATTGTAGCTTCCGTGAAGTTACAATAGAAAAATTGTTACAGCACCTTTTTCATTGTAAACTATGCATAACTGACAAATGGACTTCCATGCTACATATATATTCAAGTATATACACTCGTCTCGATTACAAACTACTGACTCAGAAAGAACTTATGTAGCACCTTTAAAGAACCTCTCAACACTGAAAAAACCTGACAGAGCTTATACACATGAGTTTCAGGGAGTATGAGTGGCATACCTGCACCCCACTGTTTTTCAGCATGAGGTCACCGTACCCACCACTCATTGGCCCAGAATAAATAATGTTTATTACTATTTTTATTAGAGGAAGGCCCTCAATACTCAAAACAATTGCCGTTCAACATCTTCATTGTTGCTATTATAGGTCTAATTATTATTAGATAGTACTAGTCGTAGCAGCCGTAGTACTATTATTATTCATAACACACAAATGAATTATTTAAGAGTTGCAAAGGAAGAAACAATGCAAAATTTGGGTACTCTCACTCACCAAAGTTATGATCCACGTAGTAATAGGTAAACATAACATAAAGTCAGGGTAGGGTGGCAGTGGTTTATAAAAATGCAATCAAATAGTCTCCTAAATGCAATTTCGATTAATCCATTAGAAACGTTTAATTTCGTAATTGTTACTTAAAGCGTTATAAATTAGAAAATATCACTAGGTCCGTTGCTACTTTCTTTCTACAAAACACTTAAATCATTATACATGCTGAAGATGATGCATATGATGTGTATGTTTAAACCAGTGCTTAAAGTGTTAAAAAAAGTGCCTGGACGCTAGGGAGCCGTCCATAAATGACGTCACGCAATTCTGGACGATTCTTGGCCCCTCCCTCTTTGTCACACGTCGTCACAAAGGCCATGACCCCCTCAAATATGACGTCACGTCCCAAGGTCAAGACCTCTCTCCTCCCCCCCCCCTCAAATCAAACCAGATGTCCAGAATGTAATGTAAATTTTCTTATAATTATCAAAAAATTTAATTATAACTGTAAAATATTTCAAATTATAATAGTAGAACGAAAAAAATTGAGAAATTAAGTAGCCTACAATGATTACAATCTTATGCATTCCTCACGATGAAAGACAATCATAATCATAATTAGTGTTGCTTAATTGTGGTAACAGCTACTGCTAATTAAGTGGAACTTGTTTAAATGAGTGTAAGTTGTTAATAAAATTACGTATTTTGATGTGATGATGTGACGTCACATTTCGTCGACCCCTCCTCCTTGTCACACATCGTCACAAATTTGTGACCCCTCACCATAGGCGTGTGACGCCATTTATGGACGGCCCCTAGTGTCAAAAAGTTAAGAACTAAAGATTGCATAGGCAGAGCACCAACATAAGTCGACGACAAATGGTTCGAACACTATGGTCCACTGTGTTCGTTAAAATGGAAGTTGGATTGGTGATATTAATGATGTTGGAATAAAAGTTGGATGGGTGAACGAAATTCTTCCAAAACAGATGCCTACTGAAATAAGAGTTGGATCATTAACCCTAATTCTAACCCTAAATAGAAGCTTGAATTGACAAAAATGTTTCTTGCTGAAGCAGAAGCTGGAATTGCAGGCATTATTATTAGCAATCCAACTTCTATTTCACCAAATACAATGGGCGAGAAATATAATGTCTTATCATTCGACAGGCTTTTGTCCAGCAACCATTATTTAGTCGTCAATTATTTGTTGGTGAAATATTTGTTGTAATTTAAAGCGTAGGCCTACATAGAATTGCTTTCCTTTGTGAAATTGTCGACAAGGGGTTCAGAGCGCGGCATCGTTTTGAAAGTTGGGGGAATAAAGTTTGTAAAGCACGAAGCGTGAATTTTTTTTCATCTTCTTTTCCTGTTGATAATAACGCCCGCGTATAGAGGCATTGCACTGTTGCATGGACGCTCATGAACGGCGTCCAGGCTCTGCTGGCCAAATAAGTGACAGGACGGCGTCCAGCCTCGAAAATAAGTGTCTGGTCCATGACCGTCCAGGTTTGAGCACTTTAAGCCCTATTTTAAACTATGATCTGCAAACCGCTCATTGCAATGAAGACAGTTAACTTTTCTATCACCATTTAATGCGCCCTTTAAGTAAGATTATGCTTTGATTAATAAGGCGCGTTATTAATGAAAGTTGTATTTTATTGTATTTACCTTAAATGCAAGACGATCACCAACCACAATGAATGGGTCACCCTAAGAGCTTCACCTTCTGCCCAAAACCTCATGTGCGTTCAACTCATTACTGAAAACTGCTCTTTTAATGAGAAACATAGCCATTACTTACTTACTTCTACTACTACTTAATTACTTACTTACTTAATTACTTACTTCATTACTTACTTACCACTTATAATATTTACACTTATTCACTTACTCCAACACAACCTCATTCTGACCTAATCTGAGTATTTCGCCTTATTGTTATTAAGATTACGTCATCGCTACGTCAGATTACTATAATATAATTGAGCTCGCTAAGAAACATCGAAGCAATGGCGTCTCAAAACGGTAAGTTGAAAACTAATCAATAATTTACAACATTCGACTCCTGTCTAAATATGCCTGAACCGGATAGGTTCATCCACCTAACTGATTGTTTATTCCAGAAATCGAACATCAAGATAAGTGTCTAAATATCCCTGATTAGCCAGTTCATCCACCCAACTTTAGATAAAAGGACATCGCTAGCTTTGTCAGAGATGCATTGCTTAAGTTTCGTCAGCGTTGATTGTGAATTAAGGCGTTATCAAGCCTGCTTTTGTTGTGGTTGCTGGTACTTCACTTTTAACTCACCGCAATGCATTAAAACCAACTTGCATGTAAATTTTAGTTCACCACTTTGTTGCTTAATCGGTTTTTGCTAAAATGACAGTTATACTTACTTGCAGACCTGAAACACGCCAAGATCTACTTTATACTCGGTAAGTGTTTCCAAATAACTGCAACAATTTCTCTGAAATTAAGCTACATTTAGATAAAAGGACATCGTTTTACGCACTTTATCAAAAGAACCAAAATAGGCCTAATGGGAAGAATAAACGTTGGCCTATATGCTCTCTCACTCATTCCAAGCTGTGACAGATTGACAATGTAGGATCCGATTTGAAATAAAGTTTTATTCGAAAGTTATGCAAGACTTGGACGATTAAAGGCTTGATGGACGCAATGTAATATGTATTTACACAGAAACTATGCTTTTACAGAGTCCTGAGAAGCAGGCACGTGTCAGATTTTACGCAATGGACTATTTATGTAGACTAATATAAGTCCCAGGTTATAGTAACAGAAATAACCTTGGACGAACTTACATTATGAGAGACTCAGAAGTTAAGACCCACCCCACTTCGGGCGCCTAGTCTATGTGAGATCGTTCTCCGAACCGATTCCCTTTTGGTTGACATCACTGCCTCATCCGGCTTTTTGTTTGGTCCGCTGTATAGAAAATTGGCTACCCTTTGTTCTTTGAGTAGATTACGTTTTGAGCTATAATACTGATCATGTTGTTGTCAATCAATCAATCTATGCAATTTGTATAGCACATCTTCAAGATTACTATTCAGAGGCTATTCCAAACAATGGGACCCGCAATTGAAAAAGCTCTGTCTATACTGTTGGATGGCAGTGCCTCGCATGTGGAACCAAAAAGTCACCTCTGGAAGCCGAGTGAAGAGATCGGCAACCAGAGCAGGTCGAAGTTAATATGAATAGATCCCAACATGTAGACAGGCGCCCTGCGCAAGACGAAGTGCCAGACAATAGGGCGACTCTATACTAATTAATGAATGCACTACTGAACCGGGAGCCAGTGAAGGACATCCCGCATGTACGCAGAGAAGTGACCGAATTAAGGGACACCGCCAATCAAACGAGCAAACTGTTGTGTTTCGTAGGCGGCTCTGGAAGTGGAAAAAGAGCCATGTGTGAGAAAATTGTGGCGAAATACGGCTTCACGCATTTGTCGACCGGGGATATGCTCAAAGCGGAGGTCGCCTCGGGTTCAACAAAAGGGAAGGAGCTGGGCAAGATCATGGAGAAAGGCGACCTCGTTTCCTCGGTCTGATTTTACATATGTACTTGTCTATTTAAATATATATATATTATATTATTTATTGTTAGATTTGCTTGTGCACAAAGTCTAGAAGAACCAAGTTGCGGGGTTCAAGATTAAAACTTCAGATGCTAAGGGTCAGAGGTTAATGTGCAGAGGTTGAGGTTCAGAGGTTAAAAGGCTCAGAGGTTGAGGTTCAGGGGTTGAGGTTTAAAGGTAACTGTTCACAAGTTAATGTTAATATTTCAGGAAGACTTTACTTAAACAAATCTTTGCAGCAGCAAATGTAGTGGAAAATTTATATTGCGGCACATCAAGATAACCTGACACTTTCGTTTTGATAAGGGTGGTGTTGTAGCGGCGCCAAAGATGGAACAAAACTTACCAAAGTCAAGAACAGATTGTTTATTTGTTTCTATCTAGAAACTCAGTTTCATAAAAAAAACGGTTGTTAAATGTTCAAAATTACTCTAACGCAAAGTGTTGGCTGTGAAAATCTTGCGTTCCAGGAAGTCGTGCTGGGAATGCTTCGCGATGCGATGCTGAAGAAAGCCTCCAGCAGCAAGGGCTTCCTCATCCACGGCTACCCAACGGAACTCGAACAGGCCAAACGCTTTGAGAGCGACGTTGCACCCGTCAAACACGTCATCTACCTCAAGGCGACTGACGATACGATGAAGAAGAGACTGCTAAAGCGCGGTGAGACGAACGAGAACATCGCCAAACGGATCAAGACCTTTCATACTCAGACGCAGGCCGTTATCGATCACTACGAGAAGCACAAGAAAGTCTGCACGGTCATTAACGGTTTTACGCTCGTTTTATTCTGAGTATCATTTGGGGCTGTTTACAATTAAATTTATTTTAATGGTAGGCCTAACCACTTTAGAAATGATAGATTAACAGTTAAATTTATTTTAATTTGAGATTTAATGGTTAATTGTGACTAGGCCTAAGCGTATTGCACAATAAACAAAGCCAAATACGAAATGAACATTATTCGTTGTTTTTCTTTTAATAGCATTATTTATATTTATTGCTATTTAGTGGTTATTTGTTCATTTTAGTCGTCTTCTTACAACCACCAGGGCAGAGCAGGCAGCCTTAATTATTCGCTAAAATAAATAGAATTGGTAAAATTAATCGACGATTAGTCGATCAAAATGAATCGTTTTTAACTTCCATTCTAGTTATAGTCTACAGGTTTTTATAGTCAGGGTGTGCTATAGTATTATAGTGGTTATCATGCTAAGCTGTATTTCTATGTGTAGCCTATGTGGTTTACAAACTCTTATATATTTGCATAAGCAACGCTAGTGTTTGACTCGGATTTTGCATAAGTTGCTGATGCCGAGGACGACCGAGATGTAATGTTAAAAAAACACTGCATGGAGATTCTCAAATACCATCCAAAGCGATGCGGTCAGGTTTTAGATGGCAATCTGTGGATCGGGCCAATATTCATATTTGTCAACTCAACATGTCTAAGGCAATATTCGTTAATCTAAACGTGGCTATATATTTCTTAAATTTGAGATTGGCCAGCGTGCGGAGTCTGTGCCCGGAACCCAAAATGGCGTCATGTGATGCCCATTGAAACTGGCAGCAATGGTTACGAATCTACTCAATCAAATCATGATTAACGAGCAGGGTCGAGGGTATACTGAATAAGTTACAACTGGTAATCTGAAAACGAGCTGCTTGCATCATTTGTGCGGTAATTGTTTCAGATCGCTGCGGATGGATCGGATGACGAGATCTTCAAGAAGGTGGAGGCTTTCTTGGACAAGAATTAAGCCCTCGACTGACGCTGTGGTCCTCTGAACACTTTCAGGACTCACCCGCAAATCCCTCTATGAAACTGTTGTTCTTTGCTCCTGTCAAACTCTAGATCCTCTGATTCCAACTCGCATGGAAACTCTTTCCTTATCGTAATCTCCTGCAAGGGGTAGAGACGACGCCTAGAATTTTATCTTACTATAAATAGCCATGATATCTTCCAAGACGGTGACCAAGCTAAATCCTGGAGAATTTTTAAAGATTTTACAAATACCTAAAGTTGAAATAAGCCACTTAACAGCAATACGATACTTCACGTTGGCACAACATACTTTGAAAATAATGCTGGCCTAAGATAATTTTGTTTAATATATATAATTTTATATATTGACCCAGTAGGTTATAATTGTTAGGAAATTGGGTGGATAACTTTTAGATGAAGACGCTAACTAATCGAACATTTATACCATTAATTCATTAAACTACAAATCTTGTATTCCAGCTGATCCAAGTGTTTCTCTTTGACTTTTCTGATTAATAACTGGAGTTCATGTGTCGAGCCGGATGCCTGTACGAGGAAAGCGGTAGACGCTAATCCACTTCATTACAAGATGCGTCATATAGCTATTCAAAAGTTATAAAGGAAAAATTCTTATAGTACCACAGGGGCGGCGATCCCGGAAGGGTCGAGAGGGACAAGTCCCTCACCTTTTACAGAGAGGGCACAAGTTACACGTGTGTTCCCCTCACATTTCTTACCCCTCATTGGGTGTCCCCCACCAGTCAAACGAAATCGTCGCCTCTGATTGTAGACTATAGTGGATTTCCCAGCTACATATAAATTTCAGTACATACGCCCACAATTATAATAATTATGCAATCCATGATCATAGACTGGTTTAAGACAAAGCATAAGCAGCAGTAATTCGCCCTATTAATAAATTCTTAAAAGCTCTGATTAGTTAGTGATGGGCGCCAAGAAAAACAAGTCAAGAATAAAACGAGATTTCTTCCTTCCAATAACTGAACGAAGATCTAATCTGTACGAGACTAGAATCTAATGTTGCCAAATGATCGCGGCGTCAACGCTTGACAGTGGCTTATTTCACATCGGTTGTGGACAGTTTCCACAATCGTAGCAACCTGAACTCAATTTAGCAACAGATGCATGCAGTAAACAACGGCTGGCTCAAAATCTTTTTAAATAGATCATCATTGTCATTGCATATGGATGCAATTTGTCACGATGTCTCAAAGTCATGCTGAACAACATATGCATATTGATCAACGGTGGGATTGTGGCACATTTCAAGGCATCGGCTGCTCATCAATGGGTCACAGATTCTAAGTACCTTCCCATCATTTGACAGTCATAGTACGTCAAGCCATACAATCTGGGAATGTGTGACTATAGGCTACAGTTCGTTGCTTTAGTTGAAAGCCGAGGTTTTGTCACCAACAGATTACTTAGTGATGGCACACAGGTTTTGTATTCTGATGACAATTTCTATTTCGAGACATTGGATGTAACCCTGGCAGGAAAATATTGTTGGCAAAGAGAATTGGCCTAATGTAGCCTATAGAATGGTTGCATAGATGGATCAAGCAGTCATAATTACTGCAGCTTCCTAAACCTCGGTTTTGGAGTCGGTTTCATTCGATGTTGATGCAAATCGGTGTTTTTACGAATTATGCAGTTAATGTCGGTTTCTGAAGTGCTGATGGCGTAGAAGACGTTTCCCTTCTCAGGCAATCGCAGTTCTGTGTAGAAAAACCAAATAAGTAATATTAGGTGACGTAAGAAGGTGTAAGCAGAGCTAATTCAATTGAAATGCCTTGTTATGCAGCCTCAACAATGAAAGTGTGCTAAAATGGCAGTTCGGGTGTTAACTGTCAGATATAAGTTACACAGTGGCAAATGAAAAGTGAAAATTCAAAGTTGAGGCATAGAGATCTAGCAATTTCAACCTTACAAAACAAATGAATCGGCAGACGTATTTCAAACTATTTTTCAGGTATTTAAAATTGTCTTGATCAAGAAGCACAACACATAAACATGAACCCAAAACTTAATTTAGTTAAATAATAGGACCTGATTCTTCCAGGATCTCATTTTAACGACTTCTGACTATCGCAAATGGGCTACTACCTGTCAGCCGGGGTTGAGTCAGAAGCGCTCATGAGTAGTAACATTGAAAAGGTGCTATATACATTTTCATAATGACACCTTTCTTTGACACCTAAAGTTACTGCCACCAGCGAATTGTTAGTTGCATTCTGATTGGTAGAGGCTATCCAAATGTTCAATACCGAAATGATAATAGTTATATAGTTATCAACGTTCCAGGACATAGATATATTATTGTATAAGTACAATAAAGATACTTTTACACACCTGTGTTATTAGAAAGAATCTGTGAGACAGAATATTCTTCTGGACTGGCCGTGATGTTGTACTTGAAAAAAGCGTTCAACAGCAACGTTTTTGTATGGTCGCTGTTTCGCAACTGAAAGCATAAGCAAGCAAATCTTAATCTCAAATACTAATATAATTACAGTCAAACTAATCAGTAATTATAATAATAATAACTATTATTTTTAATATGGGAAAGTTCCTTGTAAAACAAATGAAGCTATAGTGTGATACTGAATAATCTAGACAATCAGGCCTCTTCTCCAGATCATAGGTGAACATGCCTAACTATAATTGTTATTATTGTATTTATTATTGATACTTTTTGTTATTTTGCTAAAATAATTATTACAACCATTATTATTATTAGTTTTTCGTATTTAACAAGTCTCAATGATTATAGACAAAGCATCACTCGATGGCACACAGCAGATGTGTGTGTAGGACTTACTCAATATCCTATCACAGAAATTTTATGCCGGAGTATTCATCAGTTCTACCAATCATGTACCTCGTTTGACAGTAGTGATGACATCATATCCTGACTGTTTGTGGAATGCAGAGATGCAGAGAGCCCATCGAAGCAGATTGCTATAAGCACAAGGAAAGGCACTCAGATACAAGAACTGATATAGCGCCTTTAGTTAACCTCAAGAAGCACTGAAACAAATAATCTGAGAGAGCTCACACGTTATTTTCTGGGGGTAAGAGTGGTAGTTGAGGCCTCCCTTTGGGACTGGAGGGTACCACATCTCCCATTTCTCATACCCGGAAGAAACAATGCTCATTACCATGTAATCAGGCCCTCAAGATTCAAAACAATTGCCAATCATCTTCATTGCTACAATTATTAAAAGTACTAGTAGTAGTTGTACTGGTAGTTAAACCATTAAAATGTAGTCACTGAGTCAATGAATACATTCTTACTAAAAAAAACTTAAATCACTATGCACGCTACAGGTGCTACCGTCAATTGTGTCTAAACCCCCAATCAGCAAACTGCTTATTAATTTTGTAGCCATTTTTAACTTTTCTATCAGCATTTGCCTCAAATGCAAAATAACCGCTAACTGTCCACTCAAACATCATCATTGCTTACTACATTGTTCAAGTACGTAAAAAAATAATCGTACAAGCTGAAATTAATCGACTACAAATTTCAACAATGAATTGATCAATTAATCATTGAAATCCACAACCCCATATGAAGACTTCAAAAACCATTAGACCATTTTCCCATGGAAGTGGCACCACTTACCGATAGTTTTGGAGAACCGAAAAAGCATCCATCCATGCTGAAGTTGTCAGAACCTCTCCGACGATGTCGGAAGAGGGAAATGGATCCACTGCCGACACTTTCTGTAGTCTCGATTATGTCGTCCATCGATGACGCGATGGACAGATTACGAGGCGGGAAATATCCGAGACTAAATCGATAAAACCATAAAGAGTTTTAGATTTTTTCACAATAAATATAATTAATGAATAAATAGAAACAACGCACCGAAACAGTTACCATGAAAACTTTCAACAGGAAATAACACTAAAAAAACAATTATTACAGTACAATAGCAAAACAGTTTTCCTATATTATCAGAGCAATAAAAGATATTTATATAGTATAAGAATATAACATTTATAATATAACAATAAAATAATCTTCTTATAAGAAAGTGGAACCTCTCTCAGATGTATTCTGGCAAGATGTCAGAAGACATCTATAGTGCAATTATCATAATTATAGCAAAAAGCATCCATGGATGCAGTTCAAAATGATGAATTTTGTATGGGCAGCAAAAGCATCATGGATTTCTAAACTTATGGCTAAACTTATGACTTATGGCTCTCTAAACAGCCACAGACTAATCTTCTAAAAATGACCAGATTATGACTCAGTTCTTATAGTCCATCAAAGGACCGTCAGTTTATACATTGTGCATGAGACATGCAGCTACAAAGAAGATTGAAACTGATATACAATAATTGAACCCTTAACCATTGAGCAATTCTTCAACAGACCTAGATTTCTTTTGGTGCCCTTTGACTAGCGGTATCGTTGGGAAAACCGCTGTTTCAAGTTCGATATCGAGCGATAACTCACAGCTGAAAGAAAGAAAATGGAAGCGTTTGTATCATCTCGTAAGGGAAAATAAAACAGAATGCACAGAATTGATTTATTGCGAAAATGAAAAGATAATTAACTCTCACAATATGACACCGGATTCTTCATTACTGTCGACCTGATCTGTAGACGAGATTAACAATAGTTTCACACAGTTTGTGTTATGATGGTTAGTGAGTAGTGACTCAGTGTGTACTAGAGCCACCCATATCACTCTTTGCCAATTATGTCGATACCGAATATATAAGATCATTATGACAGCCGACAACGGTTAGGAAGCAGATAATTTGAAATTTTTTAAGTTTTACTCTTTTTCTATTTCTAACAATTATTGTGCAAAAACAAATAAATTGGTCCAAGCATTTATGCTGGGCGCAGAGGGATGCTACTAGTCAGACAAGCCAGCACATGGTATAAATCAAATTAATTTGTAATGTCAAGACAAGCCGACACGCTGTAAAAACAAAGAAAACTAATTTTTAACATCAGTGCCAATTACTGTAACCAGTACAGATCACATCCGATTGTTGTAATAATCGGATCATACCGGTAAAGCTCTAGTTTGTACTTGACTGCCAATCATGAATGAGGTCAGGGTTCAAATTCATGCAAGTTTAGAAATTTATTTAGATTGACAGTTCATCACACAAATTGTGATATAACAAGAATCACACACCTAACTCACCACACCCTTACCTGATCTTTAGGGCATAACCGAGTAGACAATTTCCATCGAGTACTGAATCCGAGTATTTGGGGGCACTATATGCCGGATGCGGGTACGAACCGAATAGCAGTGGCAACTCTGGCCATATTATGAACCATTCACAGCAAAGCTTAAAATTTGTGACTTTCATCACTTTCGCCGTTTTGCACAATAAAAAATTAGCAAAATAAATGTTTGAGTCTGTAATAACTATTAATACGATTTTAAATTTGAATTTTAGTCTTGAGATTGTTAAATGTTTATAAAAAATTATTAAACTAACATTGTTTTATTCTTGACTATTTGCGTGTGTAATATTTGACGAGGCGAATACTTCTGAATAGTCCCGAAAAACGGGATATTCGGCCGAGGCGAATGTCCGAGGCGATTTCCGGTTATGCCCCACTGATCTTATCCCTCAATCTTCACTCACCTTTCGCTGTCGTCGTAGAGGAACGTTCCCAGATAAGGAACCGTTCCTTGCACCTTTGGCCGACTCGTCTGTGAAACCACAACATCCAAAAATTAGTTAAAATTGGGAACTGTCATCATAGTGTTAATAGTTATTATCAGACAAACTTGCAATGCATGAAAGGTCAAAGAGAAATATTCGAATCTAAGACGAGTCAAGTCTTGATCCATTTGCATATTTGCATAGTTACACACAGAGGTTTAACAAGGTTCTGAAAAGTGAAGGGGCATAATTTCTAAGATATCCCCCCCCCACTTTTTGAATTTAGCCCCCAGAAATTTGAAAAATAGGGGGCACAAATTATTTTAACAAAGGTAATCTAAACAAGCCATTGGATAAACATAATTTAATCAATAATTCAGTTATTCATTCGATCAATCAATCAATCAGTCATTCACTCAATCAGTCATTCACTCAATTAGTCATTCACTCAATCAGTCATTCACTCAATCAGTCATTCCGTAGCTCAATAAATCAGTTAATCATTAAATCAATCAATCAGTCAGTCATTCAATAAGTCAATCACTAAATCGGTCAATCAGACAATCAATCAATTATTCCCTCAATCAGTCAGTCAATCAATCAGTCATTCACTCAATCAGTCAGCCACTCTGCCAGTCAGTGTGATCACAATAATACATTACAGCCGATCACCAAAATGATCATTTCCCCAAAGCCAATTAATTAATCAAGAGTCTAAATTAATGATGATTACGGTTCCTGTTTGTGAGGAATAACTCTCTGAATCTGTTGTAATTCTCACCTTGCTCAGCAATTCACCACAAATTCTCTGGTTGTCTTCCTCAGAGAAAATCGCTGACAGTTCGTCAAACAGAACCAGCTTCTGCCTATAATAAAGGATCAACAGTCATTTCAGATTTACAGCCATTGTTCCAATTCAGCCAGGACAAAGCTTTGGTAGATGGATAAAAGATGGTCACATATGTGTGGTTATGACGATCACAGCAAACCCAAGTGAAGTCAAGCAATTCTTAGCATGTTGGATCATGGTGAACATGTCTGATCATGTCTGATCAAGCCATCTCAATCCTATATATATATAATATATATTATTTTATATATATATATAAAATAATATATTTCTACTTTTATGGGACTTTAACCTGGACCAACAGTTTACCAGGTTAGCCATTACACCATCGGCACTTCCATTGATTCAATACATAATGATTGGAACTATCAAGTACCTGAGCAATATCGATCCACTTCTGTATGATCAACGCTCGATCGTAGGCAGATAGTGTATTGGTGCTTCATGATCGTGGCGATCACACGATACGTTACAGCGTTGAACTGTTCGACCGTAGCGTAAACTGAAGGTGACTGGTTCGATCCAGAAAACTTCTGGCAGCGTCGAGACCAGACAGAGCCAAGACAGTGATGTGGAACCACCTTTTTAAATAATTCCTGTAAAATGAAACAATATCAGGGATTATTATTGTTACCAAGTTCATTATATTATTAAAGTGCATTGTGAATTGCATTGTAAAAGTCCATAACTAGTGCAAGTTCAATAAAAAAGTCAATGCCAAAAGTTCTTAGTTAAAGTTCAGTGCTAAAGTTCTATGCAAAAGTTCAATGTTAAAGTTCGTTACAAAAGTTCAATGTTAAAGTTCATTGCAAAAGTTCAATGCTAAAGTTCATTGCAATAGTTCAATGTTAAAGTTCATTGCAAAAGTTCATTGCAAAATGTCATTGCAAAAGTTCATTGTTAAAGTTCATTGCAGTTGTTATTTGCTAATCTAGTCAATATGTCTATGGGGATGAGCTTTTTAGAACCTGTGCTCTCCGTTTCCCATAGCAGGCATTTAGCCAATCAGCCGACATGACCAACTAGTCATCTAGCAAAGAGTAATTTAGTAAGTACATATAGTGTCTAGTAATAACAGTCAAACCATTATTAATATAATTACAAGTCAAACTTAAAATCATGATTTTCCTTGTATTAACTATCAATTAATTAATTATCCAGCAGATAGTTAATCTACAATTAGTCACTTACATTATCGACAAACGTCAACTGCTCTGCGAAGAGTCGACTCTCGACTGACATGAAGCATTGCCTTCTATATACTGACAAACCGTAATGCTCACTATATTTGGGCGTGTGACGGTCCGTCATCGTTTTACTGCATACGTGTAAACATTTGAGGCGATTATCGTTTATTTTTTAATTTTCTCGCGAGTAAACTATAATATCGTTGTAAATTTAATGTTAAGTTGTGAGGTTTGTAATCAAGTTATACATCCTTATTATTTGTTAGAACATATAAATATAAATAATAGAAGTTTGGTTCTATCGTCGTTGTGGATCGATGTCTTTGGGCTACACTTCGAATTACCAGACGCCCTGCATGTCCACCTCAGTATCCTCTATCCGGCAGCAAAGCTAAAAACGTGAAAATGTATGTTTCTTGAATGTGCTTATTATTGGCAACGAGAATTTGCATGTGGAGAGTTGGCTTGTAAAAGAAATAGGCCTACGGTTACCCTGTCAACGGCGGTCCCAAATTCTAACTTCAAAGGAGTCTAATCTACATATCCTGCAAACTTCACTATTGAACTTTAAGGTGACAGACAATTGCTTGTTATGCTATATTCTAGATATATCTGATGTGCCTCGCATTAGAATCAGCATTCGAGTAACTGATGCTATGTATGTTATCATTTGCTGTGAGGGCTTTAGGGTTAATGACGATAACTTGGAGTGGGTGATAGGTAATAAAGGAAAACTTGATTCTTATTCCAAATTCACTAGTCTTTTGAGTCATTACCAGGGCTGGGAAATTGGAAAGGTTGCTTTCAAAGGTAAAGTAGAAATGGCTTTAGTTCTGTTGCATGATATGTTCGAGCAACAATGTTTACTTGTCAGTAGCAGATTTCCTGAAGATGATGGTGCTGGTTATGCTGATGATGAAGATGGCAGCAACGTTATTAGTAACTTTAAGTACATTCGTGTTCTCAAAGCAGCAAAGCAGTTATCCAGCAGTTGGAGTTATTGCAGCAATGCACGACTAAATACTGTGGTGATTATTTACACTGGGCATTTCAGATGTCTTCGCTGTCACCTTCTGCATATGGTTTCTTACATGACAGTTCTCTGATGTTGCCTCACCCGGTTTATTTACGTAAACTTTAATCGTGCTTTACAGTTGAACCTGGTACTGAATGTAGTGCTCACATAACTTATCTGACAAAGAAGCGTCAACTGCTTGAGCCACATGAATGATATGTGACTATGCTGCTTGATGAGATCTATGTTCAGCCTAAAGTTTCATACAGGGGTGGAAACGTTAAAGGATTTGCTGCAAATTGTGACATGACCCAGGCAACCACTATCCAAGCATTTATGATTTGTTCTATATTGTCTCAAAGAAAAGATATTGCTGCTTTAGTGCCTGTTAAGAACTTAACAGCACCCTATCTGAAAGATGTAACTATGAATGTTTTATAAATGATTGAAAAGGCAGGTTTCAGGGTTGTTTGCTTAATATCTGATAATAACTGAGTTAATGGTAATATGTTTAGGTTGCTATGTGGTAGTTTGTTACAACCTTCCATAGATCACCCATGTGACAACAGCAGGAAAAAATGTTCCCGTTTGACACCATGCATTTGTTCAAATGTATCAGAAATAATTGGATCAACCAAAAAGACAGTGACCAGACATTAATTTTTCCTGACATGCTAGATTCAAATATGCTTAAAAAGTCAAAGTTCAATGTTCTGAAGCAGTTGCATGAGAAAGAAAGGACAATCTTGTTAAACTTGCACCGTCCTTATCATATAAGATGGTCGTCAACTTTTCTTATAGGGTCACATTTCTCATCACGAAGATTTCTACCTTTGAAAGGATGTTTAACATTTAACATTTTCCACAATGACACTATTAGATCAACAAATACAAGTGTTTCATCAACAGCAGTTTTGTTGACATTAGGAAGTTGCTGTTGTGAAAGCAATTTCAGTGCAGCAACCACTTTTTCATTGAAAATACACCACATCAGTGGTACACTTTGTTGTTCAGTGTTTGATGGGTTTTACATGGTACCAGATAAATACAAATAAAAACTACACCTTAATAGAGTGAAATCTTTGTCAACTTACTTTGTATTGTTGTGCATTAAATTATTTTTGCTATGGCTTGCAGAAGCGTTGTTCACAATCAAAGTGTTTAAGTCGCTGTAACTACATTTGCATGATTGAAATTTGTTTTTAATGAAGTAGCAAATTGCATGTAATAAATGGTTTTGTTAAGCTCTTCTGTAATAATTATTAATTATTGCCCCATATCCGCCCTTTCCAACACTGCCTCGTGAATAAGCTGATGCCCAGTGCGAATGGCACACTACAAAGTTGGAGCTTATGATCACAATTACACATCTGATATCTGTGTCCATTAGCACACTATTCAGGCAAAACTTAGGACCAAGCCTGTAACGTCACACAATCAGCATTACGGCCTGTCAGTATATTGAAGGCAATGCCTCAACCAAGTCCAGCTAATTGCCTATGCAAGTTCGGATTATCGCTCAAGTCAGAGGATCCCAGGATTCTTTGAGGCAAAATGTTTATTCATCGCTGTCGTTTATTCTAGAAGACGGCGATGAATATACATTTTGGTCCCGTGACTGATTTCAATATTATAATTTGCATGGTGCTTTGCATAAAAAACATCGGCGGGTAACAGTTGTGCTGCTTGCATTAACACTAATTTCTCAGCAGCGACAAAAGACTTGTTTTAAACCAGCATGGGGACTTTGAGTTGAGCGATATGCAAAACTATTAGCCTTGTTTACTTTTCTGGCCATTGACTAAATTTCATGAAAATTTGACATATTTAACATTGTTTCGTGTGTAAACACAATCTCGTTCAAGTCTCGTCTGCCCGAACCGGAAGTCACGTTTGATTCGCCGTTGGCCATAACCCAATAACCGAAGCGTTATTCTAGTTCTATAGTAATTCAGTTCAATGGCCTCAACCAATGAAGCAATCGTGTTTAAATTTTAATTTCGTCACGAATATTAATTAAGCCGCTTAACTTTGCAAAAGACGCGCTCTTCAGCACGTAAGTTTAACTCGATCTTATTTTATTTGTAGCTAGTGTAATCCTATTAAATTTGATCCCTTTCCCAATATATTCTTTAACTAGCTTAATCAGTGTTCTAAATGACTAAATCTCGAAGACGGTATCCCCAGATTTGTTGCGGTTCATCACGTTTTAACACTTGAAAAGCCGGATTTTCATTGTATACCCTGATACTTATGACTCCATTCCTACTCAGACCCCGTTGGACAATTAAATAAAATCCGTATTCATCAGACAATGAATAGACTGTCATAATATGACTTACCGTGTAGTTTCTGCGGCCGAAACTGTGGCCTCTCATCGTAGGCTTACGGATAAATAACTTCTGAGGTCGATAATTCTTCGCATATGTTCAAAAACGACACTATCCTTATCCTTTGACCCTAAGCGAACCTTACGATGCTTAGGCTGACCCTCACCGACCCGACACCCACCTACGCATACTTACAATTTTAATTGTTTTTAACAGTGCACGTGCGCCACAGGTTGCGCATGCGTAGAATTCTTCACTCGCTAAATTTGGTACGTGTTCGGCCGTAGAAGTAACATGTTCGTTTGTAATACGGCCGAACTTTCGGCCGCCGTAGAAGATTCATATTGTTGGCATAATGTTGGTATAGGCTATTCTGCAAACGGATGGAAGTAACGTTCGCTTAAATAGTTCGGCTTTTTGCTTCAATTAATGAAAGGACGAACTCTTTGGCCAAAACTATAGGGATGAACCGAGTTTGAATTTCTTACCTAATCCGAGTACTGAGTTTTACGAGTTGATTTTTGCCTAGTCCGAGTTTCGAATATTTAAAAATGTCTCATTCTCTTGATGTTTAGATTGGGCAATCACGGGCACTTAACCATAACCATAACCAACCGTTTTTATTGCATTCCTCAACCGAAGATAAATTTGACAAAAATAGACAAGAAAAAGTATTTGAAACAGAAAGAACGAGGTCCCTCTAACGGGGTCCACCCTTTCTCATATAAAATACAAGCATTCATGCATTCATGAATATGCATATCATTATATTATAAGGCAAGATTATCTCACGGCCTGCTCGAGTCCATTCAGATAGACTGACCTAATTGTCTGTCTACTGCAGCACCTACAAAAACAGACAAGCTCTGCCCTCGCCATCCATGTGGTCTCAGGCGACTGAGATGTTTCGGAGAGATCTGATTGCATGAATTCATTTGGCATGCCTCCACGATACATATTCATCAGTTTTTCCGTAGAATTGGCCAGCCGTTTCTCGGTTTTTAAAGGTGAAACTCTACCTTGCAGTTTGACGCTAAACCAGGGCCGCCCATTTAATGTGTATGCATGCCAATATTATCAGACCTCCAGAATGCTATAGAGGTCTAGCAGCTAGGTCTCTGGGCGTCGATTGAGTGGTCAGTAATGGAACAATGAATTATTGGCGTAGTGCCGCTCTTTCAAGGGACGCACTATCTGAGGTAAAGGCGTAGTTCACTCCATTTGCATTTCAGTTATAATATGGGTCACAAATAACATATATACAGACACACGCACGCACAGACACGCATATGCATATCACTTGAAAGCAGAGGGAAGGGATTCAATCGTTTCGGCCT
The DNA here is from genome assembly GCA_959347315.1 of Bimastos eiseni. Classification (NCBI taxonomy): domain Eukaryota; kingdom Metazoa; phylum Annelida; class Clitellata; order Crassiclitellata; family Lumbricidae; genus Bimastos; species Bimastos eiseni. The sequence goes on from OY365806.1 coordinate 35,230,284, forward strand.
GCACAGGGTATGCATTCTTTGCCGAATCATTCGCGCAGGCTATAGACATCATGTATCTCAACTGGTCATTCTAAGCAACCCTGACAACAACGCTTTCGATTGCCTGGCGATGACTTCTTATACTGCCATTGGGGTTTTGATTCTCTGGTTCCAACACACCTAAGTCATGTCCCATCACGTGCCAGACAATTATAGCGCACCTTGAAAGTGCTCAGATGACTTATCCCAGCCTTCACCTTGGTTGCTTTACAAGCTGTTTCTTACCAGATTGTGCACATTAGTAAGCTGCACATTAGTGTGGTGATTTATTTGTAGGATATAATTTTTTTGTGTTCATGTAGGCTAGACCATTGTTATAAATAGGCCTATATGTTAGCAAATACTTGCAATGACAACCATGCACATGTATCAGAAACCCAGTAGCTGTAAAGTTACGGACATACATACATATTTACCCGTACATACACACATGCATGCATGCATACATACATACATGTATGCATGTATACATACGCACGTAAATAAGTATACATGCATATATACATATGGGGGGGGGGGGCAATTGTCCGGGAGGCAAGTGTTCTAGCCAAAATGGAGGGGGTACTCTCCGGGGGAGAATTGTCCGGAGCAATTGTCCGGGGAGGCAATTGTCCTACACTCACCAGGCCCATGCCTAGATAAAGGTCGAGGGGTGACTCTAACGATCATTATTATTAAAAATTACGAAAAGGTCTAATAACAGCATACACAGGCGATTAGATGTTTGCGACACACACACACAAACACACACACACACATATATATATATATATATATATATATATATATATATATATTCACCTTTCTGTTGTTATGTCCAATTTGGGGAACGGACAACAGCCCCCCGGACATAAGCCCCCGGATATAGGCCCCCCTGGACAAAAGCCTCCCGTTTTTGGTAGGACATTTGCCCTCCGGATAAAAGCCTCCTAGTGTGAAGTATGAACGGATGATGACAAGATATATATTTAACTGCTCTTATGTAAATATATGAAAACAAGCAACAAATTATCGTGTCGTGTAGGAGACAAAGTGAGCCCAGTTCTGAATCTTTATTTATCTTGCTGGATGCATAAATACTGCAATCAGTCCGTCATATGCCTTAGTAAGCGGTGAAGGTCGTGGGCTAGAAGCAGCTAGGCCTTCAGTTGGTTAGCAAACTGTCAGTGACACGCCTTAATCATCTCCCGTTAGTAAAAGAGAGTGTGTGAATACCTCTATATAGATGATAATCTAAGAATATAAGCGGTGAAGGTCAGCTAGTGAGTATGCTTACAGTTGGTGACAGTCAGTCAATGACACGCGACAATCATCTTTCTGAGAGTGGTTGAAGGCCACTGTAGATAAAAATCTCATAAATGTGTGCCTATAAAACGAAGACTTCTAACCCGCTAAAAATAGATATTTTCACTTAGCCGACATGGACACATTCATGCACACGTACATATTGTGTATACAACCATGCATCATATGCACACACATACAAGCTTGCATATATAATTTGGGCGAGCTTATGGTCTACGCTAGGGGGGGGGGGCTTTTGTCCTAGTTGGGAGGGGCTTTTGACCGGGGTCTTTTGTCCAGGGCGGCTTTTTCCGGGGGGGATTTTGTCCTACACTCCTGAAATCGACGGTGTATTGCATTGTTAGGGATGAGATGATGCTTTAAATAAACTCGACTAATTGCCTTTCTTTCAGAATGTCACAGTTTCTGATGATACGGAATGTAGGTGTGCGTTTAGCACTGGTGGTGGCATATACCTTCCTAGTTATGGTGATGGTTCGTCGCCTGGGACACTCTGAGCTAGCAAAGAAAGAAAGGCAATTAGCCAAGCAGACACCCCAACCGAATAACAAATCTTACATCACCGACTGCATCACAAGAAGGATACTTGGTCGTATTTCGGACGACATGGTAACGGAAGTGTTTGATGGCGGGAAAACGACGGAATCTGATGAAACACGCGAACAGAGACAAGAGTCTTTCCGAAATGTTTTCAAAAGCAGAGAGTGGGGTGATAACCTTGACAAAGCATATCACGGCATCCAATCTTCGGGTAAGTAGGAAACAGAAAGAATGTGGACTGATTCTCAAACTAGTGCTATTATTGTCATTCATTTCTTTGATTGGTTAAAGTTTCTAACCATTATATCTGAAGTATATTTTGATCTAAGTTTATTTTTTATAATAGAGTTATCGAAGTTGGCTGAAAGTAGTAATTTACGTTACATCGAGAAACATATTATACCAATATATATATATATCAGACTTAGCAGCTAGATTTCTGTCAATTACATTAAGAAAAGTAGCAGTTCTCAAAGACGATATCATACATCAATGCCAAGCTATTTAAAACTGGCATGTAAAAACTTGGTTGAGATGGCATCATGAGATCACACAACTCTTTCAGACACCTTCTTGGCACGAAACTTGCGTGATTGAACCAGCGCTAATATCACTCTTGCTTGTGGCTCACAATACAGTCTGACAAACAAAATGACGACGCAAATAGACTAGACCAGGGGTCTCCAAAGTTTTCCAGCGGGAGGCCACATTGCTGACTTTTCAAAGCTCTGCGTGCCAAAACTCCAAAACTACCAAAACTGAAATGTACGAAAAACCGCGGATGAATAACTATAAACAGACTATTTATTCCTGAGGTCTGATGCAGTGCAGAATTTCAATGCAGATTATCAATAATAAATAACATGGTTTTTCGTTAATCCTGATTAGTGTGAGAAACACATAATTGATGCATTTGTGACATAATTCTATCCCACTGCGGTTCCAAGTGAGTGGTTCCAACTATAAGTAAGGCATTGAAATGCTCATCAGACAATTGCGATCTGTAGCAGGATTTCGTGTATAGGCCTATATACTTTATCATTTAAAAAGTCTTCTCACACAAATGCGTTGTGTCAAAAGAAAGGAATTCACGAGCAAACTTTCATAGGTAAACACATTGGTCAGATTGAAGGCATTTGTAGAATTCAATCAAATTTCCTTTCTTAAATTTGTTTTTCAGGATGTACGTGGATTGCAAATCAAAAACTTCCATTTGTAAGTGTAAGTCAGTCTTCACTGACAGAGTCAAAATAACAAAAGCGTTCTTATTTTACGCTTTGACTCATAGAGTCATAGACAAAAAGGACGTCACGAAATGATGACAGGGTTTTGAGCAATATTCATGTAAAAGTACCGCGGCATTCAAATCATCAAAAAAGAAGTACTTGGGCAAATATTACTTGGCAGATTTCAGTACGACTTGCGCATGTTTTCAATGTTTTAATTTTCCCCATATATTTTTTTTCAAGGAGATTGTCGCTGGCCAGATTAGAGACTTTAGCGGGTCGGATCTGGCCCGCGGGCCGTACATTGGAGATCCCTGGAGTAGGCGAACGGTCCATCTTTATCATGGCCAACGCCGCTCAGATGGCATCAACGTAATTTTGTCTGTATTCTTTCCAGTAGGTGCCTATTCGGGTCAATATATGGGGAAAGGACGTAGCCTCAAAAGATTTTAATGTTCATAGAAAGTTTTAACTTTTCTATGCCGACATTTGCATTGCTTGCTATTGAATGACCCAAATTAAGTGGAACCGTGGTCATATCTGGTTCTACCATGTGTTGGCCTACCCAGCATCTGCCCGGAGCAAAGCTTGCAATGGCTAGTCTGTTGGCCTACATAAACTTCCACATTACGTCGACCTCAAACATAAACCCAACTTATATAGAATAGTTGCTGTGTGTGTATTTGTGTGTGTGTGTGTGTGTGTGTGTGTGTGTGTGTGTGTGTGTGTGTCTGCAACGCCAGAATTCTTCAACAAGCTCACTTTGCTCCAAGAACAATTTGCTCTGTATAATGCACAGCGCATGTCATCGTTGGCATCAACGTTTGCAGCTGAATCACTGAAACTTGATAATTGGTGTAAAGCCTCCTCAAGTAGTCTACTCAGAGGTGCGCTTTGATCTGAGCTAGTCTACGTGATGCTAAATGTTATTTCTGACGAACATACCTACAACAGTTAGCAAAACAGTGCACAGTAAGCTAAAAGAATCTTCACTTCCTGAAGATTCTTGTTCTTCTTGTCTAAGTAAGCTAAAAGAAAGCTCAAGCGTGGAACCAACCAGCGGATTCCCGTCGATAGTTGATGGCATGTATGTTTAGAGTCTCGGGGTCAAGTTTTGCTGATAGGGTAGAGCGACTACAGTTGACAGCATTCACAGACACGGGTACGCTGTCGACGAGTATAGATCCTCACTGATGGAAGATGACGCACGTCCGGATATTCGTCGAGGCATAAGGAGGACGCACAAAAGGCATTCGTCTCGTTGCCGACCTACCATCTACGACTGACCCGTCAGCCGCCGACCGCGTAGCCATAGCAGGCTTTGTTGACTCCTTGCTCACATGCGCCGCTAAGGATCCGCGCCAACACCTTGTCTCCATGGTTTGAGGACGAGTGCCGTTCGTGAGTGGCGGCGGTTGAAGCAGCTTTATCGCCTTACGCGCACGCCGTCTTACCGGGAGTAGTGAGTACGTTTTATCTGAAAGAAGCGTGCTCGTTATCTGGAGCGGGAGAGAAGGCGTTCTTGGAGATCACCCGGTCGGAGAAGGACCGGCAAAGCGTCTAGTCCGCCTTAACCTTCAAGTGACCAACTGGGGTCCAGCGGCACTCCAGCAAAGCATCGGCTTGTGCTACTATTAGGGTTTTCAATATTTTTTATCGGCATTTTATGAATTTGTCGCCTGGCAATTGCTCACTATTTATATCTGTTGAAAGTCAGTTTTCTCTTAACGGTTATTTTTTAAATAAATAATGTTTATTGGGGTTCGGCAGGACCCCAGCCGCAGCAGTGCATTTTTAGAGAATATACCGCTACTTTATGAACAGATTGTTAGATAACTGTCCTTGGCTTACTATGTGTTTGGCCGATATTTGTATCTAACACATTCCGCTACCGACCTAAAGTGCTCCCTTACAGGTATATCTGGTTCTACCTTTGATGGCTCTGCTTGGGTGACTCTTACGAGGAGTGCCTTTTACTATTTAAGCGTTGTTACTTAAGGTGTTACCAGAGTGTGTTTCAGCTGGCTTTAGTCAACTATGAACGGTATATCTTAGACTTGGGTCTCCTTTTGCATATTTTTCAGCCAACACATTTCTCATTGTATAATTAAGTTAGCTTACTTAAGGAACAGTTTCGTATTACGCCTGTTGCTGCGAAGACGTGACGATGTTCTTTCATCCTTCTGCTGACTTCGTCTTCGTATGCCGTCCCGTTGACGACGGTAATGTATAAACATTAATACGAAGCTTATCTGTTGGTTTATCGAAGTTATCAGAGGTGTAACAAGGTCTTGAAAAATGGGGGGGCACAAATTATCTTAACAAAAGTAATCTTAAAAATCCATTGGATAAACATAAAAAGAACCGATTTGAGGGGGGCACATGGGGGGCACTAAAACTGGGGGGCTTTGCCCCCCTCGTTTTGATACTGGGGGGTCTGGTGCCTCCCTGCCGCCCCGCTTGTTACACCCCTGGAAGTTATATATATATTTCTTTAAATATGCTTTGTTACACATTTCCCTAGCGTGTCTTATAACTCTACGTAAATCTAACAAGATTGTTCTGATGCGATACAGTGCAATAGAAGCCCTATGAATAATTCTTGATGAAGGATGAAGATAGGCCTATGGTTCATGCGCAGTGCTAAGGAATTTATCCTAGAGAATACAATACCATGGACAATTACTCTGGTTTGGAGAATGATGATCATTGATGATCATGTGTCTGATAACTCTAATAACTCGGAACACTTCGATGTGGAAAGTGTGAACGAGGTCGACATAGCTACTCAATACCAACGTGTTCAGGCCACCAGGAGCCGGATCAACACTTCAGTCTGTAGAAGAGTTCGTGGGTTGGGTGATAGAGGACAGGAAGAGAGCAAGGTGATACAGTTCAAGGAAATTCGGCATGAGGTCATTTGATGACTGGAAAAATGTGAGAAAGACTGCCACCGACATCTGGACTTCGTCATGATCGCCACAATCAAAACTTGTGGTCTAAGTCTGAAAGGAAGTCAGTTTTCATTGAGATCATGACACAATTTCGTAGCATCATGAAATACATTAGATTCGACGACATGGCAAAGCGTGATGAAATGGATGGACCTAATTTACTGCTCAACTGCAAATGGTTTTTGTTCCTGGTCCAAGTCGTTGCGTAGACAAGCAGCTGGTGGCTTACCGTGGCAGATGTAATTTCAGATATTAGGCTACGTGTATAGGCCTATCGTCCAAACCGGCAAAATAGGCATCAATATAATAATTATGGTGCTGCTGTCACTTTATTGCCATTGACTGTTGACATATGTTTAGGCAGACAGAAGGGAACTAAGCGTGAGACTGGACATGGTGCAATAATAGTGAAACAGTTTGTATCACCGTGGCGGAAGTCATTTTAACGTTTATATTGCAAAGGTTGGGTTATTTCGTCCAATACTGACATGCAGTAAAGCATAAATTTTTCTTGTTAAATACTATTAGATGGTGAGCAATGCCAAGATAAACAATGAACAGTAAGAACTTGAACTTGTAGCAAAATAGAGTAACTGAACGTACGTGTCATTTACTGTTGGGTTCCCGCGGGACCCCAGTTGGTCATATTAGGGTGTAAAATATGTTGGTCGCATGAGGGTTAATGGCCTGATCGGTTGTTAGTGATCGACATTGCTTTTGATGTGTTCAGTGTGACTAAGCCGTCACATGCAGTCGCATGATGACATCACAGCTCATGTGACTCAGTCAACACCCTCACGTACATGCATGTATAGACCATATATAAACTACTATAACACGACTGTTGCCTTTGCCTTTGAAGAGTTACAAATCTAAATGGCAGCAAATGAACTTGTACTTAAGACGCTACTAACTAAATTTTTGCTGCTCTCCGAGGCGATAGGATATAGAAATTCCGTGCCCCTCGGCAGAACCCTCACGGGCCAATTACTATAATTATGTAAAAACTTTTCTGAAATAAGTTTTGCACAGCACACTCGTTAATAATACTCTCGTAAGCAAATTGCAGGTTCTGCCCAGCCCCCACAAATCGCCAGGCATGGGCAGTTTAAATTCCTGCCCCCTCTCGGTGTGACTGGCCGCTGTGCTAAATAATTATCAGCTGAAAGTCTTAATGGTTTCAAACTTTTATACTGGGTGACGAACCTATTGAGTTAACTAAATCTGCTCGTTGCCCGTTCATTGTGTTTTACTCTACTTCGTTATATTTTACCTGATATCAATAAGAACTCTGCTACAATCTGTGACAAAGAGTCAGTGGCGAAGCGAGGAGGGTGAGGGGGTCGAACCGCCCAAGGCGGCACTTGTCCTAGAGGCGGCATTTTCGGTAAAAAAATAACAAAATATTATTGCATAAGTTGCATTCTTGAAGATTCTTGTTAGTAGATATTAATTGGACAAATTAGCTCATTAACCAATTACAGACCTATTGTTTATAAACACTATCCTGTAGGTCAATTCACCGAAAACGAATCAATGCATACTTGCATAGGTTAACAAAGTTCACGAACCTAAGTCACAGGCCAAGCAACAATGACATTTGCCATACAACGTGCACAAACCTAGGCGATGGGTCGAAATACACCAATAGGTCAAATAAAATCAAATCAAAATTATAGTCACATGCATACATCCTTATAAATTGTAACCACTTACTCTGTTGCATCCAGTCAATAAAATGCCTTGTCATGTGAACATTCGCTAATCATCAGTTTGCCGGATGCAAAAATTGAACAATGCCTGACTGTTCGAACAATATTGCTCTGGCTGTTATAGCATCCGCGTAACTTAGCTGGATGAAAACAATTGAACAATGCCTGACTGTTCCATCGAACAATTATGCTCTGACTGTTGTAACTAAATACGGCGAACATAAAATATGGCACCTCAATGTAGTTAAAATAAAATTACAATTTGTACTATAAACGCTCCATGCGAAATGTCTGTTTCATTAGCGTCCAATTAGTAGATGTACGAGCCGCTTGTAAAATGTACGTTACATAAGTAGTATCTGTAGACAGTCAGTGACTGGTCACGCTCCCGAGCGGGTTTATGTAATTCATCCGCGAGTTGATCGGCCCATTTAAAAGCGGGTTGTAAATTTGGGCTTTTTTAAACCTAACCCGAGACTAGTTTTAGCTGATAATATAGGTTTGACAAAAGCTGTCTCTACTCGCTCTCGTAAACTTGGGTTATGAATGTTATTCAATTCGTTTATCATTACTTTATCGGCAACATCCCTAGAAGCTGTATCCGCGTGAATATCGTATGCTAAATCATGCCGATGAGCAGCTTTGTCAACCCTATCAACGATCACGTCAGTAGGCCTAGAGACATGCCAAAGGAGGTGTTTAAGAAACTATGCGAAACAGCCTGGAAGCAACCTCATGGATTTCTAGTGATACATCAGATTAGCAAAAAGAACAAAGGCAAGTATAGATGCGGTTTCGATGAATTCTTCATTCCGTCATAAATAAATCTTTCATATTTAAAAATGGAATGACTTCTACAAAAGATCGCATACAACACCGAAAGGACCGCTTGTTACACAAAGCCAAAGTCATCGTTTTACATTTTACTGAGTGAAAAGAGCTCTCGAATAAGGACTCTGCTCAATCCGTTGATACAGTTCGACAAAGATAACAAGTATAAAATGGCTCTAGTTAATCCGGAAACATATTTTTCTTTTCCAAACATCAACGCGACGAACAGCAACTTTACGTATTCGCCGAATAATGGGCAGATGTGGGTTACTATAGTCATCCCCGAAGGTTGCTATGAAATTACTGATATAAACGAATTGGCCTACGTGCAGAGAATCATGGAAGAAAACGAGCATTGTGATATGGATAACGATGAATACAATATTAAGATCGAGTCAAACACCATTACGTTGAAGACTGTTGTTCATACAGCGGAGAATTACATGGTTAATTTTTATGGGTTGAACTCTAACGGAAAAGTTCTCGATTTCAACGCCAGTAAAAGAAAGAACACAACCGAGATCGGTTCGTTGAACTGTGAGTAAAGTTGTCAAGTATAAACCGATTAGAGAAATGGTTTAGGATGGTCCTTTTATGCCCGACGAGTAATAACTATTCAACCGAATGAAACGATTACTGTTCCGATGAGCTTCGGTGTGCGAATGACTAAGGGAAAGTGTGAAGTTTCGCTGAGTCAGGAAATCAAAGAGATGTGATGTGTCCTGCTAAATAGTACCATTACCGGATTCACGCAAGACATTGTATTGGATATTCAGATTTTAAGTGATTTCGTAGGTGTCATAGACGAAGGAGAAACGTTATGTTCTCTCGATTACAACGTCGGAGTTTAAACTTGAATTCCATTTACAAAATATTCTTCAGTATTAAAAATGGAATTGAATAAAGCAGACACTTATCGCCTTCAGAAAATATCTGAAATTCAACAGGAAATCTTACGAGAACGCGAAAAGAGAGAAATAGTTTGGAAAAATATCAAAAGAGGGTTAAAGCACTCGATGTATTGGGAAGTCTGTTACCCATTATATCTTCAGGACTCGGTGTATTAGGCATGATTTTTCTAAGTTCCATCGTAGCCGCTACAATCGCGGTATCGTTATCAGCAGGCTCCGGAGCAAATAAAAACATGCAAAGATCAAGACCATAGTCGAAGGGAAACTCAATTCGATAAGTGACCTTGTTTCGAAATCCTTAGACGCTGATAATATCTCAGACTTGGAATATTCTGTTATTCTAGCCGGATTCAAGAATTTTAACGCGATGAAGTATGAAGTTAGAAGTGAAACCAAAGCCAACATAGATGAAGCTACGAAACGATCGTTTATCGTTGAAAGGAGATTAGAGGCGATCGTGACATTCAAAAATGTATTGAACAAAACGTGAATTTACGTTTTATGTTCATGTTTTTAAGTTTATATTCATGTTTTTACGTTTTATGTTCATGTTTTTACGTTTTTTCCTCATGTTTTTACGTTTATGTTCATGTTATTTACGTTTACGTTTTACGTTATAACATTATCCCACTAAATAAACATGTCGTTTCTAAAAATCAAGGACCCAGCAAAAGCGATTTTATCGTTGGAAACTTTCTCAAGATGAAAGAGAATATTAAAGAAGACTCAATTTCAAAGAAATTAGGGGACATAGGGTTTCAGCGAGAATTGACAAAGGCGTATAAACCAATCATCGACTCAGAGTCCGGAATATCGCAAGAATTGCGTACTATAAAAGGGAGCTCTATGGCAACAGCTGAAGCGCTCCGAGTATTGCCTGCATCGATATTCGACATTGTTGAAAGCGATTAAATTCCCACAATATTCTTCGACAGAAGTGCTCGACCATGATCCCGTCACAGATATTAGAATTTTGTAATTGAGTGATATCGCTACAAAATATTTAAAAGAATACACGCCTCGAACAAAAAGTCGACGGATACGATCTTTGGAATACACTCTAAAGGTGGCCAATTTTACATCGGAGACAGCCAATCACGATTGAAGGAGATGATATATCTATTGGAGATGTCACATATAAGGGAACTCCGGGACTGTGAGAGTTGTTAACTATGGCAAAGCCGGACAAGACGATATAGGATAGAAACGATCTCAAAGATTTGAAGGAGATTCTATATGTGACGAACGCCATTTGCCAGCCTAATAATCCAAACAAACCTAGAGCGTCTGGGAACGATAAATATAGAGAAATCATTAAACCGATATGGGTTGCTAGGGTTAAAGGCACCCCAACTGGTAAAGGAGTCGTAGTTCTCCCACAAGACCCCAATTCATTAGTGGATATGTTGTCTTTACGAATCGCTAGCTTCAGAGCGGGAAATACGGGATTGCTAGACGAAGTAGTTGGCAACTGCTACGAATTACTTCGACAAAGGGCGATAACCGATTTATAAAATGATTGTCGTAACTAAACGCAGATTTACTAAACGATACATCGTAGGAGGCGCTGGAATTTTCGAAACGATATTGGGATTTTCAAAAGAATGTTAACGTCGAATACGGCGAGACAGGTAGTAACAACCACATTGAATGTTGGCAAAGACGCCGCAACGGTGATAGGAAAAAGGCTATAGATGATGGTAAGACGGTTGCTATTAATACAGGAAAACGATTGGTGGATGAAGCAGCGGCTAAAATGTTTAATCCGCCACCACTTAGCCAAAAGAGCAAGGAAACAACAAATAGTTTAATCGGTGAAGATGGAAATACGAATAAAAATAATTTACTCTCTGGTTATGGTTCTGGAATATCAAACGCCCTATCGATCCAAGATCTAGTGCGCGGGTCTGGAATGAAATTGGCTTAAAATATTTTGTTGCTATAATAAAAAGATGCAGTCAGATATTTTAAGATTTACCGATAATATTATAACAGACGAGGAAGTCGAGAGAAACGAATGGCACAAGAACCAGTAACGGGAATGAATCTAAACAGCGCTTGGGAAATTCGCATAAATATTGATTGAACTTCAAGATCTTTTCATGAATCCATCCGAGTCGTACCTGCTATTTGAAGGCAGACTGAATAAAGCAGATGGAACCGCTTACGCCATTACCAACAACCGACTCATGAACCTTTTCAGCCTCAGCGGCGGGTAAAGGGTATTTTACCGGAATTAGAACTGCGAGAAGAGAAGGTGCCGGTGAAGGAGAAAAGGGAAGTACTACCCAGATACGAATATCTAAAAACGATCCGTAATAATCCGATAAGCGTTGAAATCTTTGACAGAGATACGAACGAAACTGTCGCCTACCCGTCGTTGAATAAGGCAAGTATGGCGTTTAAAACCGGTACGAAAACGATACAGGATAACAACGGTAAGGTGTGGAGAAATGGATACGAGATCCGTGTGTTGACATAAAGTTTTATCCTGACAAGGTAAAATTGGAACTCGTAAATTTTTAGATTTCGCGACTTTGGAAGAAGACGTGGTTGCAAAGTTAAAACGAAGCAGCATCTGTGCGACTCGATAGGCTATTTATACCTAATTACGGTAGAGACACCGGATGAGACAGAGTATTACACGAGCGTATTCGAGGGGCCGTTGCATGACAAGTTGGAAAAGAACAAGACATTTATCTTTACGAAAACATTGTTAGAAACGGAACCAGAATATATCACGCCGTATGTCGTGATATCCGGAGAGAGTAAAGTTGTTAATCTTGATGTTTCGTGTGTAACAATCATCTTCATTTTTACATAGAAAATATTTTCTTTAAATAGAAATAGAAGACATTCTAATCATCATAAACGAATAACTGCATCACGCTTAATCCTGGCTTACCCGGTTCAGCTACGACGCATTGTAACTCGTAAGTCTGATATTCTCCAAGGGAATCGATTAGAAAATCTTGATTAGTATTTTCTAAATTTGTAGGATTAGGTGCGGTAAAAATAATAACCCAATGTCATTCATTAGTCTATGTTCTCATCCCCCATTAATACATCCTTTTGGTGTTCTTATTCCTTCCTTTCACGCCGACCTTCCAGATTCTCACTGCGATTGGGCACTTGATAGCTATCCAGAAGGCAGCGCTGTCGTTTTCATTAGACACCTATCTCCTACGTCTTTGAACGCATAAAAGGCTTTGTTATTTAATAATGCTGAACCGGCGTTCGCATGAAAACAACAATTAGGGCCTACGAGTATTTGAAGTTAATCTCGGGATGTAACCGACGTAACATTTTCTTCCAAGTGTGATATCAATCTGCATTGGAATCCACTCTAGCATGCAGATGCCAGCGTGATCGGCACCAGGGCTCATGGATATAATATGAAATCTTCAATACGCGTAATTAAGCGAAGCGGGAAGTGTAAATTTATCCAAGACACCAAAATCGATTACTTCCGTTTGTGTTGCTATAAAATCGGTAAATACTGTTCCATCGTTACTGGCTTGAACTTTCCAACTAGTAATAACTTTGCCCTGATCTCGGCCAGCAATGATGTAAAATCCCGACATTGACAGAGGAATTGGGTACTTCATCTGTATCCAAACATTAGTTACTGTTTCAGAAACCCAATTATCGGGGAAGTGAGAAGCGTTTTGAAAGGCCCTCCACGGGCCGAATTCGTGTCCAAACACACTGCGATATTCGTCAGCACTAGCTTCGTAAGTGAAATTTCCGTTACATTCGAGGTCATGGTTGGAGCTGCAGTCACGTACGGTCTTAGGTTATTGGTGGCAGCATTGTTCGATATCGCTTGGTTAACTAAGGTTTCAACTTGACCAAAGCTAACAGCCTCGCTGGCGATGACTGGTGGATGTCAGTCGGAAGGCCTTTTATCGAATTACCATTCATATTCAAATCACCGTCCATAGCGTTCGTTCCATCTCGTTTTAGAAAGGTATTACTCGCTAGAAACAGTAACACCTCCATGTACTATTCTTTGAGTAGATCTAGTATGAGTTTGTCCGGATTTATCAACAGGCATGATTATATAGGTGATATTATTTAGTCCAATTCGTTTACGACTTCTTGAAATTTACAACCATTTTTGCTCGTCTTCTTCAATACATACCAATACAAATGGCCGAAAAACACTTCGCCGTTGGGTTGAACTCGTTCGCTGTTCTAGTACAGCGGTCTTCGTCAGAATCGTCAAGATTTAGTATGCCGCATACGTTCGCGTTCGCTCTCGGTCTTTTTGGTAACTCGTCTCTTAGAAAAACTCCTCTGAAATTATTTATATTTAGTTTCTTTGTCGCTTCGATTAGATCCACGTTCAACAAAGCAATATTTGGTAGCGTTACGCCTTCGACATCGATTAGTTTAGTGCTAAATTTGTATTTAGGGAATAATGTCCATATGCTAAAGTGTGAATTCCATCTTCCAAAATTACTCGTATGTTGTCATCTGTTGAGAGGGTTATCTTGTTGACCTCTTCGGAATAGATATCGTGTACATGCGATCGAATGACATTCATCTTTCTCGATTGCTCTCTCTTGGTGAACACGCAGTCTTTGCAATCTTCGTGAGCGATAGATTACTTGACGACATTCCTCTTCACACCTTTACATTTCTTGTGGTCTGCTCCTGCCATCTTGTACGACTGCAACTTTGATATTAAACACACAAACTTTTCGATCTGTTTACCAGCTGCTTCACCTTTAAACATACCGATAACCTTTTTATTGATGCCAGCTTCGATACCAGATGGATGGTCTTTCGGGTAATCACTATTGTAGAACTTACTCCCGATGTCGGGATCTATATAGGCGTAGAAGTCTTCGGTTTTAATTCCATAACCCAGCGAATCCGTGACGGTGAAAAGTAACTTCGCTCTATCATCGTATTTTTTCCTTTTAGTATTATTTAAGTGTCGACCTCTGACCATCACAACTTTTGCCTCTTGATATATGGGTGGCCCCCCTATAGGACCTCGGTCCTTCTCGGGTCTTATCCTCCCTGTTGAACCTAACATGTCATATCAATTTATTATCAACTTTGTCATAATAATGTAAATGCCGAGGTCAATAAAAACAATTTTGTTGTTGTTTGTTGTTAATATGAAAAGCTCAAGAATATTTCTGAGCTAACTTCTGGAAGTGAAGAGGCTCAGACGTAGCACGCAGGCTACCCTCTTACCAACTTAGCTAACCGAGCCAACTTGTATTGACATTAACGTAGCAATTATGAATTACCACAATTCACTTGTCATGTAATTGCCATAGCCGCAAAAATAGAGAATATATTATTTAAATTAATTCAAACGTGAATCAGGTTTTTTAAATGAAATCTCTTCATTCATTTGGGAGCCCCTTAGATGTTATTTTGTATGAACTGTGTTCATTCATTTGGGGGTCCTGAAATGTTATTTTCCATTAAATGTTTTCATTCATTTTGGGGCCCTTTGAAATGGTATTATGTATGAGATGTTTTGATTCAGTTGGGGGCCACCAGAGTTGTTATTTTGTATTAATGTTTTGATTCATTTGGGGCCTCTGAGGTGCTATTTTGTATAAAATGTTTTCAATCATTTGGGGACCCCTAAGAAGTCTTTTTTATGAAATATTTTAATTCATTTGGGCCTCTGAGATATTATTTTTTATAAAATGTTCTCATTCATTTGGGGCCCTGAGATTTTGGTGCCCCAGGGCCTAGGCGCGCGCCTAGTGCACCTGTAGACAAACGCGCCTCTGGCTCGCATTAAGTAGTTTTGGACTTCATTAGATCATCGGAAACTTCAAGCTAAAGACAGACTAATAACTAGCATCAGGAACCGACGGTGACCGTCGGTTCCTGATGCTAGTTATTAGGCGCGAGGTGCGTTAAAAATGCACACCATTACATTCGGGGATTTGTTAATCCACTCTATTGTATATAGGCCTAGTTTTCTACTGATTCTTGCATGTCCTGCAAAATTAAAACTTGTCGAACGCTAGCAGTAGAACTGCTTATTTTATTCGGGCAATAATTTAATACAGCGCATAGGCGAACCTTTGTTTTCAGGGGGTGGTTCCACTCTGCGCTACGCGCAGGAAGTAATTGCTGGACTTCATCAGATCATCGGAGACTTCAAGCTCGAGACGGGTGTATCGCGTGTCAAACTGTTAGATATACCTTGCGGCGATATGGCTTGGATGAGTCGCTTCCTCAAGACGAGAGATGATATCGACTACACGGGCATGGATATCGTTCCTGAGTTGATCAGTAACCACACAGAATATTACAAGAAGTATCCATGGAAATTTCGACTGCAAGACATTGTATCAGAGCCTCTCAACAAGTCGTACGATATAATCCTCTGTAGAATGATGCTTCAACATCTATACACCCGAGATGTACTCAAGGTTCTGAAAACGTTTTCAGATAGCGGAAGCCGTTACTTGCTGACGACAACTTTCAACACAGTTTCCACAAATACTGACTTGACAAAAAACCTGCCTAAAGGAAGATGTCGTTTACTGAATTTGGAGATTCCACCAGTTTCCCTGTCTCCTCCGAAGTGCATGTTTCGAGATGGCGATGCAGACGACCTGATTGGTATTATGCACTTTCTTGGACTTTGGAATTTGCCCCTTCGAAAGATAATAGACTGTAATAAAACGAGCGGCTTTAATCTTCCTGGTAGTGATCTATTGATTCACTCATGCACCGGCTGGTCTTTTCAGCCTTAAAATTTGCCCGGTCATGATTTCGCACTAAGTTAGTGATGATACTTGACTGCATTGCATTATATTTTGCGTTGCTATAATATTTCCCTAAACAATGTAGCTCGTCAGCACTAAAATCAATTCTCTGTACCCGTACTGATTGCATTATATTATAGTGGTCTGCGTAGGTATTGGTCGTCGTTGTGAACATGAAACATACGGTCAGTTGATCGATTTCTAAAAACAATTTGAGCTGACCAAAATTATAGGCGATGTAAAAGATTATTTTACCCTTTAAGCGAAGCAACATTTAATAAAATGTCATAAAAATTGACAACGATAAATTAAATATAAGTCATTTCATAGTGTATTATGTCGAACGAAATGCTTTAGGCTTTAAAAAAAATTAGTTAATTGTTTTGATTTTGTTGAACTGTTTGCAGTTGCGTAGCAAGGCAAAATGCCACCAGGGGCGAAAGTACAAACTGCCGCTCTTGTCTATTATTTCCATCACTTTATTCTTGTTCATATACCTGGATACGCTCAATGGGGAGATATGCAAAAGACGCCTGTTTTTAATGTTTGCATTATACGTGTATACACCTTGATTCATCTATTCAGTATTCAATTCATTATACAGTTAGTATCAGCATCGGCATGCACTGTCAAAATTTAAACTGTTTGACTAATTAAAATGAGTTATCATTCGATATAAAAATAAGAAAATAGAATAAGATAGTATTAATTAAGAAATAAACCATTTATAAAGCAAAAAATCAAGCCTCACGATAAAGTTACTAAACGTTTTACAGGCTAGATAGAAAATTATAAAGTTCACATAAAATTCAAATAAAACAGTAGCAATTTTATTCTTTCTCTTTACATATTGAAAAGAAGGTCCTAAATATTTACTCATTTACTCATGATGGGACTATAATACCGTTTAATGATGAGACTATAGTAAGTTTAATATTTAGAATAGACTAGTAACTGGTTTTATCATACGGATTACGGATATGGTACGGTATCGTACTTTCATTCCCACCAGACTAAAATATTAAAAAACATGGATACAGATGAAAATGGAAAATTTAAGTCACTCTAAAAAAAATAATAAAAAGTAACAATTTTATTAAAAAAAGTTGAAAAGCCAAAAATACAAATATATTGTAAAGATATTATTATGATATTGTTTATAACGGATATATCCTATTTCCACTTGAATAAAAAATTTTAATCGGTGATGGAGCACACGATGTCAGCACCGCAATCACATAATGTCAGCACCGCAACCAAATAAAATTGTCAGTAGCCAAGCTGCAGAAAACAAATTCATTTGTAGTCTCATAATTAATGTAAAACTGCATCATATGGAAACTTTGAACATGATGTTAAACCAAAATGAATAGTCTAAGATTGTCACAAAAGATAATAAAACATAAATTTAGCACCAAAATGTCAACACCTCAACTGACCTTTATCAATTCTAAACTGTCGTTAAAATAATTTGCATGTAATAATAATGTAAATTTATGCTGCCTCGCAGGTGCAATAGTAAACCAGTTGTAGCGAATAAAGCTTCAAAGTGGTTATTATGAATCGACTTTAGTCAGCAAAAAGCAACAAAAACTAGTCAGATGACAAACTTGTCAGCCTGTTTGCAAATACCAGAGCTATAAAATGTAAAAAAAACTGAACAAAGTCATACCACAATACTACAGACTACTTCGTATCATGCTTAAACAAGAAGTGGTATTAAGGAGTTATTACCCATAATAACATTAAAACAATAAACACATAAAAACTGAAAACAACAAAACTGCTTTAGATTACAAATCAAGCTTAAACAAAACAGCAGACCAAACTGATTCATCAAAGGCTGCCATGCAGTCCAATAGGTTTAGGCTCATCATTAAGAACTATTATGTTTTAAGCTCATAAAAACATATTTCTGCAGCCTTTAGCAAAAGAAATGGTTTGCAATGGAACCACGTGTACCTTTAACAGTAGCCATGCACGAAACTTCTACAGCACCATCCAATAAATTAACACTAAAATAATTTTCCCAGGACAATGGTGACCACTGTATTTTACAACACAAAGCTTTCCAATATAATCTTACTTGTTGCCGACAGACTTGCTGCTGCTTGTACCACTATTTCTGAATGGCTAGCCTATCTCTTGCACCAAGTTGATCAACTAGCGTCAACTCTCTAGTGACTTTTCTATCGTCACAAAGTTTTTATCTCTTTTTCTAAAATAAGCATGATGGAGCTCAGAATTGGATTTAGTTTTTGCTCTCCAAATTGCTGATTTTTCTTTAAAAGTAAGTGGCATGATCACAATATGTGATCAAAGAAATCTAGCAAAACACAACAATATTTAAGTAAAAACTTATTTTATTAATGTACTATTAATATTATTTTTTACATATAATTTTGTGACTGAAATTTGCTGTAAAGAGATATGGAAGAATTTAGAGTTTCCATTTAGATATATGGAAAAATTAGTGTTATTTGGCCGCCAGACTATACTGTTGAAACTTTATAAAACATAATGGTTATTTATGCTAAGGGTAACTGAAAACCTAACAACTGAGCAAGTGTCAGAGCCGCGACCGTGAAGTCAGCAGCTCCACTGCTTGTATGGTTGCGGAGCTGACGGTTGCGGTGCTGACATTTTGCTGGAAGTATAATTTCTACGCCAATCCAACTGAACGTGCGTGCACAATAATAGGTCTCGCTTCTTCAGTATTTTTTCTCGATTCGAAACATGACATCAAAAATCACATGACATTTAAAATCACTCAGTGTGTATAAAGGTCGAAGAAGGTGGCGAAGGCGTCAGCAGAGAAAGTCCCGTAGCCGAGTCTGGGGCGTCGTCCCCTCCCCGTCCCAATCCGTCATTATAGTCTAGGTATTCTTGATATACATGTGCAAGTCTACACAAACCTTTATAATGAATAATGAATAGCTATGTTTAATGGCACCTGTTGGTCAAGCTCCACCAATGATGGGTAGTAGCTATAGTGGAAGAAAAGATGTCACTTTGACTGTAGGATTGTAGGGACCAATACGAGAGTTCTATTCCAGGAAGGACTTGCTAAACGCGTAATTCACTCAGTAATTGTGATTAGCGATCACACCTCATCACCAGCACGCAAGCGTTTTGGAGGAGTATTCCCAAACCCAGACGCGTTGAATGTAGCAACAGTCACTTCCTGCTCGGAAGTCGCGGACGTCCACTGTTGAGTTCCCATGGAAAGGTCCCGGATTAAATATCAGAGTAACAGGCATAATTTAGGTCAATGACCCAGTTTCCGTTGGCATCATGTCCATTCCATTATCCATATTAGTCACAGGGTTGAAGAAAGAGTCATTTCTAATATGAATGATAGTCCTAAGATTTTTTTCAACTAAGATCTGAGAATAGTCTTTAAAACAGCTTACCGCAAGACTACAAACTTAAGTGAAAGACAATTAACTAAAATGAAAGACCATTGACTTAAATGAAAGACTATTGACCTAAGTGAAAGACCATTGACTCAAATGAAGGATCATAACTCAAATGAAGACCATTGACTCAAATGAAGGACCATTGACTCAAATGAAGGACCACTGACTTAAATGAGAGACCATTGACTTAAATGAAATAAATGAAAGACCTTTAACTTAAATCAAAGACCATTGACTCATATGAAGGACCATTGACTCAAAAGAAGGACCAGTGACTTAAATGAAAGACCTTGGACTTAAATTAAAGACCATTGACTTAAATAAAAGACCATTGACTTATTTACTCGGCGCATCCGGACCTAGAACTTGGATATTAGTCGAGCGACTTTTGAGACTCGCTCAAAGTAAGCCATATATAACATAAGCCATAATAATTTGAAGACTAATTACCTGACCATTGTCTGCAATAATGAATTATTTGGCAACCTAGATTTGAGTTCCTAGACGATCAATGCACACGTAGAACCAGGCGGTGGAAAAGGATCAAAACCAATAAAAACCTTGGGATTCACACTATCGGGAGATTATATTTCAAATACGAAATTGTTTGTAGAGTAGTCTACCGTGCTTAGCAAGAAGGCCGTAACTGCAAAATGTCCATTTTGAGATAAAATGAAAAAACTAAAATTGAAATTGCCAACAGTTATTAAACAGTCAAAGTTCTGGCATTTTCAGATATGATGCCTCTTACTCTTCCATTTAAATGTGCACTACTATTTTTTTAAAGGAGAAGTTTTGTGGGCGGTAAGTTTTGCGATAAACTGAATAACGAGCTCCCACTGTCTTGTCAATCAAACCTGAACTCATTGAGTGGGGCTACAGTCAAGAAGTGCCATATTCAAGTCCACCGCCTGTCAATTCCTTTCAATTGAAATGCCTGCATGAGTCGGAATGGAGCTGGCATTGTCGGTCTGTCTGTCTGTCTGCCTGTCTGTCTATCTGTCTATCTGTCTGCCTGTCTGCCTGTCTCTACATATACTTATCCTGTAGGCCTAAACACACGCGCACAGCGGCAGCACAATTGTCGTGGGATGAGGCTCAAATGCGGGCTTGATTAGAGGCGAATTGAGGAGGTGCGTTGCATGATGTGTAGACCCGTACAGGAAGGACTAAGTACTTAGTAACCTAAATATACCTTAGCCTATAGCTGCATGGGAACAACTCAAGAAAAGTCCACATTCCTCGTTTTACCTCAACCTTGATTCTTCATTCACCGACACCTGCACTGCTAATTCTCATGTCCTCGACCTAGACATGACCTTTTACCAAAACCTTAGCCTCTCCGTACGTTTTATATGGTTCGTTCAGTGTTCTTTTTATTGGCACAGAATTCACAAGGGTTTGACTTCAGACTGATTTAAAAGTTACGTAATAACGACAGATATACGCGGTTGTCAGAAATAGACTGAAAAGAATACTAGATGAATTCTATCAAACACCGCATATAAATATACAAATATACATGTATAGAATATATGTGTATATATATGCAGAGAAAGAGGGCGAGAGAGATCGATATCTGCTTAGTGTAGTTGGTGTGAGCCCCAGGTATTATAATAAACGCTCAGGTCCGAGCATACAGGGAACCTCATCTGTGCAGCCCTATTCAGAGAGCGCGGCTCTGAATAGACACATCAACCGATTGTATATATATATATATATATATATATATATATAATCTGTGCTGTGCTTTACATAGGGGATGAAACTATAATAATGTATCTGTTCCACAACGAACACAGGCACGAATACAGGCATATCAAGTACAGGTGTATAGATGCATATAATTATGAGGACTACTATGAAGCACGATCATTGTTTCAATTTTATTTCCAGTGCATTTCCCTCAACTGTCTACTTGGCCCATTTGAGCCTATTCAGATAGACTGACCAACGCGGTCCATTTGGTTAAGATTGTACCCCAGGCGACTGAGATGCTTTGGGGAGATCTGATTGGTGGCTAGCAGGCGGCAGTTATTCATTAGACCACGCCTCAAAACCTTGGGCTTTAAACAATTCTTTTCATCACATCCAGCTTCTACTCACGCTGGAGTCTTTTCATCACATCCAGCTCCTACTTAGATATGCTTCTTTTCATCACATCCAGCCAGGGGTGTGGCAAGCGAGGGGCAGAGGGGACCGGTCCGCCCGTTTTAAAACTGGGAGGGGGCAAAGCCCCCCAGTTTTAGTGCTCAGTATACCCCATGTGCTTCCCCCAAATTGGTTCTATTTGTTATGTTTCTCCAATAGCTTTTTGTATTTGGTGATATTGTGGTATTGTGGGTCAATAAATTTCCAACAGTTCAAAGTTTGTTTTTACGATTTGTGCTTACTTAGCGCAGGTGTAAAATTGTCATTTACAAAATAGAATAATGCATGTTTGGTTATTCATTTTTATAAAATGTATCACTTTGTACCCAAAATACAGAAAATTTCTGATAGTAAAGTATTCGTCATTGACTAAAGAAATAGTCTAGCATTTGGTCTACAATCATGAAGTAGGGTTTCAGATCCCTGCCATGGCACAAATTTGATTGGAAAGTGTCTGTTGGAACATGCACCTTCTAGCCGACTCCGCAATAATGAACATTTCCTAGCATGGAAGACTTGCGTGGAGCTGCTCTTGGCGATGGAGGCTGGTAAAAGACTGGCGAAATATAGTTCTACGTAAGTCCAGTGCGCGACCGGTCTTTCTTCCAGCCATCATCCGGCCTGAGTCTACAATCGTGCCCATGACTTCCGCTTTTTTGCAGTCCGAGTATGACAAAAATCGTATCCCGAGAATCTAATTTACGAATCTAATGTTGTCCCGTTGACCATGATGAGCCCGGATATTGAATTGGGTGAAAAACTCACTCATTTGGAAATTAGCAATACTATATTAGTTTCGGCTATTGATTGCAATGTGTCTACCAAGTGATTTCACAATAAACGAGTGTAAGGAATACAATGACCTAACCCTACAAGATGGACGCTCCGAGAATGAGTGATGAACGCTGTTGCAATGACCATGTTACCAGCCTCATGATGATGGAAAGATAAATTTGCATGCAATTTTACTGTATATTATACAAAATAGTAAGCCTACTTTATAGCGTATACTTTAAAAGCGTCCTGCATATCTCATTTCCATGGAGTAATTATGATAAGATGATTTTGTTAAGATAATTTGTACTCCTTATTTACAAAATTTCTGGGAGGCAAAATTCAAAAACTGGGGGAAATTTTTTGGTAAATTATGTCCCATACGTTTCAAAACCTTGTTGCACCTCTGCATCCGGCTTCTACATAAGCAGGAGTCTTTTCATCAAATCCGGCTTCTATTTATGAATGATTCTTTTCATCAATCCATCTGGACCATCTCCCATGCATTTAAACAGAATTCTTTTCATCCACTGCACATGAGCAGGGCAACGAGGATTGTGACAATGGCTCAAATTGTGCAAATTATATATTGGATTCATATTTGTGCAAAATAACCTAATGGGTCATAGTTTGCCTCAAATTTCGTAAAATAGGCAAAAGGTTAAACCATATGAGTATGAGTGATTTACATTTTACTTGTCGTTAAGCAATTAGGTGTCAATGATGTAAGAGTCTTGATACTCTTGGTGCAAATGTCACACACCTTAAGCTACTCATCTAAATTATAAATGTTAGCGATGAGTTAAAAATTTGCGTATATTTTAAGGTAGCTTAGCAACTTGTTCTTTCCATTATAAGATGAATGATCTCAACAAGAGTTTGTCCATCTATCTGAAGCCAATTGCGAATCCGGTGATATCCTCAAGCTGATTCGTTTGTATGTAGCAGTAAAGAATGTTGATGATGAAGAAAACAGTTGAAAATAAAGTTAAACTAAAGCTAAATTTTCGAATAGAGCACAAATTCAAAAAATAATTACAATAATGTTTGTCCTGATCTGATACTTGAATCAGAATTAGCAGACTATTGTTCCTTCACTTTCAATCAGTTCAAAGTCGCTGTAATAGTTTCTCTCGCGGGGCCATGTGCACTGGCATTGCTTCAGAGCGGTTCGCCCTACTGGCATCACTTTACAGGTGCTCAATACAATGTAATATATATTGAAACCACCTAAATATGCAATGATTGGCACTTTTAACTACATTAGTTATTAAATAATAGCTATAACTGCTATAGAAGTAGTTGCCTAGTAGCTATATCTAGTTTTAAGAAGTAGGAGTAGTTAAAGAAATAGTTATAACTACTTTCATCAAGTAGTTTTAAGCTAACTACAAGAGTTCACATTCATTACATTTTTTTCCTATTTACTAGTTCAGTCTTACAGGAATTTCTGTAATTTCGCAACAAACATGGACGTTGTCCATATCTCATCAGTAAATTCACTATGTAATTGTTTTATTAGAACTGTGTGCAAAGGGAATATTGTGAGGAAGTAGGTTCCTCGCAGAACCATAGAGAAAGCCTAAAGCATTATACCTGTTTAACTGTTGGAATCAGAACTAGAGTAAAGCGGTCTTAGAGGGGTTGGGGCTAATGGTAAAGGGTTAAGGAATGTATACCACAAGCCGAAATAGGAAAACCGCCAGGACGCGGCTGGATGACCACCAGTGGGAAGCTGGATTACAAGTGGGGCGGATAATGGTCATTTGCGACTGAAGAGAGAGACAGAGACAGATACAGAGAGACAGAGATAAAGAGACAGAGATAGAGAGACAGAATATTAGCCATGAGCCTCGCTTGACTGGGGCGCGGACGCCATCGGTCTCTTGTCATATGAATGGTAATGAACCCCAGTCTGCAGTCGATCCATGAAGGGCTAGACCCCGGTGATCCAGGTCAGATAGGGAGTCTGTTACACTGTTTTGAATTGTTTTACAAGCTATGTCTCCTTTACTTGGTCCTGAGACTCCGAACATCCGTGCCATCTGTCAGCTGTTGAATGGAATTCGTTGAATGGTTCCACGCTTGTGTGTTGGCACACCACTGCATGATGACTCTTTTAGCTTACTGTGAACTGTTTTGCTTTTATTGTTTAACACTTATTCAAATGTCAATTAGGCTATAATGTAGAGAGCGCCTCCGAATATATTTCTGAAGAGGCGTAATATCAAACTGCCTTGTAGCCTGTGCTAGTAGTTCTTATCCTTGTTAGTTTACAATTAGATACGTCATTGTGTTCTGATGATTTTTATTACTTATGTTGAACATCAGCAATTAATACTGACAGTACATTTGCATAATGCTATCTGACTATACTGACTATCAATGCACCACGACATGACATCAGCAAAGTAGTGTTAAAGGTAGTTAACTATACTTATGTGGTAGTTACCAAGCTAATTGTAACTACTTTTCATCCGAAGTAGTTAAATAGTAGTTATAACTACATATTTTGAAAGTAGTTTGGAAGTAGTTTTAACTACGAGTCAAGTAGTTGGTGCCCATCACTGTAAGTATGCTTCACATACCTACCTGAATCCAATCTCCAGAGTTCATGGTAATAGTGTATATCCCGCTTAGTGCGTTTCGTTTCCCGTTTTTAATGCCCAAACAAGTTGTTGCTGCAGATAATAAAATAAAGAATAAATAAATTACATAAATTATGTCACCAATCATCGTCGTAAAATACTTTACTTGCAACTAAAATAATTATTTAGTGTAATTTTTATCTTCCAAAATGTGAAACCTGTGTCATGTAATGCGATGAGACCCGTGTTGAAAAAGGAGGCTAAAGATGAATTGCGAGATGCGTGCATACATTCAAGCTGACATGTAAGGTTGCATGACATAGTATAGTACCAGATGTTAGCACGATAACCAGGAGTCAAATTTAGCTGTATGGCAGCCTTCAAGGAGCGCGTCTGTCCTAATGCTCATTGAAAGTAGTTGGGAATCGTAATCGTAATCTCAACATTTCTACACAAAAACGAAGTAGTTTGTTGTCTGCCGACGGGTATCTCGGTCATTTTGGTAGATTGCGCTGTCAAGACGCAACATTTGCACGATAGTTCTTGTCAATTCGGAGACATTCTGTTACTGAGTCGACCTTACCGGATTATTTCTGGTACAATGTCAGATTCACTGCGTGAAGTTTTTGTTTGGAAATTTTAATGCATCTCCGCTACTGGAACTGTCCATCCCAGCCCAATGAGGGGAGACGGGTTTCAGACGACAGAAAAGCCCGACCAAAAGCCCTACATACGCCGTCCTCGCTGAGGAATCGTAACCCGAGTATCCGATGAACGATGATGGGGCTGGTCGTTGGAAGGGCTCCAGTACTCAAATGTGCAGTGTTGGTTTACCCAACACTGCAAATGTGGATAGAAAATAACCGCTCCGACTTCCAACCGACACCTATTTTGTACGCGGTGACAAGGGATGGTTTGAGAGATACCCGAAAGATTGGATTTTATCTGCTCTTCAGCCGGATATACAGTGATTCTAAGTAGCTAGTTCCGTGAGAGGCGCTATATAAATTCTCAATTACAATTACAATTGTGCAGTCGCCCTTTATGGGGTTGAAGGTATAATCAACATCGTTGAAATAGCGGGTATCGAATCCGTTTTCTTCTTATCTTGATGCCAGGGTTTTACTAGTTGTTCTAAATTATGAAAGCATAATTTCTGACTTGTGATACGGATAGCAACTAACGAAGAGATCGCAAGTAAGCAATCAGCATCTGATGTAGCCAACCATAATGAGAGATGAACGAATACAAGACTCGATCTGAGGACAGCCGTTTTGTTAACAACAGACTATGACGAAGAAATTAACGGGTAATCGAATGAAATTGTCGCCTTCTGTTTACTAGTTGTTACTTGTTGTAGTCGATTTAGGTAAGTGTACTCTAGAACGATGATGAGTGATTGATGATCACTACGAATAAAGCGCAACGAGTCTAACGGCGTGTCTTTTCTTATGGTCAAAGGTCGGGAAAACTATGCGAACTTTTACCTTACTCCAGTGGTCACCAACCTTTTTTGGGTCAGGAGCCGCATTGACAAGTTTGGCAATTTTTGGGAACCGCCGTTGTTATACGAATACAACAAAACGCAGTTATTCAACTAATGATGCTATTCACCATTATCTCAATTAGCTTCACGAGCCTCAAGCTTCAATCATAATATATATATATACATAATATTTAATAAAGTAAACAAGTCAGCCACAGTCAGGATATATATAATCTAGTAATACAAGTAGTTGAATTACCCATTATTCGTCTATATATTTATGGTTATGAACCAGGGAAAACCTGGTTCTGCACTTTGACAACTATTGATGCATCTCGGGTATATAGCCTATTATTTTATTAAAATACTTTTCTCAAGTTCTGCGACCGAGCAATATCCAACACTGTACCACGCCTCTGCAATGATTTCCCCTATGAATTCAACAAATTTTCGACTGCTCCTTCATAATTGGCAATCACCCACTATCATCTGCATCAGGCTCCTATATCTATCACCTCATGGGCGTTCCCCTCACAACTGAAGCGTCATCTCTTCAAGAACTCATACTCTGACTGTTTAAATTCTCCGTTTTCCCAACTCTCGCCGTAGCCATAAACGACACCTTCCTTAACTGCAACTCGGACTCCTCTGACAACCGGACCTCAAGCTCTCCCATAAATTCTAAGCAGCGCTCGTGATATGCTGATGCCTTGCGTTTAGGTTTCGGCTTGCGCTTTAGAAGTTTGGAGATTGCGATTAGTCGTTCCAGCAGATTCTCTTGGTCCTTAACTTTGATATCGGAAGGCCCATTACTGAAAAAAATTTGTCTCATAGATAAGCTAATCTAGAAAAACGAGGCAAATTCAATTGCAAATAAGAACCCAGAAGCTTCAAATTTGATTTGTTAATTAAAATGCCATGTAATGTCACTTGAAAATGCTATGTCCAGCAACCATGCGAGGCAGAACTTCACAGAGAAAGCTCTGTGAAGTTCTGCCTTTTTAAATTTGAAAAACTAGTAAATGAAAGATAAAGTAACAGTGAAAGAAATGATACTAAACCTTCCTTTACTTTGCAAGTTTTTTCGTCATATAAAAATGCCATTTTCTAGAAAGCTCTGAAGAGCCGCCACAAAACTCCCTCATGAGCATGCGGCTCGCTAGCCACGGGTTGGTGACCATTGGCTTACTCAATCGGTCAATATAATTTTTATTGTTAACCACAACATTAAGTAATGTACATGTATAATACATTGGTAGACGACGGACTCTGACTAAGTCGGTAACAATAGATGGACTCAGTGGAGCAGTAGTTGCGCATGCTGGGTCTCCTTACTACAATACATCCAATGTGACCAAGCTGACTTGTTAAGTAGCTTATTTATATTTTTTTTAAATTTAAAATGTCTTTCTTTAATGCACATCTATGTTAATGACATTGTTGCAGTACACGCAAAGTAAAGTTTTTTTGCTAAAAGTTAAAACAAACAAATAAAACACACCTTTCTATTGATGATTATATAGGCATGCAACATGCTTTAAACTAAGATCGTTTATGATAGGTCATAATGTGATGAACAATATGCACCCCGTTTTTTGCAATTTTAAAGAAAGGTAATTTCTAATTTAATGAGGACATAGGATACATTTTCAGTCTGATTTTAAACAGACGAAATATTGGGGCATGTTAGTACATTCGGGAGTGAATTCCAGAATTATACCGGTCCAGAGACGCGAACTTCGCTGCCTGATATTTATGCGTGTACAGTGTTGATGATATTTTGACGAGGAACAAGTATAACAAGATATAACTTGTTTTGTCGAGGTTTAGGGACAGTTTATTTGCTCTATGCCAGTTACTCACCTTCTCTACCTCAGTATTAAAATAATTATTCTGTAGCATTTCATCCCACATTTCAAAAACCTTTCTTATAGGTACACATTTTAGGGCTCCCTCTGGTTTTATGTGTAAGACATACTAAATAATCAATTAAAATAGTTTTAGACAATCAATGCATTTAAATAAAAACATAGTGTATTCTTT
Organism: Bimastos eiseni; assembly: GCA_959347315.1. NCBI lineage: Eukaryota > Metazoa > Annelida > Clitellata > Crassiclitellata > Lumbricidae > Bimastos > Bimastos eiseni. Next base: position 35,259,018 of record OY365806.1, read on the forward strand.
TATGTCTCGTTGTAATATAATTACCACTGAGGTCAAAAACGACCTCAGTGGTACTCAGTGTATAAATGCAATACCTGAGCCATCTGGCGACAGAAAATGTAAAATAAAACTTGAAATTTGATACAATATAGGAATATCAATAGTCATAAAATTTCGTCCAGATATCACTTATGGGGGATGAGCAGCGCTAATGGAAATAGCCTCTGGGGTCGTTTTGACCCTAGTGGTAGTAGACTACGAGGAATTAAAAGCTAAGTACATAGGTCAGTCGGCACAATCTACAAAATTTTTATTGTTTTAAAATTATGTTTTCCATGTTAATACTGTAGTGAATATTATACTCTCAATGAAAATCCAGCCGACTTTAAGGAACGTAGAGCGCGGAAAAATAGATTCCATGAAGAACTTACAGCAGATGATGCATCATCTGATGTCAGAACAAAAATTCCTTGTTGAAACCTACAAAGTGTCACTAGAATGTGTCATAAATGATAGTGTCAAAAAAGGACAACTAATAGATTTTAGCATTTTAAAAATGTGGCTTCCGAATTGTTTAGATCCGAAGCATTTCCACAATGCTGATAATGTAGCCAAATTGGAATCTTTGGCAAGTTTGGCAGACATGCAATAGAAAGATATTGTGCAAGAGTTACTGTCATTTAAAGACATGCACAAAGAAATAAATCATTTTGGCAATTTTTAATATTCTAGTGTTGAAGAAATGATCGTGAAAAATGTGCTAAAATTCATGATCGCCAATGACATGTGTTCTATTTGCTCTGGCCTGTCCCCACTGTACCTCAATTTTGAGACCTTGCCTATAAACAGCGCTGGTGTGGTACGATCTTTCAGCCGACTTTGAGTCTGCTGAAAGATTTTGTATAGTTGTACTCAAAAAGTCGTAAGTACGATCAACAATGGGCGAGGAGAGATTGTCAGGTTTAGCCTGGATTGCGATCGAAAAACAATCCGCAAGTGAAGTGGATTATGACGAAGTGATCGAAAACTTCGCTATATATAGAATGAGATCTATAAGACGAAAGCGGCGGTTGTAATTGGTTAATACTGTACATCCAATCCATCATCATGCTAGTATAGTTTATTATATATAGTATATATCATGCCAGTATTATCATCATGCTCGTATAGTATATATATAATGTATATACTATTCATACATTGTACATATAGTATAAATATTATAAATAGTGTTACACTGTATATATTGTATATATACTATTATATAATATCAAATTAATAATTGTACAAAAGTATACAATTACTCGGAGCAGGACGTTTTGGGCCAGGACGTTTTGGCTCAGGACTTTTGCGTAGATCTCTTATATATATATAAGAGGATTCTGTCTGTGTGTCCTTGGCAATCGATGCACCACCATCAGCTGTCTGCCTGCCTCTCTGCTTTGTATAGGCGTATAATTATAAGTGAACAATAGAGTACCTTAATCTGACACTGTGCTCGCAACAGCAGGAAAAGGTGGCTACCTGATCAGAGCTGCACTCCCCGGATTCGACCAGGCACCGGAAAGAAATGAGAGGACTGGCTATTGCGGACTTGGTTTGGTATAGCGCCGGTGATTAAGTTGGTCTCCCTGACGTGGCTTTTGTCGGCGCTGAGAAATTTTCGAGGATTTACATTACATTACATTATTCAGACTTTCAAAGAAGTGGTCCATCTGAGCAAGCTACGGTGAAGTCAGGTTTACACAATTGGTCTGTACTGTAAATACTATTTATTTATATGTATATCTAGATTCTGTACGTGTGTGTCTTTCTCTCCGTTTACACTTTTGCGGCTGTTCACTCGATTGATATGACATGTAGGGTTCACCAGGGAGGATAAGACACAAGAAGGACCGAGGTCCTTCAGGGGGGCCACCCACATATCAGGAGGCAAAAGTTGTGATGGTCAGAGGTCGACACTTAAATAATGCTAAAAAGGAAAAAACGCAGCTTAATAAATTATTAGCTATAAACAGCATTGTTCGAGTTAATTCTACCCATGGCAAACTGACTCCCGGGGAGTTAGCTAATGCAATAGGGATGTTAATTCTACCTAGGACAATATGACTATATGAGTGCAGGTGTTAGTTAGTTCGTAGGGTTGAGCAGCTGTTTGTCGTAATGCTGAAGGGAGTTTGTTTCAAAGAGGCAGGGCAGCAGTGAATATATGGAGCGAATTGCAATTTTAAGTGATGAGGTGACGGAATGGCGGTACAAAGTGAGAGTGAAAGATCATTTTGACGTTGTCGAGAGTCAGATATCACCCCAGGGTGACAATGAGTCAATATGGTCTGGACGGTTTAGCAGTGATTAGCATAGAGTCACAGCTGTCAATGCTCTCGATGTCACTGCATTGATTGACGATTTTGCACGTGTAAAATCTCGGCAACAAACATTCTAATCAAATGGTACGTTCTGCATGTATATTCTATAATCCGCCCATTCTTCTCATCCGCGTTTCTTTAACCCCAATGAACATCGGACCTTCACCTCTCTCGACCTAACGTTGTCCGCTACCTACTGCCACAGCACAGTACTCCGACTTCAACACCATTCCACCCGGAATGGTGTTGCTTCTCATCCGCCATCTCATAGATCATCCACCTGCCTTAACCCTCCGACAATTCTTATTCACCCCGATACTATCTGGTGGCATTGAGTCAATTCCTGGCCCCAACACACAATCCTCACATCATTCATCCAACAAGAAGTTTCGTCTCTTTTCCCTCAACATTCGATCACTGCCAAACCCAAAACTCCATTACCCTTACCCTCTCCACTAGCCCAACAGACCTCATTGCTTTCCAAGGAACCTGGCTATCAACTTCGTTTTCTACCATCCCCCCCCCACATCACCGATTCCTTACCCCTTACCTCCTAGCTATTCCCTTCAAAACTTCACTCGCACGACGTCCTCCGCAAAGTCTACAAACATTTCTGATGGCGGCTCTACCTTCCTGGTCCGTGAACACGCTGTAACCACAAATAATTATTCTTCCAGTCACACCTTCCGATTCTTCGAATGCTTCCCCACAACGCTCAGACTCAACTTAGATCTACTTATAGTCCTCAACATCTACCATCCTCCAACTTCCTCTGCCAATCCTTCAAACCCTTTGTCTTTTTCGAGGAATTTGGATCTCTCCTCTTCCTCGCTGCAACTACTCCTTACGAATTCATTATCACAGATGATTTCAACATCCATGTCGACAATCTCTCTGATCCTCTTGCATCTGGCTTCCTGAGCCTCTTCTAGTCATTCAATCTCCTCCTACACTTCAACTTTCCAACCACATCAAGAACCACACTCGATCTTGTTATCACTTCCGCAGCCGCCCACCTATTTTGTTTTGGGGCAAAAGTTCACCCAACTATGATACAGGAATGTGAGGTTGCAAAAAAGTTATAATCCTAATGTTCATAGCCGGGCTGCTGCTGCGATTACCCTAGTTGACTAGAATATTTATTATATATATGAATCGGATGCTTGGATGTCCTCATACCATCTCCGGCTGAATCTGTTTCTGTCGCAAATCTTATAGTATGGGTAATCAGTTTATTTTTTTATTCCTCAGGTTGACTTGAATCTTGCAACTCTGCACAGAAACTGTTTTCGGCGGTCCTGCGACCAGGAACAACCCTCCTCATTAAACGAAATGCTGAGTCGTGGCCAACTTATCTCTTTATCTTTCTCCACGCGCTCGAAATCTATTCTGTTTGAGCGAGCGTTCTCCTTCGTCGGTCAGGAACAACATTGATGAGTGATTTCTTGCAGCTGCCATTTGCGAGTTCTCAATCATGTAGTGTTATATTAGTGGTTTTGATTTTACTCACTGAAATCCACGGTGTTTTGCGTTGATAGGGATGCAACGATGTGGAAGATTAACTCGGTAAAGTGCCTTTCTTTCAGAATGTCACAGTTACGGATGATACGGAATGAAGGTGTATTTTTTACACTGATGGCAGCATATACATGTACCTTCCTAGTTCTGATGACGGATCGTCACCTGAGACGCTATGAGTCAGCAAAGCAGACACCTCAGTCGAATAGCAACTCCTACATCACAGACTGCATAACGAAAAGGATACTCGGTCGTATTCCGGACGATTTGATAACAGAATTGTTTCATGACAAGAATGAAGGAGAATCTTTTGAAACGCGCGAACAGAGACAGTTGGCTTTCCGAAATGTTTTCAACAACAGACACTGGCGTGGCAAGTACGACATAGCATATAAAGACTCCAGTCTTCGGGTAAGCAGGCAACGGAAAGGCGTGGGAATTATTATTATTGTTGTTTTTATTATTATTATTTTGGTTGCTTTACATGATATTACACACGTTTTTAATTATTATTATTACAATTATTGTTATTATTATTACTATTATTATTATTGCTATTATTAATATTATTGTTATTATTGTTATTATTATTATTATTATTATTATTATTATTATTATTATTATTATTATTATTTAGCATGGTAGTGTTGACGAAAAACAGATGGCGTTTCCTCGCTGGAGAGCTACCGTGAGTCTTTGGAATAGGTAGCTTGTCTCGAGTGTATCATGGGTCACATCAGTTAGCCTCGTCCCAACTCCAATACAAAGTTCAAACCTTCGGAACTCCAAGCTCCACTGGACTCCAGTGCCACCGCTCAATATTATTATTATTATTATTATTATTATTAATGTTGTTATTATTATCATCATTATTGTTATTATTATTTTTATATGAATCTTTATAAAGCGTGATAATGACCAAAACTGTAATGAAATAAAGAATTATGACGACTAAAGGCATTAAGAGAAATGTGAATATAATAGAAGAGAACTGAGGTATGTATCATTCAGCTACTATTTCAACGGCAGCCCCTGAGAATCGGCAGCTCTGTGACGATCAGACCCTACAAATTAAGGTGTCAACGATAGTTAGGCCTACGTTCCAGGCTCCCATACCAGACAATTTCCACTATCCCACGTTTTATTATTATAATATCATAATTTATATGGTTATTACCATCATCGTTGTCGTCATCATCATCACCGTCATCATTATTACATCCAATTATTTGGCCCCTACATTCAAGTTCTGTGACCTTGTAGGTCTATGGTAAACGACTAATTGCCGAAAAATCAATTCTTAAATTCCACTGATTTATTTTTGTCTAACACCCGTGAATCCTCAATTTAATGTGCTGGTCCTAAAATATGGAATAACTTACCTGGCGATCTTCGTATTATACTATATTTGTGTCTATTTAAGCGCAAATTAAAACATCATCTTCTGTTAGAACCTGATTAAAATTGTACCATGTTAATAAGTATCTTAGTTTTATTGTTGTCGATGCGTATGATAATGACCGTTGTGAATTGTATTTACCGTGTTTTGTTTTATCTGTTTTATATTACTGCCCTTTATTGAATCCATTAATTATATACTTGAGAATTTTACTTGCATAAACAACGTTGACTTGTACTTGTTACCCGAACCGAGGACCCCGCCTATAATAGCTATAGATCTAGCAGGATATGCACGTGAAATTTGTCGTATACAACAGTTGGTCAACAGCACCGTGTCGATACTCACATGATATCTCATCAAATACTGAAGATAGAGCTAATATATATATGAATATATATATATATATGAATATATTGAATATTATATATATATTGAATAATATATATATATATATATATTATATATAATATATATATGTATATATATGAAAGCAGGTCAATATTATATATATATATAACAAAATAAAAACTAAAATGGATGAGAAGAATGACTGAATAATTGATTTACAGAATTAATAAACGAGTCTTAGATATTTATAAACATCGGTTAAATATACCAGTAGCATATACAGTCATCAGTCACTTGAAGTGGCAACGTATGCCTTTATATTGTATAATATTCATAATTAATAATCAATATCGTAGTTTATTCTTCTAACCTTCAACCCGAAAACCCTTTTAGGAATTCAGGAAACGACCTTTTGTTGTTAAGCTTGCTGTAACCGGACATTCCATCAGCTCATCCAAAATATATGCTGTTTGGTGTTCAGTGCGATAGTGTTTGTCGCCCTATATTGTGAGATTCAGCGATATTGTTCTTTATGCTCTCTGTGTGACAAAGCCGTCAGATGCAGTCGTCTTCAGAAGATGACATCACAGATCACGTGAATAAAATTCAACACCCGTACTCAAATATATTTCAACATGACACGACTGCTTTCTTGACCACTGAAGAGTCCTGAATGGCGCCGGGTAAACGTCTTAACTCGTCAAATACTTATTTTGTTGCCGTTGACAGAGGCAAAGACAGAAATTCCTGGCCAGGTGGAAGAGACTTAGTCACAACTCACAGGCCTCTAACCATCGATAAGAAACTGACTTTCTGAATTTAGTTGTAGCAAAGAGATAATAAAAGCAGTACGCAATCAGTGCGAGATAGATATGGTTTTAAAGGTTGACGAGATCAAAATGTTAAGGGAAATATTTCAGTCTAGCAAAATGCAAATGCAATGCAATGCAGTCAAGTACCATCACCATTAGTGCGAAATTATGACTGGGAATATCTTAAGCCTAAAAATCAGACCATTTCGTGCATGAGTATATCATTACATTTCCACCAGGAAGAATGAAGTTGGTCTCTTTACCAAAGTCTCTTATCTTTCGCAGCGGCAAATTCCAAAGTCCAAGGAAGTGGAACCCGCCCTCTGAGGCGACTAATTGACCATCTCGAAACATGCACTTCGCAGGCGACAGGGAAATTGGTGGAATCTCCAAATTCAGAAAACGAAATCTGCCTGTCGTCGGTTTATTCGATAGATCGGTATTGCTTGCAAACGTGTAGAAAGTAGTCGTCAGCAGATAACGACTCCCGCTCTCAACAAAACATCTTCTGAACCTTGATTACGTCTCGTGTGTAGAGATGTTGAAGCATCACAGAGGATTATATCGTACGACTCGTTAGGAGGATGTTCAACGATGTCTTGCAATCTAAATTTCCATGGATGTTTTTTGAACAATGTGGTGTGGTTGCTGATCAACTCAGAAACGACATCCATGCCCGTGTAGTCGATATCATCTCTCGTCTTGAGGAAGCGACTCATCCAAGCCATATCGCCACACGGTATATCAAACAGTCCGACACGCGATACACCCGTCTCGAGCTTGAAGTCTCCGATGATCTGATGAAGTCCAGCAATCACTTCTTGCGCGTTGCGCAGTGTGGAACCATACCCTGAAACAGAGTTAAGATTATACGTTATCAAATCAGTTGCTATATTAAATCCCGGCTAATCAGCAGTTTTGCTCCTAGCTCTGACAAGTACTTAATTTAACTGCGATAAATGCAACACTAAACGGTTAACCGACGACTGTGCCAGACGTACTAACCAGCAGATTGCTAAAACACCGAAATGATAGTGTAGTAGCCCGATGTTATAGGAGGACTGTGCAAAACACAGCAAGGCACGATGAGCTCCTATTGAGGAGCGACTGCGAGGCATAGATCTGCAATTCTGCATGTCTTTACGACCCAATAAGTGGACATGCGCAGTAGCCTTATCCGAGAATAATAGTCTAGACACTTTCTAATGTAACTGGACATCTATGCTGATGATGTCCAAACCGTTGTTCATGAGACCTTCTGAGCACTGAGTAGAAAAAATTTGCGTAGTATAACAAGAGCTTCATTTTTAGATGACGACGACAAGCAGCAGACTTTGCCTAAGTTCAATGTTTTAGCTGTTTCCTTGGTCAAACACACTTAGGACACTGTTATTGTGATTTCCAAACAGTAATCTACCAAATAACTTTAGTTTACGCAGGTGTAGTAGGTCTAGGGCCCTATATGAATGACGCTTACCGATCAGAATGGAACTGAATGTCTTTTACAGGTTTCAATTGTCTATATTATTATAACCTATGCGTGTTGAAAATCTTCCTTTATGCATTATTCTAAAAACATTCAACTGACGCATCTGAGCTTTTAGTAAATAAATGGCGTCTATGGAATAACTTTACTGAGGTAAGACATAAGATTCTCGCAACCACTGCTCAGTTGAGTCAGCTAAACATGTCATTGAGGTCAATTACGAGCCTTATGTATACGGACCAACGACAGCCTGAATGGCTCATTTATTGGATCCTCTCAAGTTATCAATAAAAATTATGCTAACAGTTAAGCATGCTGCGTCGTCAAATAGGCTAACTTCGCCCACAAAAATTCCAAAAGACAACCTTTCATCTGAAATATTATGCCCGTCAGTTAGATTATCTGACCTCACCTCAGCCAATCAAAGAACAGTATTCCAAACAGTGTTGACGTCACGAATCAATATTAATCGTAATCGTGATCTCCAAATATCTAAAGCGCCACTTTAAAGCTAAGCGCAGGGCACCAGCTTATTCACGAGCGCTGCGTCAAATTGAAAGGGTCGTCCAAAGGATAATAGGCCTACGTGGGCGGTCAGAGTTCAGCTTCCAGGAGGTCAGCAGGGAGGCAGAGTAGCTGTTAATATTAGTAAGTCCTTCGCGCACAATTGCTCTGCAGTACAACTGTAATTGCGCCGTCGAGGCGTGTGCACTTCTGAGCAAATAATATTTGAAGATGAGCGATATCAAATTTCAGAATAAAATAATATATTAATGTTCCCGCTAATCGCATGACGCTGCAGGTAACAGGTGACTTTTCTGCTGAATAATAATATTATTTTCTAGCTATTCTATTTTTCTAGGATATACATTTTCTGTATTAGCTTAACCTCTGGCAAAATTAACCAATTCAATTTCTGGAATCGTATTTCCACTGTTGTAGGCCTGTAGCGATTCCTCTCGTGTTTAATAATATGCTTACTTTTTTCAATTCAATTTTATTTGGTAGCCAAAATACATGAGACAATTACAAACAGTAAGTTAACATAAATAAATATTCTGGTTACACAGGGGAACCTAAAGGGGTCATAGACCCCGCTAACCATGGGCCCCTATGTAGAATTTATAAACTGGCAATGGGTACCAATATTAATAACATTTTACATATCAGGTAAGTAGACATAAAAAGATGTTAATCTTAACTGGTGCCTTAACTAAGCGATCATTGCATCCACTGAAAAGACAGAAATACAAACATTCAATACTTAGAGGTGTCTTTAAGCAAAAAGAGGCAAAGTTTATTTTTAAATTATCTAATATTTGGCCGGTGTTGAATATATGTTGGGAGAAGATTTCATAAATGGGATCCAGTACGTTGAATAAGAAACAATCGAGCATTTGTGCGTGCTTAAAAAGGGTCGTAGGATGTCGAGTTTCTTGTTTGATAAAGTGGCGATCAGATGTAAGGCCAAAAAGCTATTAAAACATGTGGTAATAAACCATAATTATAGCGAAACATGAACTCTTCTATTTGCATCCGCCTGGTTTTCTCAACACTCAACAGCCCATATTTTTGAAAATACTGGAAAGCGTGGGCTTTATAAGAAACGTTTGCAATATATCTGACAGTCCTTTTTTGAAGGGTGCTAAGTTTCTTAAGATTAGAACTATAGGTGGAGGTCCAAGTTAGATTGCAATAAGTTAAGAATGGATAGATGAGAGAATACTAAAGTGTAGTCCGGCTAGAGAGGGAAATCAATTTGGATGAGCGGAAGAGTATTTCAATATTTTTGGCTATTTTATTAGAGATATTATTTATGTGTTCCTTCCAATTCAGGTGCTGATCGATGTATACTCCCAGGAATTTGGTAGAGACTACTTGGGTGATGGGGGTCTCTTCAACAATTAAGATATGATTTTCTGGGGAACACTTTTTTCTATGAGATCTAAACAGAATGCATTTTTTAAAAATCTAGATTGAGGGTTAGTTTTTTGACCGAAACCAATCAGCTCCTTTTGGAAGTTCAGAATTAGCATTTTCAAATAGAGTATCAATTGGTTTGTGAGAATGAAACATTTTGCAATCATCAGCGAATAATACAAAATACATAGAAGGTGATACATTGGGCAATCCATTGATATAGATCAAAAACAGGAGCGGGTCAAGATTAGAACCCTGAGGTACCCCTTGCTAAATGGGTCGTAATCGTGAAAGACAATCATTAACTGATACAGTTTGAGAGTGATTTTCAAGATAGCTTGCAAACCAATCTAATTTTACACCTCTAATTCCATAAGTACCAAGTGTTCGGATTAAAATGTTGTGATTCACCTAATCAAAGGCTTTAGCCACATCGAGAAATATTCCAATGGAATACTCGTTATTTTCAATTGCCTCAAACATTTTATCCTGTATAGTTAATAGAAGCATATAGGTGGAATGGCTAGGGGAGACCGGGGCAAGAAGGGCACCTTTTTAGAAGATATGTCATATTTTCAATAATACACAACATTGTGGCACAATTTTTCGTAGGCGATTTGGCAACTAGCAGCGCTAACATAAAAACATTCGACATCGACCATAAATGACAGCATATTTTGTAAAATAAGCAAAAATGCAAATTGAAATTGATGCCACTCTTACCCTCCATTTTGGGCATGAGTTGCATGTACTGCCACTCATGCCTAAAATGATGGGGCAAGTTTGACATTGGGGCAGTCATATATCGTAGCAAGTTATCCTAATTATTTATTTTTCCATTAAAAATATAAATGGAAACTGAATGTCGTGTGTGTAATCTTGATAAAGAAAAATTGATAGTTAATGACAGTATCGCAATAAAACTGCTTGTCGTCTGGCTCAATAGGGGCGCAGCTTTCATGACGCCAGTACTTGCATGTTAAACATTGTAACCAAGTTTCTTCTGATCGATCGCTGTAAAGCTCTCTGCAATAAATGAAAGTTGGTGTCGTTTCTCGATCTGTGTGTCTTTCTGGTACTTTTCAGCTGCTGCTCCTCTGTATGGCTCGTCTGTTTTTGGAGCCTTCTGCTTCTGATTCACCTGTTACTGTTTCTGCTTCTTCTCTTTTGGAGCCTTCTGCTTCTGTTTCACCTGTTGCTGGTTATACTTCTGGTTCTTCTGTTTTTGGCTCTTCTGCTTCTGGATCACCTAGCTGTCTCTGGTTCTGTTTTTGCTTCTGGTTCTTAATCTTCTATGTTATTTCTTTTCGTGTAGCTTTGGGCAACTATGAAGGACAGCTAGTCGTCTCTGTGTGTGTCTCTTTACATTTAAAAAAAAACTTTGTTATTAACATTTTCCTCTAGATGAAGTCTCTTGCGAGGTCGCTTCTTAGCCGATTGCTTCTTATCATAGAGTATAATGTTATAAGGCGTACTCGTGGCATGTCGTGGGGACAAGAATGGCAGAGAGTGTGCCTCTTTTGCCCCACAACCATGCCTCTGTTTAGCGATTCTTCTCGCTATATGGGGCATAAGAAGCAATATACAATAATGTTTCACTAAAAGACGAATGTCAAAAGTCTACTAATGACACACATTAATACTATTCCCTGTATTTTATCATCGAGAAAGTGCTGGTCAAAAATTGCCTTCAAGAAGCTAAAATTTGATAAAAATCGTAAAAATCAAAGTTAAAGTTGTTTCGTCCGCTCTTCTGCAGAATATGGTATTCAGTTGTGTATCGCATCAGACCAGCTAATTAAAACGCAAGGTATAGGGTCTACACTTGCGACTGTTTACTTGTCAGAAGGGGATGCCACTCTTACCCGCCATTACACTCTTGCCTCGGTCTCCCCTAAAGTTAAATTTATATTGTATTTAATGGTTAGCTTAAAGTAAGTTAAAGAATCAGACGCTGATCATGCGTCAATGGGGATGGGATCTAAAGTTTAACGACGGCTGCTGTTGAAAACGGAGGCCGTTGCCGTCGACAGAAATTTGCTTCGCATATTACAGCACTTTCATGCGTCAATGTTACTTGAGTTCCTCTTTTCTCAAGCAACGCTCTCTATAGCCCCTAATAGAGTAGATTGACCAAGCCAAGTCAAAAATTCATCTTACAAAGACAGCATAAATAAAGAAAGCAAATATGTACTCTATTGAACCGCTTGCAAATGTCCTGATATGAACAAGCAAAGAACGTACAACCTGGAAATAATGGAAATAAGTAATTACAAACAGACGTCCTCGGAGTTGTGAGGGAGTCAATTGAAAGTGAGCGATAAGAATAAATTCATTTGTATAGCATTCGGGTGAGTAAACCACACCAGGTTAGCGCTTCGGCGTGCAGGATCTCTCGATTAGGCGTTCGAGGACTGAGTGAGTAGGTAACATTCTTCAAACGAGGCAGCGGACAACCTGTGGAACATGGCTACATGTATGTTTGTGAAGCACGGGAGAGAAAAGGTAGGATTCTGCATGCCCAAGGAGGTCGTTGAAAGTCAGAATTAGTGCACTTTCAGTCGTTTCTTAAATATTAGTATACTTCCATTGCGTGATTATCGAACTCGTTCCATGTAGGTCTCGTAGGGCCTATATTTAATGGAGAATTGATGAGTTTCGGTCTGTAATTAATAGCATAGAGAGTGTGAGAAGCAGATCAGATGAATAGAAGCGTTAAAAAATTATCCTTGGACGTATAAAGTTTAAAGGCCAAGTTTTTAGGGCGTGGTCTAATGAATATCTGCCGCCTGCTAGCTACCAATCAGATCTCTCCAAAGCATCTCATCCGCCTGGGGTACAATCTTGAACAAATGAACCGGTGTGGTCAGTCTATCTGAATAGGCTCAAATGGGCCAAGTAGACAGCTGAGGAAAATGCACTGAAAATAACAATTGAAACAATGATCGTGCTTCATAGTCCTTATAATTATATGCATCTACACACCTGTACTTGATATGCCACTCATGTGCCTTCGTGCCTGTATTCACTTTAGCCAGTACGGCCATCTTGCAAGCTGCTTGTGGACAGCCTCCCGTCAAACGTGTGAAAAGTGCAACCAAACCCATGCGGGAAGTTTGCTGCAGTGTTGTAAATCGCGACTTCAAGGGATGAAGCCATGAGCCAAATCTTGGCGGTTGCCTGTGGTCACTGTTGTTTGCGTTTGTTTTTACGTGATGATGACCGATGCGAGTGTAATTGAGAAATAGACTGAAAAGAATACTGGATGAATGCTATCAAATGTTGCATGTATATATAAGTGTGCGCATATATGTATGCAAATATGTATATATATATACAGAGAGTGAGAGATCTGCTTATTGTTCCCAGGTATTATAATTGATCATATTATATGCTGGCTTATATATTCTTCCTAGGTTTGACATGTGACCTAAATTATGCAGCGCTATTCAGACAGCACGACTCTCAACGGGCCCACCAGCCCCTGGACCATTATATTTATATATATAAATATAATGGTCCAGGGGCTGGTGGGCCCG